>CM046036.1:49293289-49811276 GCA_025215565.1 Flaveria ramosissima | reverse complement strand
ACTGTGTCTCTATCAAGAAACAAACAATCTAATACACTCACCATGACCCGAACTCTATGGATCCTTGATGATACCGTTTGGAAATGGAAAGTAAGAAGTCAACAGACAAGCAGACCCTTGAGTCTTCCCTGCTAGCAATGCTTTAATGTTGCTGAAGGCTCAGGAATCTCCCATCTCAACTATACCTGACTTCACCAGCAGCCATCTTGTTCTTCTGGGCATACATCACATTTCCTGAGACTCCAAGGTCTCACCAGCTCAGCAAAGCTCCTTTCAGGACAGCTGTGCTTTTGTCTCAGGAAGTGGACACTCAAATGACTATCAATACTGCTTTGATGATCTAGAGTGTTTTAGCCCGGATGACGTGGAATACGTGGACATAGTCCAACAATGGCTCTTCTAACCTACAGAGCAAAGAAGTTCTTTAAGAGAACTGGAAGGCAATTCCTCAAAACCCAATCAACAGCAAATTTGGGTTTGACAAAACCAAGGCCAAATGTTACAACTGTAACCAACTTGGTCATTTTGCAAGGGAATGCAAGGCTCCCAATTCCAACCCGGGAACCCCACAGGCCTCCACACATCCCTCTACACAAAAGCCCACGTAGAAAGTCAAAGAAACTGCTGCAATGGCTCAAGAAGTTGACTAGAGCTTTATGGTATAGAATGTTGCCTCCGTTCAAGCACTCATTGCCGGAACAGATGAAAACAAGGTATATGAACATCTCTGTACTCCTGTCTGCATTGCTAAGGTTAAACTGTTCAGGACTACAGTATGGAAATTGAATCTGATATTGAGTCTTTAAATGTTTTAAAATCTGACTTTGAAAGGGCTGAATTTGACTACCAAAGAAAAATTAAGGAGTTAGAGAAAACTGTGTCCCTCTTTAAAACATGAACATACAAACTACAAGACTCAAATAAAGGATTTAATATCCAAATTGACTGAGGCTCAAGCCCAGCTTGTCACTGCTGAGGCTCAAGCCAGGAAGTATGCTATTTCCGAGCAAAACTTCCAAGCCATTCTTGCATCATCCTCTCACTCAAAACTTTGTTACCAAAACAAAGGTGGGTTGGGAACCAATGAAATTGCTCCACCACACTCTTATGAGTCTATAAGACAAACCAAGGTGTGGTACTGAAGAGCAAGAGGTTCCATCTGCTGACCCACTTCTCATGAGTCAAAGAATGATGCAACTATGGAGACCATCACAGGGGAAGGAACCAGGTAATTTATGCCCTCCCTACCAATGATGATCAAACCCTGACCACCAAAGCCAGAAGAAGCAGAGCTAAGGCAGCCAGAAAAAACTGCCAAGAAAGTGGCTGAGTCCAAGCTAAAGATAGACCCAAAGCAAAAGGGTGTATTCATCTCAGCTGGATTCCAGGTGGTTGAAATTCTGATTCAGGAAAGGAGCGCAGTACCAGTACTCCTATCCTACCAAAGGATCAGAAATTAAAGGGAAAGGTTGCTGATGAAGAGAAAAAGAACAAGAAAACAGCAATCCTCACATTCCCAAAAGTTAACATTGCATGCATAATGTGTGGTCTGCAAAACCACATGGCCAAAGATTGTTACTACAATCCTGCTAGCACACATTATGCAAATAATGTTAAAAAGGAAGAGAGTCAGGGAAGGTTTCTCATTTGGACCATATCAAATGGTTCAAGTGATGAAAAAGGGAAAGCTTGTTTCCGAAGCAAGGCTTCTTTCGGAAGAAAATTCTTCTTCCGAAAGGAAAAAGGCTTCGGAAGCTAAAGCTGTAAAGACTCAGAAAAGCAAAAGAGTCCCCTTGAAACCATCCCAGAAGAAGACTGCTTCGGAAGAAAAGGTGGTGAAGGCTTCTTCCGAAAAGAAAGAAGCTTCGGAAGAATGCCAAGCTACAAAAGCTTCAACAAGCTCATCCTCTATGATCAACCAAGGGATGGAATGGAAGATCAAGGAAGATGTTGTAGCCCAAACCTCTTCTTCAAAGACATCCATTGAACCCCCATGCATAAATTTTGGTTCAATTATGTCATTATCATTGGAAGAACCCAAGACCAATAAGGCTTGGGTTTCCAATCAAAACTAATTATCTCACCTTATGTGCAGGGACATCCATATGACAAGAATAACAACATTTGGATTGTAGATAGTGGATGCTCCAGGCACATGACAGGGAACAGATCTCTCCTTCAACAATTTCAACATTATGATGGAGGTCCTGTCCAGTTTGGAGGTGAGGCCGGAGGATATATTTCTGGCAGAGGAAGTATATCCAATGGAAAGTTAAAGGTTGACAAAGTTAATTTGTCAAACAGCTTGAACACAACCTGTTAAGTGTTTCTCAATTCTGTGTGATCAAAGCATCAAATGCTCTTCACAGAACATGAGTGCATTATCCTCAAACCCGGGATGACAATTCCTCAGGAATTGGTGCTTCTTAGATCTCCCAGGAAAGGGGATATGTACAAGCTGGATATGAACAATGCTTCCCCAATGGGAGAAGTATCATGCTTTCTTTCCAAAGCTGATGGTGATGAGTCAACACTATGGCATAAACGAATGTGTCATGTCAATTTTAAGACAATGAATAAATTGGCTAAAAATAACTTGGTACATGGTTTGCCTAAAAAGGAATTTTTCTGCAAAGATAACTGTGTTGCTTGCCTGAAAGGGAAACAACACAGGGCATCTCATAAATCCAAAGTTGTTAACTCCATCACCACTCCATTACACTTATTGCACATGGATCTATTTGGTCCCACAAGTATAATGAGCATTGGAAGGAAATCATATTGCCTTGTGTGTTGATGATTTTACTAGATTTACATGGGTATTCTTTTTAAGAACCAAAGATGAAACTGCTGAAACTTTAAAATCTTTTATTCTTAAAATAGAAAATCAAGTTGATCACAAGGTTAAAATAATTAGAAGTGATCAAGGGACTGAGTTTAAGAACCTAGTTCTTGACTCATTTTGTAACTCAAAAGGGATTGCCAGACAATATAGTGCCCAGAACTCCTCAACAAATGGTGTTGCTGAGAGGAGAAATAGGACACTTATTGAGGCTGCTCGGACTATGTTAGCTGATTCAAAGCTGCCTCTAACATTCTGGGCAGAGGCAGTCAGCACTGCATGCTATGTGCAGAACAGAGTTCTTGTAGTAAAGCCACATGGAAAAACCCCTTATGAGTTATGGAACAAGAGGCCACCGTTCATTGGCTTTCTAAGGTCCTTTGGCAGCAGGTGTACCATACTTAACACAAAAGACAATTTGGCAAAATTTGCTGAAAAGTCGGATGATGCTATCTTTGTTGGATATTCCTCCTACTCTAAAGCTTATAGAGTTTATAATATTAAAAATCAACAATTTGAGGAATCTTCCAACATTGTAGTTAATGAGCACACTCCTTGTGTTAGGGGGAATGGCCCTGATCATATCTTTGATTTAGAATTGTTTCCAAACTATTCTAAACCATCTTGTGAGAATGTTTCAGCTGGAACAGGTGCTCAAAGTGACTCTGATGAAGATCAACTGTTTGAGCTTCCCAGACCTATTCCAAGTTCTCCAAGAGTTGCAGCAAATCAAGTTCCCACTATTGAAAGATCTGACAGTATAACCATTTCAAGAGATAGTGGTACTTCAACAAGGGATTCACCTGCTGACTTTCAAATCTCTTCAGGTGACCCTGCACAACACCAAGCTGATGAAAGCACCATCTTGAAGGAACAGGCAACTGTTAATGATGCTTCACAGCAAACAAATGATGATGTTTCTCTTTCATTCAATCAGTCCTCATTGAATGAGTTTGAAACAACAGCTGGACCAAGTATTCAAGCTCCTGAGCAAAATATGTCCAATTTGGACTTATCTTTGCAACTGGAGGTGATTCCTAGACTCAGGATTCATAACACTCATCCAGCTGAAAACATCATAGGGAAGTCTCTGAAGGCGTGAGAACAAGAGGACAAACTCACAATGGGAATGTCTGCTTGTACTCATGCTTTTTATCCCAAATGGAACCCAAGAAGGTGGAAGATGCCTTGAAAGATAGTAGCTGGGTTGAATCAATGCAAGAGGAGCTGCTTCAATTCAAAAGACAAAAGGTTTGGAACCTATGTCCGCTACCATCTGGTCAAGTACCTATAGGCACTAAATGGGTATTCAGAAACAAGAGAGATGATAGAGGCTTGATTATCAAGAACAAGGCAAGACTGGTGGTTCAAGGATACACTCAAGAGGAGGGAATCGATTATACTGATGTCTTTGCACCTGTTGCAAGACTTGAGGCAGTTAGGATCTTCCTTGCTTATGCTGCATCCAAGAATTTCACTGTCTACCAGCTTGATGTCAAGTGTGCCTTTCTATATGGGGATATAGATAGGGAAGTCTATGTATGCCAACCTCCAGGATTTGAAGATCCACAACATCCCAACTATGTGTGCAAATTGGATAAAGCTCTATATGGGCTGCACCAAGCACCTAGGCTGTGGTATGAGACATTGTCTCAGTTTCTCCTGAAGAATGGTTACACTAGAGGTACCATTGATAAGACTCTTTTCATAAGAAAGTCTGGAAAGACATCTTGCTTGTTCAAGTCTATGTTGATGATATCATATTTGGTTCCTCAAATGACCAAATGTGTAAAGACTTTGAGAGCATTATGAAGAAGAAGTTCGAGATGAGTTCCATGGGAAAAATGGACTTTTTCCTTGGAATTCAGGTAAAGCAATTGAAGGAAGGGTTCTTATCAATCAATCTAAGTATGTCAATGATATCTTAGAACGATTTGATATGAAGGATTGTAAGCAAGCAAAAAACACCTATACCCAGAAACCACAATCTCTGCCCTGATTCTGAGGGGGAGGATACTGATCAACATCAGTACAGAGATTATTGGTTCTCTGATGTATCTCACAGCAAGTAGACCTGATATCATGTTTGCAACTTGCATTTGTGCAAGATATCAGGCTGCTCCAAAGGTGTCTCACCTAATAGCTGCCAAGAGAATTCTTAGATACCTCAAAGGAGCACCTAAACTAGGTCTCTGGTATCCAAGAAATAGTGATTTCAATCTCTATGGTTACTCTGACAGTGATTATGGTGGCTGCAACATCAACAAGAAATCAACATCAGTGGATGTCAATTTCTTGGTGGAAGGATCATCTCATGGCAATGCAAGAAGCAATCTGTGTCTCTACATCAACTGCTGAAGCTGAATACATTGCTGCTGCTAGTTGCTGTGCTCAGCTGCTGTGGATTCAAAACCAGATGATAGACTACGGATTCAACTTCATGAGCACTCCTATCCACATTGACAACAACAGTGCTATATCCATTACTGAAAATCCAGTGAAGCACTCCAAGACTAAGCACATTGATATCAGGTATCATTTCATTAGAGATATTCATGAGAAAAATCTTATCAAACTAATCAAAGTTGACTCAAATGAACAATATGCTGATTTGTTCACCAAAGCCTTTGATGAACAAAGATTTAAATATCTCATTACAGCTATTGGGATGATAAACATTGATTAGTTAATCTCATTTGAAAACCTTTTAATGTGTAAAGTCTCATGTCAAAACAATCTAAGCCCTGTTACAAAAGATCTTTTTCTAAATTTTATCTAAGTATAATTCTTCCGAAGAGAAATTAACCCTCGGAAGATATTTGCATATCTTCCGAAGCAAATTTCTCCCAGGATAATTTTCTTCTCGGAAGAGTGTTAAGTCTCGGAAGAAGCGATTGATTTTATATCGGATCTACTTCCGAAGCTTTTAACACACTCCATTTGAAAAGCAACATATACTCTCGGAAGTAATTAATTTACCTTCGGAAGTAAATTTGCCTTCGGAAGAATATTACCTTCGGAAATGCGTTATACTCGGAAGAAAGATTTTACTGTGTAACGGAAATCTTTTGGGCCCACTCTGTAAAAAGTAAAGATTTTGTTAATGATGTCGGATTATCTAAATGGACTAACCTTACCGCCCATGTCACATCATCCACTGAAACCTCACATCGTCTTATCCAAAACCCCCTTTAAACCGCCATTCCACCCATTTAAATACTTCCGATTAATCACTTACATCCTTTTTACCCAAATTACTGCCCTAAAAGCTTTCTTCATCTTCAATTTACCTTATTTCGAACTATCTTTCTGAAATTTTCTTCAATGGCACTAAACCCTCAGCACAACCAAGTCGCACTCCTTGATTCTTCAAGGGATGTTGACTTCTCAGACATCATCTCCTTTCTGACCCAATCTTCGTACTACACCGCTCTAACTGTAAACCCCACAATTTACTCAAACCAAATGTCTGAATTCTGGGCAAATGGTCAGATTGAAACCCTAAATGGGGTTCGTGTTATTCGATCGAGCATCTATGGCCAGGGGTTGGTAATATCTAAACAGATCATCGGGGAGCATCTAGAGCTTCATGATGAGGCAGCTCTAACGGAATTCCCCAAATCAGATTTGGACAGTTCTTATCTCCAAATGGGATATGGTGGAGATGTCAGCAGGTCAACTGTCTACAAATTCAACTTTTCCTACAAATGGAAGTTCCTGCTGCATGTGGTTCTTCACTGCATGTCTAATAAATCTGGGGGATGGGATCAAATCCCATATGAACTTGGGTGCCTAGTTCATGGGTTGGTAAAAAGCCTCCGCTTCAACTATTCAAGATTTGTGCTGACTAACCTAATGGGAAATCTTCAAAGGGACATATTCTTCATGTATCCCTGGTTTCTCTAGCACATAATCAACTGTGAGCTGGACCAGGGCAAGCTTGTCTGTGCAGCTGCTCTGACTGCTCCTCAAATGAGGCCGACCATTTTCAAGACTTTGAAGAGAGTGTCCACCAACTTCACCGGAAGAGATACTGCACTTCTTCCAGGTATGATTGAGCCAATGGCTCGTGGTGACATCCCTGTTAACCCCACAGGTGATGAACCCACACCAGCAACTACCCTCACTCTGCCAAATCTACCTTCTCCACCCATTACCTTTACTTATCAGAGACGTCACAAACGAACCCTTGTTCAATCTACTCTGATTGAACAAGCTCCTCATGTTCTACCTAAAAAGGCTAGAGTGGAACAAAAGGCTCCTATTCAGCCTGAGGTCCAACCATCCTTCACAATTGACCTCAATATGGGTCTTGAGTCTCCTCAGTCTCAAACCCATGAGCCCGAAACCCAAGCTGATAGCCCTCAGGGAGAGTCTCTATACTCCCTTGGGCAGCCAAAAAGGGACAGCCTTATCATAGGCTCAATGCCTCTAGACATTGATCAAAGTCCGGGTCATTAGGTTTCACTTCCATATCCTTTACTGACCTTTTGACTGGAGCTAGTGAAGAGATTTGTCTCTTAAAGGCAATGAAGTTGATCCACAACACCCTCTCAAGGATCAACAGAGCCTAGAGAGACCTCTTATCTCTAGCCCCCATCAGCAAACCTTTACTGAGGTGAGTCCCACTAATGTGGAGGGGACTCATGTAGATTCAGCTGCCACTACTGAAGGAGCCTCAATGGATCCTCAGGACAGTGGTAATGTAGCTGAGACTGAATCTACGGCAACCATGCCCTTTGATGACTCTGAAAGAGACATCATTGTGCAAGGGAAACCAGGGCGCCAAGAAACCACATTTGGTGGTGAGGATGAACATACAAGGTATGTTACCTCATCTATCCATGATTCTTCAAAAGAAGATGAGGGAAGAATGCAACTCACTATTCAAGACCTACTTTCTAAAGTCTCAAACCTTGAATCTAAGGTTAGGACTTTAGAGGATAGGTCTATCACTCAGCAACTTGAGATTGAAACTCTCAAGGCCAAACTAGCTGAGAAACAGATTGAGAGGTCTGTTAGGCATGTACCAATTCAGGTCTCCTTGACCTCTTCCTCTAGCTCATCAAGCTCTCATGATGATGCTACCAAAAAGGGGGAGAGTGTTCAGAGACAAAGTCAAAGACAAGAGGAAACCCAAAGTCAAGCTCTCACTTCCTTAAGCTCAAAGTATCCTGTGCAACAAGCTACAATTTTCCCTGAGCCTCCTCCAGTTGTTTTTCAAGTGGATCAAAGGATGCTTCAGGATCTCAATAGGTTCTTTAACAAGTTCCTATTGGAATCTCTTATAGAACAGCCAAGCCCTGATATGTCTGTGATCTACTTCGAAGCTCAAGAGCTTCAGAGGTTAAATGCACCTTCTACCACTATTGAGGAAGTTGGTCAACCTAAGATCCAAGTGGAACCTGAGATTAACTTCGAAGGGAAAACAAGGACTGATGGCCCAGCAACTGAAACAGTTGGGACAGAAAGTGCATTTTCATAGACTTCCAAAGCACAATTCAAAGCCTCGGAAGAACAATTTCAAACTTCCGAAGCTGAGATTGCTGCTGCGGAAGGACTATTCTCATTATCCGATGATCTAATAGTCACAGATGCAATCCTGGAACTTGCATCTGAGGTTAATAGGGAGGATTTTCTCACCCAACCTTTTGCTCTGACATCAGCATTAACTCCAGCTCCCATCTCTACTACTCAACCTGAATCTTCCATCCAAGAACCCCCAAAGTCTAGTACTTCCGAAGACATCAAAGGAAAGAGGAAGATGACTTCGGAAGAGCTTCAGGAGGAAGAAAGGTTGGAGAAGCTTAAAAGAATAGGTAGGCTTCCAACTGGGAAACTGCTAGCTGCAAGTACCAAAGCAGCTGCAGCCAACCAGGAGGCAGTCATCAACCGAAAAAGAGTAGAGATCATCGATAGACTTGTTGGTCTAGGGGCTGCAACTGAAGATGTACTCCTGCTACCATTAGAGGAGTTAATAGAACCGGAAAAGGCAACCTTGCTGCTAAAATAGCAAAAAGAAGAAGCTGCAAGGTTGGCCTTAGAAAAAGAAAGGAAGAGGAAAGAAAGAGAAGCTGATCTGCAGCTCAGGATGGAAAGGATAACCTTCCTAACCTCCAGAGGTTTCTCTCATGAAGAATTGTCTCCACATAACAATGATACGATCTTATGGCTCTTCAACAAAGAGCAAGATCAAATGGAGAAAGAGAGAAAGAGAGCTGCAATGGAAAAGCTGTTGCAGAAGAAGAAGGAAAGAGGAAGCAGGACTGACTGCTGCCTAGAAGATAGGTGAGAAGGCCTGGATGAAGAGTTATCTCAAGGCTCATGGCTTCTCTGGCAGGCAGGTGGGTCCTATGTCAGAAAAGACTCTCCAGCGACATGTCAGTGACATTAAGGCTGACATTCGCGCGGGGAAGAGGAAGGAGATGTATAGAAGGGGACAGGGGATGACCTTCAAAGCAACCACTCAACCCAAACTCCAAACCCAACCTCAACCTAAACCTATACCCTTTTCATTCCCAATCAAAACCAAACCAACCTCTGAACCATACACTCCTGAACCTACATCATCACCCCTACCAACCTCTTCACCTCAACCAACTAAACTACCCATCCTCCAACCCAAAACTCTAGCCAGAACCCAAACACCTCAACCTACCTATCAACCCATCAAACCATCCCCTCAGCCTTTTAAACATCTCTCCATGGAAGAATTCAAGGCAGTCAAGACAAAGCTCATAAACTGCACAACACTGAGCGATATCTCCTGTGAGGAGGATTCAGTCAATTTGACCTATGTTGACGGATCCTCAAGTTCCGTCACAAGAGATCAATTTCTTGATTTGCCCAGAGGAACTTTGGACTAAGCTGCAAATCTCCTTGCCTCAATTCAGACACTTTGAATGAGGAAGAAAAGAAGCTAAGGAGAAGGCTGGTGACTCTACTGGACACTAAGAAAGGAGACAGGGTGCCAAGAAAACCTCTTGCACCTAGAAAGAAGATCATCCAGTGGAGGTTCGAAGACTCTTCTCACAACTTTGTTGTTGAAAGAGAGAATGGAGAGCTCAACAGGCTGAGTGCCTCATCTCTACTACACTTGAGCAGGTTTGACATTGCTGAGTTAGCAGAGAAGCCATTCTCCAACCCTTCAAACTCTGATGTAGCTGCCCATATCAAAAATCATCTAGGCAGCCTTCATATGGCCGAGCTAACTGCTAGAAGCAAGGTTGAAGAAAAGTTGAAACTGAGAGAGGAGGAGGAAAGGAAAGGATCAGCAACCAAAGGCAAAGCCTTTCTACAAATGGTTGAAGATCCTGAACTTGAATCCATAGTTAGATGGGAGTATGATTATAACTCCCGTCAACTAACTCTCTTCAGGGGGACACAACAGAGGGTACATGTCATTCAGAGTGATAGACTGGATCTCCTATTCACCAATGACTTGTACAAGCTTCTCAGCACCACTTCAAGGAAGAACAAAAAGATAGACAAATACATTTGTCCCTGGTGCTGAAGGCTTTGAGAAGCAGAAATAAGTGAGGTTTTGGTAGCATCAGCCTAGGGGGAGTTTGTTGGATCTAGAAAGGCTGGTGCAACCAAAACCAAGTCACTTAGAAGATTTTGCTACAACAAACAAAGGACTTCTGAAGCTAAAGTATGGAACTTCCGAAGGAAGAAGGAGCTCTTCCGAAGACAAAGTGTAAAGCTTACTTCCGAAGGAAAACTCCAACTTCCGAAGACAAAGAACCTACTTCCGAAGATCAAGACTCAGAAAGAAAGATCTAAAGTCAACTTCTGAAGTACAGAAGTCCTCAATGCCTTGGAAGTATAAAAGCCTCTTCTGAAGTATAAGTGGCTTGTTCTTCCGAAGCCAACTAACCTTCGGAAGACACTCCTATTATCCAGTGGACATAAGTATGGCCTCTCTGACACTCTGCTGCAAATCTCTGAGATATTGCATGGCGTTTTCTCAAAAGCCATGTAGTTGACCATACTTTAATCCATTGTTTACCTTTTTATGTTAGTACAATTGTCATCTTTAGTTGGTGACAAAAGGTAAGTCATGGACATGTCATGACTACCATATCTTAGATAATACTTTATCTAAGATACCTTAACTTTAGCATTGTAATATATGCTTTAGTCTTAGGTTTCCAGTTGGTATCAAAGTATATCCGGCTGTAGGATCTAGTATATATAGTTTCTCATTGTAACTCTTGTTTCATGCTTGTAAGAGTCTTGTAATATTTTGAGTTGAGAAATAATATATACAAGTGCCTTGAAAATTTATTTCTGCTTGTTCCTTTGCTACTTATTATATTATTATCAACTCTTGTAAAAGACATTACTTCATCTGATTTGAGTGTTTCCATAAGTGAGTGTGAGAGAAATACAAGTGTTTAAGTGACAAACCCGATCCTGCAATCTTATTCACTTAATCGTGTTACCTTGATTTGGCTTCTTTTTTTATCCATCAGGTATTGCGTCTCTTGTTTGAGGTTTGATTACTTTAATTCCGCCAGTGTACTTTGATTCTCGATTCTTTTCGAGTGAATACGAGTTGTTTATTGTTTCTTTACACCTGGTTTCCTTGCCTACAAGTTAATAAAGTATTCATTGAATCCACATATGTAATATTGATTGATTCGGTGCACTTTTGATGTAATAGTGTTCTAAGTTGGTTGTGGAATGTTCTCGATGAGTTTCGCGCACGAGTGTATTGATTTTAGGGTTCATTCGTGTGGTTTCGTGTTCGGAAATGGTTTCTATTCATACAATAGATATAATCATCCATTTCTGATTGATTAGTATGATTCAATGATTATTATAATCGGATATGATTAGATTTGTTCACGAGTGTGTTCAGAAGGCTTAAGAATCAAAAAACTCCATAGCATTGGAGGTTGTTACGAAAAGCAAACCATTATTAATGCGAGAACTATTGTTGTTTAATATTTTAGTATAACTAGTTCCTTTCCCATTTATTTAGTTAAGCTTTCATGAATACTTATACACCAATCTTTATTTGTACAATGTTAATTAAAATACAAGTAAATCTTATTCACTTAATCGTGTTACCTTGATTTGGCTTCTTTTTTATCCATCAGGTATTGCGTCTATTGTTTGACGTTTGATTACTTTAATTCCGCCAGTGTACTTTGATTCTCGATTCTTTTTGAGTGAATACGAGTTGTTTATTGTTTCTTTACACCTGGTTTCCTTGCCTAGAAGTTAATAAACTATTCATTGAACCACATATGTAATTGTAACACCTCTGAAATCTAGCCCAATTAGAAAACTTAATGTATTATGGGACCTAATAAAGGTCCGAATTGAATTGGGCTTACCAAAGAAAACTTGGAAAAGAAATTAGCCTTTTTAGGCCCAATAGGCCCAATACTTATAAACAGATTCAAAACGAGGCCCATTTAAGGCCCAATACCCATTTACCATCTAAATAAATAAGTGAGCATAAGATAATAAATTAAATTGTGATTCGAAGCAACTACGATAAGAATCCAAACTAAAAACAGATTCAAAACCTATACCGTGTAAAGTCCGGTAATCTAACGCGTACTAACGTCTAATTTACATCGGATCATACTTATAATGGTTTATACTCTTTTAAAATCATTGTTAATCATGATGCATACTGTAAACAGTACTTGCTAAAAGATCCTAACCAAACGTGTATAATCAGCTATGATACGTCGGAAAAACGCGAATACCGGATACACCGACATTTAACGGACATCTGATACGACAACCGAGCCCTATAACGTCATAAATATTTATCTAATTATTATACCTATTATAACATTCTAAATTAGAAAGTGAGGCCATTATCAAGGAGCAATGTGGTTCGAGACGCGACTGAAGCGTGAACCGGCCTAAGAATAATAGGTCAAACCCGAGAGTTTGACCATAAAAATACCGAATTGTTTTATTTCAAGCTGAAGTAATTAGATAAATCTATTATAGGTTTTCTAACGAGGTTTTATCCAAAAGACCGTTCAATACGCGATAACGAAGTTTCGGGACGTATACGCGATTTTTAAATCAAGCCCACTCAAAAACCCTAGGTATATAAGCCATCTATTCCCTCATTTCTCATTTGAAAACCCTAAAAACACCCTAAAATGCTCTCAAGGACCTGCTGCAGCCGACTTCGCCGGAGCAGGCGGCGGCACGGCGGCGGCGCGGCGGTTTCCGGCCAGGTCTTGGCTTACCCCCCCAATCTCAACCTCCTGATCACGATGGTGGTGGCGGTTTATTCTGATTCGCAACGGTGTGGAAGATATGGAAGAGAGAAGGCAGCGGCGGCTAGGGTTCCGGCGAAGTTTCAGGCCGCCGGCGCCGGCGACTGGCGGCGAGTGGCGGCAAGTGCCGCCCATGCTCTTCTTCGTCTCGACGAGATCTTTCCAACGGTGGTAGCGGTGTTGTCTAACTCTTAACGGTTTGAAAGTTATGGGCATTTGAAGATGACTGCAGCAAGGTTTTGGAGATTTTGGTGGCTGCCGGCCGTGGCAGCACAGGCCGGAGGTAGGGGCCAATGGTGGTCGTGGTGGTTGCTGCGGTTTGAGGTGAAATAGAGCCGTTCGACGCTGTATTGGGGGCTGCATGTTGCATTCAAAGTAAGATCTTCGTGAATTGGTTGTTTGGAGTCGTTCTTCGGCGAGTTAGACGACGGCTCTAGGGCGGCCGGTGGTGCCCCGTGGCTATCCATGGTTGATCTTGGCTGCATGTGATGGACTACGGTGGTAGAAGCCTCAACCGAGGTGTTTGGTAACGAATAGTGTGGTTGTGTTTGGTTGCTAGATAACAAAATAATAGTGATGTATGTAATCTTGGTGTGGTTTTGGTTAGGTTTAACTTTGGTCAAAGCTGGTCAAACTGGTCAATGGACAATCAACGCGATGCGGGTCGGATCAAGCAAATTCTAGGAGGCGATGCGGGAGCGTTAGGTATAATCGTGCGTTAGACATCCATATACGTGAATATAATGGTTATATATATATATATATATATATTAACTTGTGTGGGTTGAGCTTGAAAATTGTATAAAATGTTAACTAGTTTATAAACCATCATGAATAGATGTGAAAATTTAAAATAACGTGAGCAATCACATAATGAAAAACGACGTTGGAAATGTATTCATATGAACAAAGATATTAGAAACATATATGAAGTTATCTAATCTCGTGTCATATAAAATTCTTACAAGACGTATAGATTATTAATATATATATTATGCAATTGTACATACCTATATTTATATATATATATATATATATATATATATATATATATAATGGATAATTTAGGTTAACCGATGTTCACTCATAATTATTTAAGACTTATAATTCTATACTAATCCATCGTCTTATTATTATTAATAATCGATAATCTTGTTATTATTGGAATAAATATTAATTGTATCACCCTTTTTATTCAATATAACGACAACTATGATTGATATTCAAGTTATTCTAACATCATATTAACTACATTATTGGTAGAAATATATCTATATAACTATAAATTATGGATGAATCTTTGAAGGTGTACTTACACTTATTGTTTAAAATATATTTTTGGTTCGCACTAAACGCGTTAAGAAGAATTTAATCATATCTATCCGTGAACCATCTAAGTAATGCATAAATAAACTAAGCATTTTAATGGCCTAAGTGAGACAATCATAAAAAGTATATATATGCTATGCATGTAAAAATAACATAACATCATGACATAAGAGTTCAAATCCATAAAAATAGATGCATTTTAGATTACTATTACTACCAAACATTTAAGGAATCATCATAAACAATATAAATATTATTAGAACATCTAATACAATAATTGGAACATTAAAGATTTCTAATATCATCAATAATAATTATCTATAAAGATTGGAATCCCTATTATCAACCGATTATTGTTACAATCATTGTACAAAGAATCATTACTCGAATAAAGGCACTTATTAACCTAATAAGCGCGAATTAGTACATAAAAATGATAATTTCACAAGAGCTAACGTACATCAATGATACTAATCGCTAACTTTAAGTTAACTAAAGAGCTCAACCGCACGCATGTAATGACATCGTGCTAATTCTAAACATGAATCTCATATGTTCTAATTAGGATTGCTTTGTTGGTGACCTTCACATTTCTTTACCGAGCTCAGAATTTATATAAGGATACCAGGTGAGTTCTAGTGACTTCCCCTTTTTACTACTATTTTGGGGTGAAACATGCTCTGTTATTTACGAACTATAATTGTGCTTTACTTGATGATTGTATGTGGGATTCATGGATTACCTGCTGATACTTATGTCATGATCATAATTCTTTCGTGAACCGCTTGTTTTATATGGATAGATCTATTTGGGGAATCCCCCACACACAGTGGCTTCCGTTCCAGGAAGGGTACCCCACTGAGATCCTAAGGGGTCGTTTGTGGCATGTAACAGGTTTTGTTAAGAAACTATGGTGAACCATCCGGGCAGGTAGGGTTCACTGGTTTGGGGCTCAGTTCTTCCTTCGGGAATATCCGGTTAAACACAACTTTAGAAGAGGCCAACCGGGACTGAGTGCAGGGTTGATTATGATTTTTCCCACGATGTTTAAAAAATGATTATTTTCTTTTTAATCAAAGAAGGATTTGTTAAGTCCTTTTGTTTTTAAACTTTAAGCACTTGAACTCACCAACTTTATGTTGACACAAAATCTTTTGAGCATGTCTTTCAGGTACAGCTAGGTAGATTAGCCGAGCTATAGAAGATATCCAAATCGGAAGCAAGAAGTGAGGGTATGTGTTGAAGGAAAAAGGTCGAGCCTAGAAGCCTTAGTTACTGAAGCCTCAAGAAATATTGACAAAGAGATAGGTCATGATACCCATGGATTGTAGATTGAGGCACCTTGTAAACTGAAATTAAACCCATATCCTAATGTAAATATTGTGAGATGCATTATATTAAACCATTTAGTTTCCGCTGCATTTTGGTTGTTGTTTACCAACTGTTACGTCCCGCCTCTCTGGGCCCGGGGTGTGATAGATATTGATTGATTCGGTGCACCTTTGATGTAATAGTGTTCGAAGTTGGTTGTGGAATGTTCTCGATGAGTTTTGCGCACGAGTGTATTGATTTTAGGGTTCACTCGTGTGGTTTCGTGTTCGGATTTGGTTTCTATTTATACAATAGATACTATCTTCCATTTCTAATTGATTAGTATGATTCCAATGATGATTATAATTGGATATGATTAGATTTGTTCTCGAGTGTGTTCAGAAGGCTTAAGAATCAAAAAACTCCATAGCATTCGAGGTTGTTATGAAAAAGCAAACCATTATCAATGCGAGAACTATTGTTGTTTAATTTTTTAGTATAACTAGTTCCTTTCCCATTTATTTAGTTAAGCTTTCTTGAATACTTATACACCAATCTTTAGTTGTACTTTGTTAATTAAAATACAAGTAAATCTTATTTACTTAATTGTGTTACCCTAATTTGGCTTCTTTTTTATCCATCAGGTATTGCGTCTCTTGTTTAACGTTTAATTACTTTCATTCCGCCAGTGTACTTTGATTCTCGATTCTTTTTGAGTAAATACAAGTTGTTTATTGTTTCTTTACACATGGTTTCCTTGCCTAGAAGTTAATAAAGTTTTCATTGAATCCACATATGTACTATTGATTGATTCGGTGCACTTTTGATGTAACAATGTTAGAAGTTGGTTGAGGAATGTTCTCGATGAGTTTCGGGCATGAGTGTATTGATTTTAGGGCTCATTCGTGTGGTTTCATGTTCGGAATTGGTTATTATTTATACAATAGATACTATCTTCCATTTATGATTGATTACTATGATTCCAATGATGATTAAAATTGGATATGATTAGATTTGTTCTCGAGTGTGTTCAGAAGGCTTAAGAATCGAAAAACTCCTAACATTGGAGGTTGTTAGGAACTATGACATAGATGAGATTATATCTCTCCCCTTAGAGCAATTAAATGAACTGGCTGACATGGAAGTGTCAAGAGAGATGAACGAAAAAAAGGATGCAAGATTACTTCTCCAATTCAAAGAAGAGAAGAGACAGAAAAGATTATACAAGCATGCTCCAACTCTCTCCCTAGTTCAGGAAAGTCTTATGCAACAGGATGTGGCTGCTACACAAGAACCTTAGGTAGACAAGGAAACAGATAGACAAAACATGATCAACTACCTGTGTGCCACAGGTCTCTACCAGGCATCTACACTTCTTTCCTTGTCTTTTGAGTACATTGAGTTTGAGTATCTCAAACAGCTTGAACTTCAAGTGCTCAAAGAACAAAAGGCAACAAAGAGAAAGATGAGGGAAGATGCTGCAAAGTCAAGAGCTATCATCCAAAAGAGTATGAAAAAGTCTGCTGACAGACAAAGGATGATGAGCTTCTTGAAGCTGTATGGATTCTCCGGAAGGAGACTTGGCTGAAGTGGAGAGCTGATTGACTTATACTCTCCTCCAAGTCAAATCCCACCTGAAGTGGAGGTTAAGGTTGAACAACATGAGACAACACAACCTGGGCCTCCTGCTGAGCCTCAGCAAGCTTCATCTTCTAATCCATAGCAAGGTCAAACTCCCTCTCTTTCTGAATCTGTTAGGGAGGAACACTTAACTAAGAAAGAAAAGGATGATCAACAAGGTGCTATAGACCAGTCTTCTCAGTTAAATTCTTCTAAGAGGAAGAAGAGGATGGCTTCTAAACCAAAGTCTAAGAAGAAGAAGCCTGAATCATCCACCTCTACACCTCAGGCTGAGTCATATCAACCTGAGGAAGTGCATGAAGAGGCAGCCCAATCAACTCCAATTCAAGTGGTTCCTCTTGCAGTTAGACACCCATCTTATCCTGGACCTTCACTACTAATCCAGAGAGATGGCATGTGATCAGAGATCAAGGTGTTGAGAATGTCTATACATGGCAAGACATAATCAACTTACCTCTCCACGATCTCTTTGAGATGAGAAGATATTACGAGAGTCTGAATGATCCTGACCATCTAATGAAGAAGGGTATGGTCATCATTATGCTGAAGACTACAAACATCTGAAGATCTTCTAAATGTTATGGTAGCATCAGCCTAGGGGGAGTTTGTAAGGATTCCTATAAGTCTAATGCAGCCAAAACATCCAAAGTCTCTCTGCAAGCATGCACTAAAGAACTGAAGTAGAAATGCTTCGGAAGTTTTACACCATGCACTAGAAATATTCTAACTGTAAAATCTTCCAAAGCCAAGACCAATATCTTCCAAAGCCAAAAGTGAAGTCTTCCGAAGCTTCAAAGACAAAGTCTTCTGAAGCCAAAGAGTGAAGACAGATTTCTTCCGAAGACTTTTAAAGATATGCCTTTATCTGATGTACTTTACCATAAAGCTGACCACCTTTCCGCTGCAACTCTGTAAAGTCACCAACTTACATGAGTTGGTGAAAGGTCCATGCTTTTGGTAACTGTACATTGTGTTCTTGAGTCCATGCTTTCTACTTTATGTACTTTTATCCTTTTTGTAATATATTAGGATGTGAGCTATGGCATGTCATAGTCACAAGTCAAAAGGCAGATATGCCTTTTGACTCTACATTTGATTTTGTAGTTGTCTAGTCAATTGTATCCAGCTGGCCTTCAAAGTATGGTCGGCTGTAGGATGTAGTATAAAGTATCTCAAGTACTTGTAACTTTCAATCGATGCTTTGTAACTTGTATTAGAACTTGAGAAGCAATATACAACATTCTTGAAAACCAAATACTTGTGTTGTTTGCAATATTGTTCTGTCTCACTTTTACTTATGTTCTTAACATCTTTCATTAACAAGTTAACCAGTTCCCTATTTGATCTGTTAAGTGTTCTAAGCAACTCTCCTCAGTGTGTTGTTGTGTTGTAAGTGCATACCCTTCACCGGTCTTGCATTTGGTATCAGAGCATTTCAAGCTCTTGATATAAGATCTCACCATCTTAAGATCCCTCACACACACAAAATACTTAACAACTCAAATGGCAGCTATAACCAAAGCTGATATGGAAACTGGAACTATGACAAAGTCTCCACTAATCACTCCTGAAGACTTTGATACTTGGTGTCAAAGAATGGAAGGCTTCATCAAGTCTCAAGACTACAGGATGTGGGACTCTGTTGTCGAAGGACCTTACATACCAAGCACCACTTCTGCTACTGGTGGTGGTATGATTCCTAAGGCTGTGGCTGATTACTCTGAAGCAGATAGAAAGAGAATAGAGATTGATCAAAATGCCATGACAACCCTTTAAACTTCTCTTCCAAACTCCATCTACAGAGGCTTCAAGAAGGGCAAAACTGCCAAGCAACTATGGGAGGCATTGAAGCTAATGTATGAGGGGTCTACTGAGCAAAGGCGAACAAGAATGATCTCCTGAAGCAGCAGTTTGAAAACTTCACCTTCAAAGCAGGTGAAACCATGACTCAACAATATTTCAGGTATGTTGAGATTGTGGATACTCTAATGGATGTTGGAGTAACTCTGGAGAACAGGGACATTGTAAGGAAGTTTATCTCCTCTCTTCCTAGACAATGGACACATTATTGTGTTGTTATCAAGAGGACTGAGAACCTTAAGACTCTTACTCTCACAGAGTTGTATGGTATTCTTAGTGGCTACTAGATGGAGATGAACATGCAAAACTCATCTGGTAACTCCAGTAATCAACTGAGTTCAGCCCTTTATGTGGTTGAAAGGGAAAGCATTAAACCACAACATCATCTTATATGCATCCATGACAACTCACAAAAGGGCCCTTTCATCACCTTCCCAGAGACTCCAAGGGAAAGCTACACTCAAGGAAGTCCTTTCCAAGAGACAAGTTCTTCTCATGCCTTTGTCTCTGCTGATGAAACTTTAGGCAACTTTCTCTTCACTCTTGAAGATTTGGACTGTATCCATCCAGATGATCTGGAGTACATGGAGATAGTCCAGCAGATGGCTCTTCTCACTCATAGAGCCAAGAAGTTCTACAAGAGGACAGGGAGAAAGTTTCCAAGCAATGCAGCTAGTGGAAAGTTTGGGCTGGACAAAAGCAAAGTAAAGTGTTACAACTGTAACCAGATGGGACACTTTGCAAGAGAGTGTAAGGCACCAAGGACAAATGGTATCCAAGCACAAACCAGACCAAACTACACTGAGAAAGCCCCCAGAATGAGAAGCCAAAACAGCAAGCTGCAGTTGCTGTTAAAGAAGGAGGCTTTGACCGGAGCTTTCAAGTAGAAGATGCATCTCCAAACCAAGCACTCATGGCAGACCACGATGAAGCCAAGGTATTGGAACATCTTTGTACTCCTGAATGCATTGCTAAAGTTAATAGATACAGGTCCTTTAATTTTAGAAATGAGATCTGACCTTGACTCCTTAAATATTTTAAAAGCTGATGTTAAAAGAGCTGAAAATGATTATAAACTAAAGATAGAGGACTTAGAGAAAACCATTTCAACTCTTAAACATGAGCATACAAACTACAGGACTCAAATCAAAGATCACATTACTAAATTAACTGAATGCCAGGCTGAGCTTGTGATCAGCAAAGCCAAGGCAAAAAAATGTGTTTTTGAAGAAGAGACCTTCAAGAACATAATATCCTCATCCTTGCATGCAAAAGTTTGTTATCAAAATAAGCAGGGACTAGGATCTTGTGAGATAGCTCCTCCACACACAATCTTGAATGTAAGATCTCCTAGGTGTGGAACTTATGAAGATGAGCTTCCCCTCATAGATCATGTGACTGAAGAGGATGAAGGGGAGATGGTGGAGAATGACTCTGAGAAGAGCAAAGCTGTTGGGATGACTAAGTTAAGAAGAAAGAACTTGATCAGGAAAGCCAAAAGAAAGTCCAAAAAGGCTCAAGAGATCAAGGCTACCTTCAATTCTGCATAGAAACAAGTCTTCATCTCTGTAGGATTTGAAGTAGTAAAGACTAAAGACACAAACTTGAACTCCATCAACAAGAGTTCTAGTTCATGTCCAAATCATCCCATCATCAAGAAGAAGGCTGATCAATTGTGCATTGCTGCTGTACAACCTAAACCATCCTGCTCCAAAGGTAGTTCTAACCCCACAAGAATTGCCACAGCATCTGCAAAGGTGAAGATGGAGAAGGAAAGTGATCAAGTTCAGCCTTGTTCACAAAGAAGAACTCCTAGAAGGAAGAAAATGGATTGTGTTATGTGTGGGAGTACCTCTCATCTTGCTAAAAATTGTGTTTACAATCCAAGGAGTACTCTTCACATGACCAAGAAAGAAACTTCTAAAAGTTTGGAGAAGAAGAAGCAAGCTTCGGAAGGAAACCAAAATGAAGAAGAAGACAAGTGGAAACTTGCCTTCAGAAGAAAATTTGGTCTCAGAAGAAAGGAATACTTCTGAAGCACTGAAGCCTGCTGCAGTGAAAGCAAGATCTTCCAAGGGGCCAGTCATCAAAACTTCCGAAGTCATCAAAACTTCTGAAGCATTGAAGGTCAAGTCTAAGCTTCCAAAGGTGGGAAGTCAAAGAAAGACCAAGCGGCTGAAAGTTCTTCATCAACATCAGCAAATGATCCCTCTAGCATGACTATATGATCAATTACTGTTGCATTGTCTTCAACTTCTTTTGATGAGCCCAAGACCAATGAGGCTTGGGTTTCCAAATGTAACTAATCATCTCTTTTGTGCAGGGACAGCTCAAGACAAATAGAAATGTATGGATCATTGATAGTGGTTGTTCCAGGCACATGACAGGCAATAGGTCACTACTCCAAAAGTTTGAAAGAATTGATGGAGGACCAGTTGCTTTTGGAGGAGATGCAGGAGGTTACATTACTGGAAGGGGCAAGGTCAAAATGGTAAGCTCAGGATTGAGAAGGTAAACTTTGTCAAGGAGCTTGGGTACAATCTTTTGCTTGTATCCCAATTTTGTGATCAGAGTCATAACATGCTCTTTACTGAGCATGAGTGCATTGTTCTCAGGCCCGGGGTGGTCATTCCTCATGAGCACATCTTGCTCAGAGCCCCCAGGAAAGGGAACATGTACAAGATGGACTTGCAAGAAACTTCTCCCACGGGAGAAATTTCCTGCTTTCTATCTAAAGCAAATAATGATGAATCTTTCCTCTGGCATAAAAGAATATGCCATGTAAACTTTAAAAACATGAATAAATTAATTAAGAATGATTTGGTAACTGGAATACCAAAGAAAGAGTTTACAAGTGATGACCACCGTGTTGCATGCCTAAAAGGGAAGCAACACAAGGTATCTCACAAGCCAAAGGAAAGAAACTCCATCATTAATCCCCTACACTTATTACATATGGATCTCTTTGGCCCCACCAGTGTAATGAGTCTAGGAAGGACCTCTTATTGTTTGGTGATCACAGATGATTTTACAAGATTCACTTGGGTCTTCTTTCTTAGAACTAAGGATGAGACTCCTGAGATTCTGAAGAATTTCATCTTAAAGATTGAGAATCAATGTGATCACAAGGTCAAAACTATAAGATGTGATCAAGGAACTGAATTCAAGAATCAAATCCTTGATACATTTTGTGATGAAAAAGGTATTACAAGACAATATAGTGCTCCCAGAACTCCTCAGCAAAATGGTGTTGCTGAGAGGAGAAACAGGACACTAATTGAAGCTGCAAGAACTATGTTGTCTGACTCTAAACTGCCCATCACCTTCTGGGCAGAGGCAGTAAACACTGCTTGCTATGTGCAAAACAGAGTTTAGTGGTTAAGACACATGGTAAGACTCCTTATGAACTTTGGCACAAGAGAAAACCCTTCATTGGTTTTCTCAGGTCATTTGGATGTCCTTGCACCATCTTGAATACCAGGGACCAAATTGCCAAGTTTGCTGAGAAATCAGATGATGGACACTTTATTGGATACCCTTCTCAAGCTAAGGCTTATAGAGTATATAATCTCAGAACTCGAGTAGTTGAGGAGTCAACCAATGTGACTTTCAATGAGCACACTCCCAGTGTGTTCTGGTCCGGATTGGCTATTTGATCTTGATATAGTTACCAACTGTTTTAACTAATCTTATGAGAATGTTTCAGGATCTACAGATATATTACCAACAGGTAATCCTGACCCAAGATTTGAGCTAAGAAGACACTCAGGTTACACATCTTCAGCTCCAGTGGTAACTATTCCTACAAATGAAGCTTCTACCAGCACATCAATGACAAATCCTGCTGATGCTTTTGGGGTGCCTTCAAATTCCAGCTTAAAGGCACAAAACTCAGAAGAAGGAGCTTCAAATGTTGGAGAAAATGGTGGTGGTGAAAGTGATCAAGAATTTCTTGATGCTGATAACCACTGCATTGAAGACAACATCAATGATGTCACACACTCATTGGATCAAGTCAATCTTGATAAGTGTGGTGATGTGGAGGGTGAATCTTCTTTGCCAGATCAAAAATTTTCAAATCTAGATCTGTCTAAGCAACTTGATGTGATCCCTCAGCTAAGGATCCACAAGTCTTATCCTACCATAAACATCATTGGAGATGTTGATTTAGGGGTGAGAACAAGAGGACAAACCCATGAAGCAAATGTTTGTCTTCACTCTTGTTTCTTGTCCCAGATAGAGCCAAAGAAAATTGATGAGGTTCTAAAGAATGGAAGTTGGGTTGAAGCTATGCAAGAGGAGCTGCTTCAATTCAAAAGGCAAAAGGTTTGGAACCTATGTCCTCTTCCTCAAGGGAAGACTATTACAAGAACCAAATGGGTTTTTAGGAACAAGAAGGATGATAGAGGACTTGTCATAAAAAACAAGGCAAGACTAGTTGTTCAAGGATATACTCAAGAAGAAGGAATTGACTATACAAATGTTTTTGCTCCTGTGGCAAGACTTGAAGCTGTTAGAATATTCCTAGCTTTTGTTGCATCCAAGAATTTCAAGGTCTACCAACTTGATGTCAAGTGTGCTTTTCTTTATGGGGTGATTGATGAAGAGGTGTATGTCAGACAACCACCTAGATTTGCTGATCCTGATCATCTTGATTATGTCTGCAGGCTTGATAAAGCTCTATATGGGCTACACCAAGCACCAAGAAAGTGGTATGAGACTCTATCTTAGTATCTCTGTCAATATGGCTACAAAAGAGGTACTATAGATGGAACTCTTTTCATCAAAGGAACAGTAAATGACATTATGCTAGTTCAAGTATATGTAGATGACATTATCTTTGGTTCAACTAATCCAAAGCTCTGCAAAGACTTTGAGAAGCTGATGAAGGACATGTTTGAAATGAGTGCCATGGGGGAACTCAATTTCTTTCTAGGAATTCAAGTGAAGCAAGTTGACAATGGCATCTTCATAAGTCAGTCAAAGTATGTACAGGACATACTTAAAAGGTTTAACATGACTGATTGTAAGGTTGCTAAGACACCCATAGCTAGAAATCACTCCCTTGGACCTGATCTTGAGGGGGAGTGTATTGGGTCTCTTATGTACCTCACAGCTAGCAGGCCAGATATCATGTTTGCTACATGCATTTGTGCAAGATATCAAGCCAACCCCAAGATGTCACATCTGGTCACTGTCAAAAGAATTTTAAGATATCTCAAAGGTGCTCCATCACTTGGCCTTTGGTATCCAAAGAATTCTGACTTTAATCTGTATGCTTATACAGATAGTGACTATGGTGGTTGCAACATGACTGCAAAGTCTACATCAGGGGGATGTCAATTTCTTGGTGGAAGAGTAGTCTCTTCGCAATGCAAGAAACAATCATGTGTGTTTGCATCAACTGCTGAGGCTGAATACATTGCTGCTGCAAGTTGCTGTGCTCAAGTGCTTTGGATTTAAAATCAGATGCTGGACTATGGATTTAACTTTAAAGAGACTCCCATCCACATAGACAACAATAGTGCTATTTCCATCACAGAGAATCCTGTGCAGCACTCAAGGACAAAGCATATTAATATCAGGTATCATTTGATTAGAGATAACTTTGAAAAGGGATTAATCAAACTAGTCAAAGTTAACACAAATGAACAATATGCTGATCTGTTCACCAAAGCTTTTGATGAGCAGAGATTTAAATATCTTGTATCAGCTATTGGGATGATTAAATTTGAATAGGTTTTCTTAAAACTTAATCATATTTATTTCTAAAGCCTGTGTGTCCTAAGTTGTCTATTATATCTCCTTCATAAGCCCTTTGTTTTCTTTGGAAGAAAAATCTTTTCAAAAGACTTCTCTTAGATTTTTGAAAATCTTGATCTCTTCGGAAGACTTTGATATTACCTTCGGAAGTAGTTTATGTCTTAGTAAACAAATAATTGTTTCAGTAAATTTACATTCGGAAGAAATTTCTGAAATATCTTTTAAAGCTTAAAATCAACTTAAGTACTTTGTATGTTTTCAAAGAACAAGTTTCTTCCGAATGCAATTTACCTTTGGAAGTATTTATTCTTCTTAGAATAAAAAATCTCTGAGTATAAAACTCTCTTCCGAAGCAAAAATTTCAAAAACCTTTGAAATCTCTTCCGAAGCCAATTTGCCTTCGGAAGCTTTTTCTTCAGAACTTCCGAAGCAAATAACCTTCGGAAGATGTCTCGACATCCAAAAAAACTACTTTTTGGGCAAAAGTAAACTACTTTTCAGAGGTGGGACCGACATCTGGATTTCAAAGTTTATCCTCTTTCATTAACTTTGTCTCAAATCCTTTTCACATAAATGCCCAACGGTTCCCCCCTCTTTCACTATCTTCCTCAATTACACTTTTCCTTAAACCTAAATTCTCACAAACCGCCTTTTGTTCTTCATCTTTCTTCATCCTTAAGCTTCTAAAATGGCCAACCTAAACATCGAAAACAACCCAGATTTCTCCATGCAACTTCACAGGCAACATAACCAAGTTGCTCTGTTAAGCTCTGAGAAAGATGAAAGTTTCTCAGAGATTTGCCGTTTCTTAGCTCTATCAAATTACTCTACCTCCCTAACCATTGATCCTACTCTCTATGAGGATCATCTGCTTGAATTTTGGAAGACCTGCCAAGAGGTCATTATGGATGGGGAGAAGGCACTATCTGCCACAGTGCAAGGGAGGACAATCTTCATCACTCCAGCCATCATAAACACCCATTTGCAGCTGGATGATAAAGAAGGTGAGTTGTCCTTCCCAAAGGAAGCTATAAATCATTCATTTGAGCAGATGCGCTATGAGGGAGATTTCTCTGTAAAGACCTTCAGGAAAGGGAAGGTCTCATCCTAGTGGAAATACCTGCTTCATGTGGTTATCCACAGCTTGTTAAACAAGCATGGAGGGTGGGACCAGATTCCTGAGGATCTCTCCTTCATAGTACATGGAATGGTTCAAGGGGTCAAGTTCAGGTACTCTCAATTTGTCTATACAAATTTGCTTGCTAACTTGGACTCCTTAGAGTATTATATGTTTCCTAGATATGTTCAACACATTCTAGACTGTGAACTGGGCTCACAGTTGAGGGAAACAGATAATATTCTTAAATTGGGACAGATGAAGCCCAACATCTTTAAAATTATGAAGAAGCCAACTGTAGGCTTCTCAGGGGTAGAAACAGCCCTAGTCCCAAAAATATTAGAGCTCATTGCTCAAGGTGACAACCTAGCAACACAAGCTAGTGTTGAACCCACACCTTCTACCTCTTAACCACCAAAAAGGCCCCAAGTCACCCACACCTACCAAAGAAAATCCAAACGAACCCCTGCTCAAGCTATTGAGTCTGTGCAGGCCCCCATATACTCACCCATACAGGAGGAAGTGGACACTAGAGCTCCCACTTCCCCTGAGGAGCAAACCACTCCCATCTCTTCAACAATCACGGCTGAGGTTCCTCATGCTCACCCTGATGAGCTTACAAGCCCAACTGTCTTAAGCCTTCACTCTAAGTCTCAACACTCAAGTGAACAACCTTCAGGGGTCAGTTACCATCCCCAACCATTAGACTTAAATCAACCCATTCCCAACCTCTCATTCTATACTGATGAAGACTTAGGTTTCAGTGGGTACCATGAGTCTCTCTACTCCTCCCCTACTCAAAAAGAGATGAGTACTTCTGAGTCTCCTTTGTCTAGCCCACATCAGTCACCCATAACTGAGGTGGATACTTCTTAACCTGTTCAAGATGTCCATATGGAAGAGGCTCTCACTTCTGCTAGTGATTACATCATTAAGACCTCAACCATGGCAACTCAGCCCATTGACACCTCAACTGAGGATTCAATGTGCAGAGAAATCTAGCAGCCAAGAACCTGAAGCTGGTGGTGAGAGAGAGGACTTTGGTCCAATCATCTCATCCCCCAGTGATTTTCTGATGAAGAAGAGGGGAATCTGAGACTAAAGGTGCAAAAACTGTCAAAAACATGCTCCTATTTAGTCTTTAAGCTTGGTCACCTTGAATCTCAGGTGACTACCTTGCATAATAGGGTCAATGATCAGAAACTTGAGATATCTTATCTCAGGGAAAAACTAGCTGGGAGACCTTTAAGAGGAGCTCAACCAGGAACACAAGAACCTGTGAATGTGGTTGACCTAACCTCTAGCTCACCTATGCAAGAGGGTGATGCTACCAAAAAGGGGGAGAAAGTCATTACAGTCACAGAATCTGGGAGTTCTTCAGGGAGTATGGACATTGAGGATTTACCATCCTCACTTGCAACTGTGAATACTCAGCAACTTCCTCAAGTTCACATTAATGTGGACATAATTGACTCTGTCATTAGGAGTCTCTTTAAGGAAGGCATTCCAAGGGCTGTGTCATCTCCACCTCAAGGAACTTCAAACTACATTATTGGGTGGAGGTATGATGCTGATAGAAGAGCCCTCATTCTTCATAGAGTTCAAGGGAAGCAAGAATTGTTCAATTTTCAGACTTTGGACTACTATGAATGTCTTGACCTGATCAACATGACACTTGTCAACCCAAGAAAATCAAGATAAGCTGACAGGTTAGCACTCAGGATTCAAGACAGAATTACTAAAGAGTTCAGCCTTAGAAGGAGACAAAGACAATAAGTTAATGTCATTGGTCAACTGGATGCTGAGGCAGACCCTGAGATTAGCTTCAAAGAGAAAACCTTGGCTGAAGGCCCAGTGATAGAGCCTAAGAGCCCTGTCACACCAACAACTACTTAAGAAATTCATTCCCTCAGTGAAACACCTGCTGGTGAGGGTGTCTCACAGCCTCTCTCTGGCCAGAGCTTGGATGCTACACCAAGCAATGAAGGCCAAACCTCTATTCACCCTGAGTCACAAAGGTCTGTAGGTGACAAAGGGAAAAGGATTTTGACTCCTGAGGAGATTGAGTAGGAGGAGGAGGAGAGAAAGGAAGAGGAAGCTAAGGGGAGAAAGTTCCTCTGGGTCTTTAGGATTTATGCAAGCTGCAATCAGGGCTGCCCCTAGACCAAACACTCAAGAAGATGAGTTGAGGGCAGTCAGGATTACTTACCTGCAGACTAGGTCAATACCCAGCCGGGCCTTTTTTTGTTCCAAAAAATTCTTTTTATTTTTGATTTATAGGCAACATACTCTAAATAGCCAATTTGGTATCTGTGTAACAATTTCCATTCTGGAATTACATATACTTATCATTTTTGTTATAATGGAAATTGAGAAGGATTTTTGATTCAAAAGAATCAATTAAGCATGTATCAATTTGTATTTTCTTATGTCATTAGGCAAACCAAATTTTAGATTCAAATCCAAGAATCATTCACGAGTTCTCAGTCAACGAATAGTTAATGGTTCCCATTTGTCATCAATTTAGGTTTTTTTGAGTGAAAATATATATTTTCTTTTTCAATAGAAAAGTGAGGGGAAGCTTTTTGGCATTGTGTGTTTTGAGATACTATACAATCAATCGAAGGGGTAGATCAAATACAATCAAAAGGGGAAAAAGGGTTTCTTTTTTCATAGATGAGATAGATGAGATTATATCTCTCACCTTAGAGCAAATAAATGAACTGGCTGACATGGAAGTGTTAAGAGAGATGAAGGAAAAAGAGGATGCAAGATTACTTCTCCAATTCAAAGAAGAGAAGAGACAAAAAAGATTATACAAGCATGCTCCAACTCTCTCCCCAGTTCAGTGCAAAAGATGTGGCTGCTACACAAGAACCTCAGGTAGACAAGGAAACATATAGGCAAAACATGATCAACTACCTGAGTGCCACAGGTCTCTACCAGGCATCTGCACTTCTTCCTTTGTCCTTTGAGTACATTGAGTTTGAGTATCACAAACAGCTTGAACTTCAAGTGCTCAAAGAACAAAAGGCAACAAAGAGAAAGATGAGGGAAGATGCTGCAAAGTCAAGAGCTATCATCCAAAAGAGTATGAAAAAGTCTGCTGACAGACAAAGGATGATGAGCTTCTTGAAGCTGTATGGATTCTCCGGAAGGAGACTTGGCCCTATGTCTCTATCCACAATGGATGAGCATATCAGGGTAATCAAGCAGAAGATCAAGAGTGGAGAGCTGATTGACTTATACTCTCCTCCAAGTGAAATCCCACCTGAAGTGGAGGTTAAGGTTGAACAACCTGAGACAACACAACTTGGACCTCCTGTTGAACCTCAGCAAGCTTCATCTTCTGATCCACAGCAGGGTCAAACTCCCTCTCTTTCTGAACCTGTGAGGGAGGAACACCCAACTGAGAAAGACAAGGATGATCAACAATGTTGTGCAGACCAGTCTTCTTAGTTAAAGTCTTTTAAGAGGAAGAAGAGAATGGCTTCTAAACCAAAGTCTAAGAAGAAGAAGCCTGAATAATCCACCTCTACACCTCAGGCTGAGTCAGATCAACCTGAGGAAGTGCATGAAGAGGCAGCCCAATCAACTCCAATTCAAGTGGCTCCTCTTATAGTGAGACACCCATCTTATCCTGGACCTTCACTACTAATCCAGAGAGATGGCATGTGATCAGAGATCAAGGTGTTGAGAATGTCTATACATGGCAAGACATAATCAATTTACCTCTGCATGATCTCTTTGAGATGAGAAGATATTACGAGAGTCTGAATGATCCTGACCATCTAATGAAGAAGGGTTTGGTCATCATTATGCTGAAGACTACAAACATCTAAAGATCTTCTAAATGTTTTGGTAGCATCAGCCTAGGGGGAGTTTGTAAGGATTCCTATAAGTCTAATGCAGCCAAAACATCCAAAGTCTCTGCAAGCATGCACTAAAGAACTGAAGTAGAAATGCTTTGGAAGTTTTACACCATGCACTAGAAATATTCTAACTGTAAAATCTTTCGAAGCCAAGACCAATATCTTCCAAAGCCAAAAGTGAAGTCTTCCGAAGCTTCAAAGACAAAGTCTTTCGAAGCCAAAGAGTGAAGACAGATTTCTTCTGAAGACTTTTAAAGATATGCCTTTATCTGATGTACTTTACTATAAAGCTGGACCACCTTTCCACTGCAACTCTGTAAAGTCACCAACTTACATGAGTTGGTGAAAGGTCCATGCTTTTGGTAACTGTACATTGAGGTCTTGAGTCCATGCTTTCTACTTTATGTACTTTTATCCTTTTTGTAATATATTAGGATGTGAGCTATGGCATGTCATAGTCACAAGTCAAAAGGCAGATATGCCTTTTGACTCTACATTTGATTTTGTAGTTGTCTAGTCAATTGTATCCAGCTGGCCTTTAAAGTATGGCCGGCTGTAGGATGTAGTATAAATTATCTCAAGTACTTGTAACTTTTTATTGATGCTTTGTAACTTGTATTAAAACTTGAGAAGCAATATACAACATTCTTGAAAACCAAATACTTGTGTTGTTTGCAATCTTGTTCTGTCTCACTTTTACTTGTGTTCTTAGCATCTTTCATTAACAAGTTAACCAGTTCCCTATTTGATCTGTTAAGTGTTCTAAGCAACTCTCCTTATTGTGTTGTTGTATTGTAAGTGCATACCCTTCACCGGTCCTGCACGGATATGATTAGATTTGTTCACGAGTGTGTTCAGAAGGCTTAAGAATCAAAAAACTCCATAGCATTGGAGGTTGTTACGAAAAGCAAACCATTATTAATGCGATAACTCTTGTTGTTTAATATTTTAGTATAACTAGTTCCTTTCCCATTTATTTAGTTAAGCTTTCATGAATACTTATACACCAATCTTTAGTTGTACAATGTTAATTAAAATACAAGTAAATCTTATTCACTTAAACGTGTTACCTTGATTTGGCTTCTTTTTTATCCATCAGGTATTGCGTCTCTTGTTTGACGTTTGATTACTTTCATTCCGCCAGTGTACTTTGATTCTCAATTCTTTTTGAGTGAATACAAGTTGTTTATTGTTTCTTTACACCTGGATTCCTTGCCTAGAAGTTAATAAAGTATTCATTGAATCCACATATGTAATATTGATTGATTCGTTGCACTTTTGATGTAATAGTAATAGAAGTTGGTTGTGGAATGTTCTCGATGAGTTTCGAGCATGAGTGTATTGATTTTAGGGTTCATTCGTGTGGTTTCGTGTTTGGAATTGGTTATTATTTATACAATAGATACTATCTTCCATTTCTGATTGATTAGTATGATTCCAATGATGATTATAATTGGATATGATTAGATTTGTTCTCGAGTGTGTTCAGAAGGCTTAAGAATCAAAAAACTCCTAATATTGGAGGTTGTTACGAAAAACAAACCACTATCAATGCGAGAACTATTGTTACTTAATTATTTAGTATAAATAGTTCTTTTCTTATTTATTTAGTTAAGCTTACATGAATACTTATACACCAATCTTTAGTTAAACAATGTTAATTAAAATACAAGTAAATCTTATCCACTTAATCCTGTTACCTTGATTCGGCTTGTTTTTTTATCCATCTGGTATTGCTTATCTTATTTGACGTTAGATTACTTTCATTCCGCCCGTGTACTTTGATTCTCGATTCTTTTTGAGTGAATACGAGTTGTTTATTGTTTCTTTACACCTGGTTTCCTTGCCTAGAAGTTAATAAAGTATTCATTGAATCCACATATGTAATATTGATTGATTCGGTGCACTTTTGATGTAATAGTGTTCGAAGTTGGTTGTGGAATGTTCTCGATGAGTTTCGGGCATGAGTTTATTGATTTTAGGGTTCATTCGTGTGGTTTCGTGTTCAGAATTGGTTTCTATTTATACAATATGTAACAACCGACCTCTAGGTCATAATTCTTACCTTGCCAATCTGCATCTTTTCTTATTCTACTAATTCTATTGCTATTACTACTGATACTATTTTCTCTTACATGCTATGTGTTTTAGTACTCCTATCTTAATAGGCCGTTTTCCTCCCGGCTCATTCGCATTGGTTAATGCGGATGAACCTCTTCATTCGCATTGGTTAATGCAGACGGACCCATTCGGTCGCATTGGTTAATGCGGATAGACCCATTCGGTCGCATCTGGTTAATGCGGATGGACCTATTCAGTTGCATTTCACCTTGTATGACCCTATCAACTTGTGTTTTGTAATGACTTTATCTAGATTAAGCACTTGTTAGGGAAATCTTAGTCTCCCGGGAAAGTTTGTTAGACGCCCTTGCAAACTTAATCATAGTTGAAAAAATTTAAATTGTGTTCCTACACACTGAAATTTACGGTTAATTATCAACTAACTAATTAAAACATCTAATAAACTACAAAACTACACTACATAATTACTTTATACAATAAAAATTTAATCCAAAATGCCCCCACAAGACTCCAAATTCGGCCGCCCCTTTGACCACCAATCCCCTCTCATTTCCTCCACTAAACACCACCACCCTCTCCTCCAATCTCCATTCATGCACCACTTGAACACATCCCTCTTTCCCTCCCTCTCATTCTCGGTTCACTCCAGAAAACACACACACACACAACTGAAATCCTCTCCATTTTCAGCTTGTTTTCGAAGAAACACAACAACACACAACCGGCCAAGCTCAAGAACCGCAAAAGGTGAAGTTTGGGAGCCTTGGGTACACGGTTCTTTCTGAGTCTGGTCTTCTCCAGCCTTGCTCAAGATTCTCCAGCCTTGTCCAAGGAGTTCCAAGCCATCCTCGACCAACTACACGCTCCAAACCATGAGTTACATCGAGTGTAAGCTTCATGTCGCATGGTTTTGGTTATTTCATGTGTTGTCTTCATTTTTCATTCAAAACCTTACCCTTCTCATATCTCACAGAAATTTGCTGCTACAACTTCATTCATAAGGAGCTTTTCACGTCCTTGAAGGTATCATACTCGTAAAGCATGTCATTCTATAGGTGTAACACGGTTTACACCTAGAAAACCCTCTTTTTGGGTGCTTTTACACCATCCATCTTGCACAACTTATAACCCTTCTAAACATATCTCGTAACCTGCTCAAAATGGGTCTTTTAATCTCCTAATAACCTGATTTCAAAGTTACAAAAGGTTTGGTTAATGTTTAATCACAAGTTATAGCATTTAACACATGTGTAATGGATGAAAATGATGTAATAGTATAGTTTCCATCATGTTCTTATTTGGGTTGATGAACTCGTGAGGTTGACATAGAATTTCAGTAAGTTTTGGATGGTTTTGGTTATGTGATGAGATGTGAAAAGGCTGAAAATATGAATGTCTTAGACATGTAAGCTATTTGAACATATTCGGGGACCCGAAAAGTGATAAAACAACTTTAAAACAATAAAACATGGATTATGACCATCTTAAAAAGTATTCCAGGTTCTAAAAGTATTTAACAAAGTATTTGGGTCGGATTTGTAGATTAAATGGTCAAAGAATAGGTTAAATGGAATTTTTAGTGAAAAACGAGTTGTAACCGGGTAACGTTTGGAAGAAATTTTTAAAATGAGGGTATAACACCAAAAATCCATGGAAATTATGTTATTTAAGTGAGTTATGTACTATAATATCTAAAAGAGTTGAAAAATTTGTCAAACGAGCTTTTAACGGGTCAAATTTGATTAAAAACGCGTTTAAACGGGTAAAACTCAAAAGGTAGACTTTTACCTATAAGGAGCTCGAAATGCACCTCTAACAGATTAAAAACCTTAAATAAAGTCCTAAAAATGATATTAAATGAATCTAAGACCGTTAAATTAGAAATCAACACTTAACCGTTAAAGACCCTCGGTTTTACCATAACCGGAAACGAGAAACATGAAAATTTTGTAAACCGGAATTAAATTATGAAATATTGGTAGAAACTTACTTAAAATAAGATACCTAACTCTAGGAAACTAATATTTGGGCATAAAAGACATTAAATGCAAGAAACCAAACTTTGGGGTAGAAATTGTAAATTTTGAAACTTGAAGGACTAAACTATAAATTTTGCCTAACTTCTATAAACCGACCCCTTGAGCAAGGAATCACTTAAAAGACTCAAATTAACTTTTATAAGTGATTTAGCATAGAAAATCATATATTCTTTCCTAAGAAACCCTAACTTTCTATAAAAGGAAACTTTTTATATAAAGACTTAGAAATTCAAATGTTATTAAGATTCTAACCACATGACACATCTTATGCATCTCCATAACCTAGAATTAGTGGATTAACACTTAAATCTTATTGATTAGGGTGCTAGATTTGAGACTTTTCCCGGCACACGCGGTGACCCTTTGCTTGAATTCTAAGGTGAGTTTAAGTGTTTACCCTTTTTACTACTGTTTTTGGGATAAAGCATGCTCTATTTAAACTGAACTAATTTTGTGCTATATTATGATGTTATATGTTGTGGTTATGTTGAGACCTGCTGATACTTGTATCACAGTTATTAATTCTTCCGTAAACCGCTTGTTTATATGGGTAGATCTACTTGGGGAATCCCCCACACATAGTGCCTCCTGTGATGAACGGGAAAGGTACTACACTGAGATCCTGCGGGGTCATTTGTGGCATGTAACAAGTTTTATAAGATACTATGGTGGACCATCCGGCAGGTACGGTCCACTGGTTTGAGGCTTAGTTCTCCCCACGGGAATTTAACCGGTAACATAATTTTTGAAGAGGCCAGCCAGGGCTGAGTGCAGGGTTGATTGTGATCCCCACAACAATAATACTATGACTTTTAATAAAGAGTGGATTCTAATGAATCCTTTTGTTTTTAAACTTTAAGCACTTGAATTCACCAACCTTGTGGTTGACACAAATTCTTTTGAGCCTGTTTTAGGTAATCCATGAGTGGAGTCTAGCTGTGTAGAAAACTTTGACCTAGCACCGTGACCATGGCATTGGCTTGTATGATTTTCAAATCTATCTGATCAATTTTTAATTATTGTAACTTATACATTTTGTCATTATGTTGAATGTACAATTTAACTTATGGACTAAATCTGTTCCTAACCTGGGATTATTTTAAATTTTGAATGCCATGTGATGTTCTCTCCCTTTATGCTCTTATGATGGTTTGTTTCCGCTGCCATATGTTGTTGCTAGTCTGTGACGTCCCACCCTACCTGGGCCCGGGGTGTGACAGATTGGTATCAGAACTAAAGGTTGTAGAGAAGTCGGGAATACCATATTAGACCCTAGGCTACAACCCTGATACCTTAGGACCACCCTTATGGAAAGTGTTGGGATGTTCGGGTTGGGTAAATTGATTATTACACATGATCAACATAATCATGAATTTACCGGACGTGTAAATTCCAGCAGGGGGCTTAGGTCGTGTTTGGACCCTTCTCTGTTTGAAATTTATGATTTCTAAGGTTTTCTTTGGGTACTCTAAGAGTTTTATTTAAAAGAACCTCTTTATTTATTGTTGTCATTTGACGAGACCATTAATATCTAATACTATTACTGATACTATATATTGCCGATTCTACTGCTATCAGTACTATAAGTACTGCTACTATTACCTGTACTATTACTACCATGAGCTATGAGAAATCAAATTACTCATGATGATTTTAAAGGTTATCCGAGACAATGGCAGGAAAAGGTAAGGCACCAGCTCACCCAGCCCACAAGACTACTTCTATTGGGAGCAGCTTAAAGATCACTTCCCGGACAGAATACGAGGCTTACCTCAGGAGGTGTGGACACCCTAGATTTCTATCCGCGACTTCGGACGACTCGGAGCCATCAGAGGACTCTACTTCGACGTCCCCATCCAGGAGTCGAACGAGCTCCAACTCACCGCACGTCGTTGCACCCACTCACTCACCTCTCCCTCCTATCGGGGACAGGGGTGCGCGGACTGTTACCCGCCCACAGAAGAGCGTTAGGCCGGGAACTTCAGTCTCTTTAGGATGCCTCCTCCTCCGCCTCCACAGATCAGGAGACCGATACCAGCCCCGTAGCCATTTGATCCACCCCGACACCAACCACTCGACGAGCACTGGATGCCACCTAGGCACAGCATGTATGACGGCCCTAGTGTACTCGCTGGTGACCGCTACTCCCAGTCTAGTCGCCGGGCAAGTGATGTAGGTCCCTCTGATGCTGCACTAGACGAGATATGGAGGAGCGTCCGTCGTCAGGAGATGACTATTCAGCAAGCCACTCGGACCTCACAACCTGCCCAGTTTCAGGCTATGATGGCCTCACATGGGGTACAACGGTTGGAGCAGAATCAGAAAAAGAAGAATGTAGGGTGGCTGGGATGGTTGAAAAAGAAATGGATGTGAAAGCCTGGTGGAAATGGGATTATCTGTCTCTGAGATAGCTGAAGAAAACAATTTCTATTATTAACTCATACTATTATTATTTTATGGGGGTAACGGTACCTTCCAAGTTGTGAACCATGACATATATTTTGTTTTAAATCTCTATGATGGATGATCTTGTGGTTGTTTGAGAAACTATTACTATCTGATACTAACCTTGCAGGGTGATTTGACATGGAGTATGTAACTCCGCAAGCTTGAGGGAGACAATTTGGTTGTTCGGGAATAAACCCCCACAACCGTACTTAATGAAACTAATTATTATGTCATGTTGTTCTTATACTATGATGTTGTGCAACTGTTGGCGTGACCTTTAGAGTAATCAATGTGTTAGGATAATCGAAACTAGTTATGTGATGCTAAATGAGTTGCTTGTCTTGAAAATAGAATGTCGCCAAGACGAGGAGCCCATATATGTAGGAGAGGAACAGGCAGAGACCCCCGCGAGGAGCCTGGGCGAGAAGGGAATGAACCACCAATCCCACAAGTAAACAATAACCCAGGGAATGACGAAAGGATTGCAAACATCATGGCACAACAAATTGCTAATGCCATACCCACCATCATTGCCCAGATCAATACGGATCGGGACAACGCCACCAGAAACGGGGAAGATCATCAAGATGATACCGATGAAATCCAGACTGGGTGCTCGTATAAGACGTTTATGGCTTGCAAACCCAAAGATTTCTATGGCAATGAGGGTGCTATCGAGACTTACCACTGGATGGACGAGATCGAGGTGGTTTTAGACATAAGCGAGTGCAAGATGGAGCACATGGTATGATTTGCCTCCCAATCTCTGAAGGGGTCAGCGCTTGAATGGTGGAAAACCATCATTCAGCCCCGATGAAGAAATGCTGCAGGCCGTATGAGTTGGACCGAGTTTAGAGAATTGATGATCAACAAGTACTGTCCGATCAACCAGCTGGAGAAACTCGAATCTGAATTCTTAGGCCTAGAGATGAAAGGGCAAAACTACACCGAGTACATCAACCGGTTCCTAGCCCTGTCTAGACTGGTGCCCCATCTAGTGACACCCGAAGCCAAAGGTGTAGCCCGATTTATCTGGGGGTTACATCCTATGGTTCGGGGAATGGTCCGATCCTCCAGGCCTACTACCCTACAATCCGCGATGGATCTCACTTGCAGCCTAACTGATGACCTAATTAGGGCTGGATGGACAGAGCAGGGAAGGACAGAAGAAAGGAAGAGAAAATGGGTTGATGCCAAGAAAGTGATGGGTAGCAGCAGTGGGTCGATCAGGAAGACAGGTGAAGGTGTGAGGCGTGAAGATCAAGGTGGAAGGGCACGAAGGCTTTGCAACAAGTGCAAATTGCACCATCAAGGGGAGTGCAACCCAATACCTTGTTTCAGGTGCAAGCGAACCGGCCACTTGATCAAGGATTGCACATTCACGCCGGGTAAGCAGTGTTATGTGTGGAGACCCAGGGCACATGAGGAACAAGTGCCCCAAGCTGGCAAGAGACAAGCATGCGAGACTTAAAAAGCCTAAGGGACGAGCATTTGTGATGGGACCAGGTGATGCTCGCAAGGAACCCGATGTGGTTAACGCTACGTTCCTTATAAACAATCATCCTGCTACCGTACTCTTTGATACTGGAGCAATTGCTAGTTTTGTCTCTAGTGCTTTTAGACCTTTGATTGACTTAAATGCATGTACCCTGACTAATCCATTTACCGTAGAGCTAGCCAATGCTAACATTAGAGAAACTAATGAAGTCATCAAGGACTGTTCTATGAACCTAAATGGTAGCACGTTTAAGATTAACCTATGCTTGTTAAGTTAGGAGGATTTGATGTGGTTGTTGGTATGGATTGGTTGGCTAAGCATAGAGTTGAAATCATCTGTGAGAAACGCCTGCTTAGGATACCATTGAGCGACGGGGAAGTATTAGTGATTCATGGCGAAGGAAGTAACACGCTATGCCCTATGATATCCCATCAGAAAGCTACTAAGAGCCTTAAGAAAGGACGTCCAGCTTTCATGGTCTACGTAATGAAAGCAAAAGAGGAGAAGAAGATTGAGGATATTCCAGTAGTTTCTGAATATCTAGAAGTGTTTCCTGAAGACCTGCCGGGACTCCCTCCGAACCGACAAGTCGAATTCCAAATAGATCTATTGCCTGGCGTTGCACTAGTGGCTAAGGCACCTTATCGACTCGCTCCTCCCGAGATGAAAGAACTAATGTTGCAGATCCAAGAACTACTCGACAAAGGATTTATTCGACCGAGTGTTTCTCCATGGGTGCACCGGTCTTATTTGTGAAGAAGAAGGATGGAACCCTACGGATGTGCATTGATTACCGGGAGTTGAACAAGCTGACGATAAAGAATCGTTATCCCCTCCCAAGGATCGATGACCTATTCGATCAGTTGCAGGGAGCTAGCTACTTCTCAAAATCGACTTAAGGTTGAGGTACCATCAGCTGAAAATAAGGGAAGAAGACATACCCAAAACAGCTTTCAGGACGAGGTACGGACACTACGAGTATCTAGTCATGCCCTTTGGACTAACTAATGCACCAGCGGCGTTTATGGATCTCATGAACCGTGTATGACGCCCGTACCTTGACAAGTTTGTGATCGTGTTTATTGACGACATCTTCATTTACTCCCGTAGTAAAGAAGAGCACGAGAAACACCTCAGGCTAATTCTCGAGCTGCTAAAAAATGAACAATTATATGCCAAATTCTCCAAATGTGAATTTTGGATGCGAGAGATCTAATTTTAAGGGCATGTGGTAAATGAGAATGGAATTCAAGTCGACCCTTCTAAGATTGAGGCGATTAAGGATTGGAAAATTCCTGAAACTCCTACCAAGATAAGACAATTTCTTGGGTTGGCCGGGTACTACAGAAGGTTTATCAAAGACTTCTCGCGCATTGTGTAACCATTGACTGCTCTGACGAAGAAAAACACAACCTTTGTGTGGGAACGAGAGCAGAATTAAGCATTTGAAACACTCAAGGAGAAGCTGTGTAGTGCACCTATCCTCGCTCTCCCAGAAGGAATTGAGGACTTCGTGGTCTATTGTGACGCTTCGCGCCAAGGACTAGGATGTGTGCTAATGCAACGCAACAAGGTAATCACTTATACCTCAAGACTACTAAACGATCATGAGAAAAATTACACAACCCATGATCTAGAATTGGGTGTTGTGGTCTTTGCACTCAAAATGTGGAGGCATTATCTCTATTGCATGAAGTGCATTATTTACACTGACCTAGAAGTTTGCAACACATTCTGGACCAAAAGATGTTGAACATGCGTCAACGAAGATGGGTTGGGTTATTGAATGACTACGAATGTGAAATACGCTACCATCCTGGCAAGGCCAATGTAGTGGCTCATGCCTTGAGCCGGAAAGATAGGGAGAAACCTGTTAGGACCTGGTATTTGAACGAAATACCGAATGATTAACGTGTAAACCAAACCAAATAGTGCGGAATCCTATTTGATTGGCGATCCAATCAGTGAGAACGCACGTAGAATCAATAAAGTATTGAATCAAACGTTAAGAATCGATTAGGAATCGATCTACAGCGTTCTATGAACTTGGAGTATGAACTTGGAGGCTTCTGGACGGCTAGGGTACGTCTGGAGTCGAAATAGAATGAATGCTTTTGTATTTCCACGAATTGGGTTGTATTTATAGGTTAGTGTTGTTCATTCATGCGACTGAACCATTAGTATTGTTCAGTCATGCGATTGAACCATGCGGTTGATCCATCCGCACGACTGAGTGTTCAGTCGTGCGACTGAGTCAATCTTATGTTACAATCATACGACTGATCCAGTCTCCTGGTTCAGTCGTGCGACTGAGTCATTCGTATGAAGTTGATCATGTGTGTGGTCCATTCGCATGGGCCATTCGCATGAGAACTTCATTGTGTTAAGTTTGAATGTATTAATTAATATAACATTATGTGTATCAATTCAAACAATCACAAACCTATTTAACCAATTCAACATCGACTCATTAATGAAATATTAAACATTATAAATCACAAACAACCAATATCATTTCATTAACATTCCAAACATTACATCAGTATCAGACAAACAAGATCTATTACATTCATATCCTGATCTAGGTACATACATGTATCAACAAACTCCCCCTTGGACCTAGATCTCTCTAATGTCTTGTTTTCTGCATCACCTCCTCATACTTTTTGTACTTATCCTCTCTAGTGACTCCTGCATGAATCTCAAACGCAAAACAGAGTCTTATGACGTTCTGGAACTGGAGGGCTTGTACTATATCCTGCGTGTCATAGAACAGTGGCCACTTGTATAGAGTGTAGACATCATTAGCTGACAAGTTGGTAAGCCACATTCGGTCAAATAACCTGATAGTATCCATTTGTCCCACTTTATTTAGGACTATGACCGCTTCTCCTGTCCTCCAATCGTAGTACCACCACTTAAAGTGTGGAGTGAAGTCCTGTGGCATTTCCCTTAGAGGGATTCTTGACATCGTGCGCGGAGGACTCCACTTCAACACTATCTTTGGCTTTCCAGTAATGGCATCAACTTCAGACCTTCTGATGTACCTTGTAGGCTGTTGGGGTCTGAAGTTAACCCACCTGGTCTGGTACTCCTTCCTCAGGGCAGCCTCAAACCAGCCTGACATCTTTCTTGGGTCAGCATACAACAGCTTCAGTTTGGCCAGCTGGTTGAGCTCAAAACCTGGTAGAGTCTTTCGATTATGTGGAAATCTAAAGTACTCTATGCCCTTTTCCCTCTTAACTGCATAGACATTTAGATCCTTAAAATATGCCCACGCTATAATCCTGCCCGACACCTTATGATGTTTCTTTACTCTGTAGAGTTTGGTGTAGGCGTCCTGTTTAGGTGCAGCGTGTTGGGCTCGAACTTCTTCAAAACAAGCAGCCCATTCAGCCTTTCAGATGTCAACATCATCGTTTGAGGCTTGGGCCGTTCCTTCTGTCTTCTCTGACTCCTGCTCCATCTTATCTAGCACCTCAAACGTATCACTGACAAGGGATTCACCCAGATTGGGGACCATATTTCCCTCATTGTCAGCATACTGAGGGTAGTGCTCTGCAGTGACATCTTCTATCTCTATTTCATCAACGTCGTTTAGATCTTCGTCACTTGTAGAGTCATATGTTGGAGCATCCTTTACAATCTCATCGGGATTTAGCTTGAAGATCTCAGCTAGTTGCTCATTTGATAGATCGTGAATTATTTCCCCTTCTTCAGGGGTATAACTCACCGACCTCCTGACGATCCCTTGCAGATCAAGAATCATAGTTAACTGAGTCTTGACCTACTGAAGGGGAGCAACATCGAATTCATCCCTTTGATAGTTTGGATCTGTTTGATTTAAACATGCAGCACATCAATCATTAGTTAATAATCAAGACAGGAATGCATTAATCTTAATATAAACATTGAATACATAAGTTTAAATACACGATTCAAATACAAAAGTAATCAAATACATAGACATCTAATCATTACTTTTGTCTTGGATCACTGGATCATCACTTGGTGGAGTAGAGGAGGAAGCTCGTTGGTCTTGGTTCTTCTTAGATCTCCTTTCTTGACCTTGAGCAGAGGCAGATGCAGCTGCATCCCCTCCTTCTTCATCATCATCCTCATTCCTCTCCTCTGTCTCTCTTCCTCAATCCCCTCATCATCCTCAGTCTTATCATCATCGTCCTCATCATCATCCTCATCATTATCATCACCATCATCACCATCTCCCTCTTTAATCTTCAGTGGCTCATCTTTAGATCCCTTAAGCTTTAGCATGATGGTCTTCTTAGCCTCCTCCAACTCCTCAATCTTCTTAGCAGATGTGACACTGTGCTCTTGGAGTTGGGCGATCTCGTGGCTCTGAGCAGCCATTTGTTGGGCCTGCTCCTCGATCAACCGAGCCTGCTCCGAGATCTGCTGAGACTGCGCCACAGTAAGATCTGTCAGGTGACGGATCTGCGCTGTCTTCTCCTCATCAGCAGCTAACGAACGCATCACCATCGGGTTCAGCGCTGAAAGCTGTTCCTCTACCCCAATTGGAGGTAGAGGTGATCCGTATATATGTGAGGGATGTGAAGAGGGTCCTGCTTGGTGGCTAGTAGTGGTGGTGGTGTGGCTGTAGGGGTGGTAGTGGTGGTGGTAGCTGTGGTGGCTGTGGTGGTGACGAAGGTGAGTCTTCTTTTCTTCTTCTGGCCGTGGGGCTGAGCCATCCTTTTCTTCCTTGATCCAGTCGAGGTGGATGCTCCCCCTAGAACATGGCTAGATGGCTCAGGAGCATAGTTGGGATCTGCAGTAGTCTCTCCCGAATCCCTGGGGCGTTCACCAACCGCCCGGAGTCCATGCTCTGTGGGAACAACCTTGCTTCCCACAGTCCTCGTCAAAGGCTCCTCATCAGACTCTTCTTCCTCCTCACCAGGTATGAAGTCCTGGTGGAATCCAGCAGACTCAGCTATGTCACCTGTGGGGGCAGATGCTGGAGGTATAACTTCTGTAGATGTGCCTCCGGTGGAATAGGCATGTCATCTCCAGCATCCCCACTGTCATCATCATCTGAATCATTTGTGGGTAGAGCAATCTGCTCCACATCAGAATCACTATCATCGTGGCGCCACTTCCTCCTAGCTGGCACCACATAGTCCTCCCGGGCCAGATGCCCAAACAATCTCCTGACAGGGGGTTTCACCTGCTTCCCCCTGTATACCTTCATCCTCCCCAAGGTGGTATCATCCATCACCTCAAGAACAACAGCATCATCCTTCTCCTTTGGCAGGGAGGGGAGCTTCTGGTCTATGATCATCTGCATAAATCTCGGGTACATACAGAAGCCCTCCTTCCCTTTCCCCTCGATGTTCTCCACCAGGTAGGTGAAGATCATCTTGGAGAAGCTGAACGGGTGGTTCAGCACCAACGCAACATACGCGTTCTGGATCTGGTCGGAAAGCTCATCAAAACCTCCCTTCCTGGAAGCTATACACTTTAGCAGCATGTGCGCAAGATACTTAAACTGGGGACAGAGGTTGCTCTTGTTGAGCACCCCAACATTGATGTCCCCAGAGTACTTGGCTCGAAGGAAGCATCCTCTGACAGTGAGGGGGTGTAGTCTAGTCGGACAATCAGCATCGTCCCCCAACTATAACACTGTCCTTAGATCCGCCTCTGTGATAGCTATAGCCTCTCCAAAGATGGTACTTCTGATGCAGTGAGGCTCAGAGGATCGATCAACTGTCGCACCTTCCCAGAAGGCCTGCTGAATGGACCGATAAGGAGTACAGGGGGCAGATATGGCGTGTGCGATCCTCGATCTCCTTAAGAAGGTGATAATGCCCGAGAAATCAGCAGCATTTCTGGATGTCAGATCCAGATGAGCACAGATATTGTGCTTCGTACTCATAGTCCATCGACTCGCCATCTGTTACACATACAAAGTAAACATTAGTACCATTGGCTAAGAATGTCATGAAACACTTGGACTTGAAGAAAAATCTTTCTGTCATGCGAATGAGGTTGTGCGACTGAGATCAGTCGTGCGACTGAACAGTGCGACTGGGATTCAGTCGTGCGAATGACCCCATGCGTACGACTGAGTGTGCGACTGAATTCATGCGTATGTAACCTCATGCGGTTACACCAGTCGTGCGACTGAACTCATACGCATGGTTCAGTCGTGCGGTTAAGCTGTTCGCACCCTTCAGTCGTGCGACTGAAGTTCATCAACCTGTCCATTCGCATGATGTACTGACTGTTCAATTCAAATTCAATTTTTCACTAATTTTGAGTTTTAGACTTCGTGTTCTGGTTCATTAGATTCACAATCCATTCTTATAACACCTAACATCTTTAATTTCTTTTGTTTGAGTCATTTAGTTAGGTTATTTAGTCACTTAAGTCTCGGTTGTTTAAACGAGTCCGATTGTACAGATTTTGTGTCGAATTGAATGTTATTGTAGTGTTTCTTCACCGCAAATTACCTGTAGAATCGATGTAAATGGTCAGTATGCAAGACACGTGGGTTTATAGAGATCAAATGAAATTTGGGCAGAGTGACTTTAGTTCGTGCGATTTAGGGTTAATTTGAGCGTGGTGAGTCTCTGCGACCGACTCTCCCTCTATTTATACTAACCCTAAATTCAATCGTGCGACGGGGCTCATACGCACCTTTCAGTCGTGCGAGTGGGCCTCAGTCGTGCGATTGGTTCAGTCGCCCTTCTTCAGTCGTCCGACTGGATCTCAGTCGTGCGACTGACTCATTCGTTCGCTCTTAAGCATCCGACTGGGCCAATCGTATGGGCCATTTTGTTGGATGGTCCATACTCATGGTCCATTCGTACGAATGGCTCCCATTCGTATGATAAGTCCATACGAATGGTCCATTCGTGCGAATGGGTCATACTTGTGAAATTTTCTGCCATTTTGAACATTTAACATTTAAACCCTTTTTAACTGTTGAAATTAACATTATGAGCATTTGATCATCTCAGACATGATCATTTTAACTTGAAAACTTTTGATCACCTCAGACGTGATCCTTTTAAGCAATTTGTCACCTCAGACGTGACCCATTTATCTTTTGAAAACACATGTGGTCATCTCAGACATGACCATTTTTGGTTAGTTGATCCCATACTGATTTTCATGATGTAGTCCAACAAACAAACAAACAGAAATGACTAAATAAACTAGAAACTTAAACTGAAATACACAAATTAAACTTGTTTTTGACTTTTTGTGAGAGATAAATCGTAAGATAGAAATCTACTGGATTTGGTTTCGGAATAGGCAGCTTCAATTTAGTTTGACCACACCTGGACCAATTCAATTTTGGAATCATACAGGCAAGTCAAATCATTTGCGACTTGTTATCAAAACCTTTTGATGCTCAATTCTTGGTTTTCATCCAGAGTCGTTAGCAAATTTAGGAAATCATACTGGTACTATTAGATTCCCACATTGATTTGAACTTTCAAGAATTGCAGCCACAATGATTGTCAGTATATTTGTCCTCTTAAATCCATACACAGACTTTTGACACAAACTGGTGATAGTTTTAGGTTTAATTATTTCAACTAACATATGTGGATCCCACACTTATATGGTAATCAACATTCCTCAGGAGCTTTTGAGCGGTCTACGGGTATTTTTACAAGAAGAGACTATTCTTAGAGCTTTCAAAGAGAAGCCAATCCTCAGGTCAGTGCCATCGCACAGCAAAGAGACGGCAAACAACAATGAATTCTAGAATATCTAGGTTATGCTTATCCTCAGGTCAGTGCCATCGCACAGCAGAGAGGCACACAACCTATCTTCTTGTTAGAGCAGCTTAATTTTCTTTTGCACAGAATGCACTAACAACATAAGTCATTAGCTTGATAGCATTTGTCTTTCACTTTTTTCGTGCTTTGCTCTATTTATGGTCATCCGCACACATTTGTGGCGTTTACATGCTCATTACCCCTTATTGGAATATTGTTGATTGTGTTAACCAGTGATAAGATGGGAGCCCACAGTCAGTTGAACAACTTAGTTTGATCTTGAGATCACCAGTCAGGTCTAATCATCTATTGTTTGAATCTACCGACATATCATATGTGGTCTAGCAACCTCTAGGTCTACTTTCGTTTTGTTACCTTAGTAGTTACCAGTTTTTCTATCATCTTTCCTTTTATATTGCTAAGACTACACAGACTTATACTTTGGATTTGCATCTTTTCTAAATTAAATTTTAAAGTACCTTTTGATTTGTTCCTGTGTACTATCATTTTCCAAAAGGTTTGAATCGGTATCACAGATACGATCTACCTTATATCAGCTATCCACTCCTTCTCCCTCGTTTTTTTTTTAATGTTACTGGCTGACCTAATCTCCCCCTAAAATTCTAAAATCATAACTGATTTAATTATTTTAGGATTTTAATAGACACCTATATAACATGAATTTAATTTAAACAAAATATAATAAATAAAGAAAAATAAAAAAAAAAGAAAAATTAACTATACTGCATCGGACTACACATGATCATCATAAGGGATAACATCACTTTTCTTTTTAACGCCGTTGACCTCTAACAGATATAGAAAACGTGGTTTATCAAAGGCTTTTGTATAGAGGTCAGCGCGTTGAAAATCAATATTAATTTTTACCACATCGATTAAGTTCTTTTCAAAACAGTCTCTTATAAAATGGTATTTAATACCGATGTGTTTAGTCTTTGGATGTTGTACCGGATTTTTAGTTACTGCAATTGCAGCAGAGTTATCAACAAAGATAGGAGTAGAAGAGAACTTTAAACCGTAATCCCGCATTTGCTGTTGAATCCAGATGATTTGTGAACAGCAACTTGCAGCAGCAACGTATTCGGCTTCATAGGTTGACAATGCAATCGATGTCTGCTTCTTACACTGCCAGGTAACTAATCTCCTCCCAAAAAATTGACACCCTGCTGATGTAGACTTGTTGTTCATCTTGCAGCCCCATAATCCGAGCCACTATACGCCGTGAGCTCAAAATCATCATCATGAGGATACCACCACCCAAGTGTGGGTGTACCCTTCAGATAACGAAATATCCTCTTGACCCCGATCAGATGGTTAACCTTAGGCTTAGCCTGATATCTAGAACATAAACATGTAGCATACATGATATCAGGTCTTGAGGCAGTGAGGTACATGAGGGATCCAATCATTCCTCGGTACATTGTGGCATCTACCAGATCTCCATTTTCGTCAGGTGCTATATCATGATTTTAGCAAGTGGAGTCCCAGCTGCAGAAGCATTCTCCATGTCAAACCGACTGAGAATGTCTCCCACATACTTGGTCTGATGTAGAAAGATCCCACTTGGTGTCTGATCCACCTGTAACCCGAGAAAGAATTTCATCTCCCCCATAGCACTCATCTCAAACTCTTTCTTCATTACTGCTTCAAATTCTTTGCATAATTCTTCGTTCTTTGAACCGAAGATTATGTCATCGACATAGATCTGTACTAGCAGTAGGTCTCCATCTTTTTCTTTGATGAACAGCGTGCAGTCAATGACTCCCCTGCGAAAGCCGTGCTTCACAAGATGAGTCGAGAGTTTCTCATACCAGGCCCTTGGAGCTTGATGAAGCCCGTATAAGGCCTTGTCGAGTTTGTAAACTCTGTCCGATGATAAGGATCTTCAAATCCCTGGGTTGACTGACATAACTGTTCTCTAATTTCTCCATGAAGGAATGCACTCTTCACATCTAATTGATAGACTTTAATCTTCTGTACGATGCATAGGCAAGGAAGATACGGATGGCTTCCATCCTTGCCACGGGTGCAAACACTTCATTGTAGTCAATCCCCATTTGGTGCCAATGACCTTAGCACCTTTAGGTCTATCTACCAGAGTCCATACACCTAACTTCTTGAACTGAAGAAGTTCTTCTTGCATGGCACTCACCCACGCCTCATCATTTAGTGCTTCACTGACGTATTTTGGCTCAAACTGCGAGACAAAACACCGATAAGCACCATCATGAATGTATCCCTTTTCCATAACAGAGGCATAATCAGCTGAGTATAGCTGATTTCTGGTTTGTACTCCTGATCTGACATCCCCAATGACATTGTCTAGGGGATGATAGACGTTTAGACGTGATCCTGGAGTAGTGGGAACAGCTACCTCAGAGCCAAGATTATGAACATTTGGTTCTACATCTGAGGTAGAAGGAGTTTGAGGTTCCGAAGTCGAAGGTGCATCACTGTTAGATGCTTGTGGACTTGCAGGAACTGGAACCTGTTCCTCCTGACTGTTCTGGTCATCTTCTTCAGCTTCATCTTCTAAGGAGGAGTCACTGTCGTCGACTACTCCCCTGACTGAGTAGATGATTCTCCCTGTGAGCTCGATGATGTTGAATCAAGAGATGGTGTATTCAAGATGTCATACATCATCCGTGTAGCTAACTCGTCATCGAAGGAGAGATAGGGATGTTGAAGGACTTGAAGAATCCATCATAGTCGAAAAAGTAGCGGGTCCTTTGCCAGTAGGTGGTGTGGTATATCTCTGAACATCAACATTACACCACACTTCTACTAAACCCGTTGAGTTGTTGTAAACTCTCTTGTTCGGTATGTTGTATCCTAGGAAGATCCCTTCATCAGCCTTCTCGCTGAATTTACCTTCTTGAGTCTTCTTCAGAAGTGTGCACGGCGCGCCAAATGGTTCGAGATACTCCAGATTAGGTTTACGTCGTTGTAGTAGCTCGTAACATGTCTTTCCGTGGCGCTTGACTATCAGAACTCGATTCAATGTATAACATGCATTTGCCACTGCCTCATTCCAGAATTGGATAGGCAGTTTCGAGTCTGCCAGCATTGTCCGTGCTGTCTCTATCAAGCTTCTGTTCTTTCTCTCAGCAACACCATTCATCTGAGGCGTGTAGGCAGAAGTGAATTGATGCACAATTCCTTTTTCCTTGCAGTAAGCCTCCATCCACTGATTCTTGAATTCAGTCCCGTTGTCTGAGCGTACTTGTCTCACCTTCAGCTTGTAGAGAGATTCCAGTGTGGTTACTAACTCCTTGAATGACTCAAATGTTTTGATTTGGACTTCAGAAACATTACCCAAGAGAATCTTGAGTAGTCATCAGTAACCACAAAACAGTACAAGTCGCCTGCAATGCTCTTTGTACTGACTGGACCAAACAGATCCATGTGAAGAAGTTCAAGAGGAAGTTCTATAGAATGAACTTTCTTTTCCTTATGAGACTTCTTCGTTGTTTGCCTTTCTTGCAAGCTACACAAAAATCAGGAAGTTGGAAATTCTTGACGTTAACTCCTCTCACAAGATCCTTCTGAATCAAGTGATTCATCTTCCGTTGATTAATGTGTCCATTCTCCTATGCCAGGAGATGGAGTCCTTCTCAGTGGCTTTTGATAGAAAGCACTGAACTTCATGATCCGTTGTAGAAGCCGTTGAGAGATCCAAAACATAAAGGTCTTTATATCTTGAAGCTGTCATCAGAACTTGGTCCTCCGGAATCACGTAGTCTTTCTTTAGGACGTAACACTTCTTGTTGTCGAATATGACTTTAAATCCTTTATCACAGATTTGGGAAACAGAAAGTAAGTTGTTTTGAAGTTGTTGAACGTAGTTCACCTTATCAAACTTAACTTTCTGATTTCCAACTTCTCCCTGAGCTGTGATATAGCCTCCTTTGTTTCCAGCAAATGAAACATGCCCTCCTTTTATTTGTTTGACGTTTGATAAAAGAGCCCTGTTTCCTGTCATGTGCCTGGATGCTCCGCTGTCTACAATCCACGTGTTGGTTTCAGCACTGTAGCGAACACCCTGCACATACAATGTAAAACATTAGTTTAGGTTAGGAACCCAAGCCTTTACTGGCTTGGGTTTCCCAGAGGCATCACACATCATGAATTCAACCCATTGACCCTTAGAGGGTGAGGGTAGCTCAGGTTCCTTCTTGTCATCATTATCAGACACAGAGGATGACTTCTCTTTCCATAAGCCAGATTTGTGCAAGGCCTGTTTGTGATAAACAGTCGACTGGCTAATGGGTTGAACTTTGGGTTCACTAGTTCTTCTAGGTGGAGTTAAAGAACTCCTCTTAGAAGACCTAGGTTTTGAATCCTGAAGTTCAATCTTCTTCCTAGGTGTCTGATAGTAAGGACAAAAGGAAGCAATGTGTCCACACTCTCCACAGTTGTAGCATGATCTGCTATCAACTTTATGATTAAACTTTCTTTGTGGAGATGTGTGTGACACCCTAGTAACATCACTTAGTTTGGGTTTTGACTCTGTTTCTTTTGATGTTTTCACTTGTTTAACAAAATTAATTGTTTTAACATGTTTAACATCTTTTCTTTTTGGTTAACTGGTTTTTGACATGAAACTTGTGAAAGATTAACATTAACAGTCTTTTTAGGTTCTGATTTGACTTTGTTTGACCCTGACTTTATATTAACCTTTTCAAATTCTTTTTCCAGATTAACACAAGGCATTTTACCCTTTGCCTTTGAAGTGGCCTCCTTTTGTTTTGTTCCAGATTCAATTGATGAACATGAGGAATCTGGATCACTAACAAGAGGAGTAGACACCACATGATCCTTGATGGGATTATTATTTATTTGGTCTACTCTTAGTGTTCATCAAGGTCTCAGGTGGTGGTGGAACCACTTTATAACCCAAACCCTCCCCGTTGTTCTTCTCTCACTAAGTGTTGGACAATGTGTGATGAACTTGTCCAACTGTGCAGTTTTGCTTTAAAGAGTTTACTTCTACTTCTAAAACTGCCTTTTGCTTCTTAGTGTCTTCTAGGGAGTTAAGATAGTACCTAATGTCATTAGCTTGGTTAAATGCTACTACTTCAGTTTCCCTAAGCTGTTTAGTCAAAAGGTCTATCTTTTCTTTGTAACTATGCTCATTTTGTTTTAAAACTCTATTAGCCTCAGTGCACAGTTGCAAATCCTTTACTAAGTTATCATTATGATCTAATAACCTAGCAAATTTCTGATCTATGCTATCTCTAAATGTATTACAATCAGAACAAGCATGATTTTGAAACATTTGGTCAGTGGTACTTACCTGAGAAGATTCTGAAGAGTTAGCCATCAACGCAGCATCAGATGTCTCTGGTTCTGGTGATTCTGTCTTTGCTGTGGACGTCCCTTCTTCAGGCTTGTAGCTGACCTCAGTTGCAGTTGTCTCTTCACTTTGACATCGCTATCTCAACTGCAATATCTCCTTCACTCGCGGAATCATCATCTAAGTCTTCTACACTTGCAATGTGGATTCCCCTGGAGAGACAAACTGAAAGCTCCAGTCCTGTCCTTCATCATCATGAGCAGTCAAGGCTTTTGGATCCTTGCTTGATGAACTAGAACTGCTAGCTTGCTTGTCTTGACGAGTAAAGGACGAGAATGGGTTCCCGTTCCCAGTCTTCTTTGGCTTTACACATTCTCTCTTGAAGTGCCCCTTCTCTCCACAGTTAAAGCAGGTCACTTTGCTCTTGTCAAAGCCAAATGTGGTATCCTTAGTAGCAACCAAGTTCTGTCCGGTCTTTTTCACAAACTTCTTTGCCCTCCGGACAGCACTTGCTAAGGCCCACATAATGTCCATCCTCTCCAGTTCCATTTCATCCACCTGCTCGTAGTCCTCATCTGCCAGATGGCAGTTTCCAATCTTCCCAGCAACAAGTCCATCATAAGAATGAACCACTGCTGCCAAGAGATCCATGTGCTCTCGAGCTACTTCCACAGTCACGTTACCGAGGTTCTCGGTCTTAGTCTAGTAGCATTGCTTCAGATCCAATGTAATGGGTACAAGAAGACCCTGACGTTTTGATCCTGAAGGAGAAGCTTGTGAAGGACCAGATGAGCTAGACACAAATGCAGTCTGAAGAGGTGCTCCAGATGTCTTAGCTTGAGGAGTGGCATTGTACAAAGCTGGATTCTGAGTGTACGAAGACTTCTGAGCGGTACTTCATCCTAAGTGCTTCTTCTCGCAGCTTAGAATGAAGTCATTGATATCCAACTTTGCCAACATTTCATTCTGTCTCAGATTGACACAATGAAGCCCACATTTTCTGGCAATCCGTCTGCAAAATTTGACACTTTTTCTTCCATGGTAGTAGCAACCCATGTGTATGCAGTTCACTCATCAGATGGTAGATAGAATCTATCAATAACATCGTCCAAACTCTCATTTCCATCGATGAGAAGTTGTCAAATTCTTTCTTCACTCCTTAGCTTTAATTGCCTTCAGCGAAGCATTCCCGTCATATCTCTTTTCCAGCTCATCCCACAATTTCTTGGCCTGCTTATTCTCCGTAGTGGTGGAAAATATCTTTAGGAATAGACTGTGTGATCAATGCATAGACTCTCTTCTCGCATTATACTTAACTTTCTGAGCATCAGTCATCCCTCCAAAGTAAGCTTACCCCATCGGCTCCCACCGGCATACTGTACCCTATCTCGATAGCTTCCCACAAATTTGGATCCACTCCATTGAGGTAGATCTCAAAACGTTGTTCCAGTGGGGAAACTCATCTAACGTTAAGAGCTTTGGTGGTTTATTATGATTACCCACCTCACTCTCAAGTAACAGTAGGTTCTGGATTCTGAGTCCTTCCCGGCAGAGTAAACGCTGAACATCTGATCTTCCAGTCTTGTGAATTTAATTTAAGTTACTAAACAAACTGTCAAACTGGTGCGAATAGGTGATGCGAATGGGCTATCCGTGCGAATGAACTATGCGGACTGGTTCAATCGTGCGGCTGAACTAAGCGATGGTTCAGTCGTGCGAATGATGAAGTAATGCGTATGACACTGCGCGAACGGATGGTTCAGTCGTACGTATGGAGATGCAACTCAGTCCAATCGTGCGTTTGAAGTATGCGAATGAAGTCCAGTCGTGCGAATGGCTCACTCGTGCGACTGAAGTTGCTGTTTTGCGAAAATTTCTAGGTTAAACGTGTTTTAGCCGTAAAAATTCGAATTTTCGCCACCCTTAATCGCCTAAGGCCGTAGAAACCGAAACTTGATGAGCAGGGGACGTCCAAGACAACTTTTGACACAAAAAGATTGCGTTTTTAGAGTAAAAACACAAACTTTGTATCAAACTTGATTGAATCACACGTAATCAAGAGCCAAAGCTCTGATACCACTTGTTAGGACCTGGTATTTGAACGAAATACCAAATGATTAACATGTAAACCAAACCAAATAGTGCGGAATCCTATTTGATTGGCGATCCAATCAGTGAGAACGCACGTAGAATCAATAAAGTATTAAATCAAACGTTAAGAATCGATTAGGAATCGATCTACAGCGTTCTATGAACTTGGAGTATGAACTTGGAGGCTTCTGGACGGCTAGGGTACGTCTGGAGTCGAAATAGAATGAATGCTTTTGTTTTTCCACGAATTGGGTTGTATTTATAGGTTAGTGTTGTTCATTCATGCGACTGAACCATTAGTATTGTTCAGTCGTGCGATTGAACCATGCGGTTGATCCATCCGCACGACTGAGTGTTCAGTCGTGCAACTGAGTCAATCTTATGTTACAATCATACGACTGATCCAGTCTCCTGGTTCAGTCGTGCGACTGAGTCATTCGTATGAAGTTATTCATGCGTGTGGTCCATTCGCATGGGCCATTCGCATGAGAACTTCATTGTGTTAAGTTTGAATGTATTAATTAATATAACATTATGTGTATCAATTCAAACAATCACAAACCTATTTAACCAATTCAACATTGACTCATTAATGAAATATTAAACATTATAAATCACAAACAACCAATATTATTTCATTAACATTCCAAACATTACATCAGTATCAGACAAACAAGATCTATTACATTCATATCCTGATCTAGGTACATACATGTATCAACAAAACCTTTGCGCGTACGTGCCTTGAGAATGAGTGTGTACACGGACCTTACCGCAAGATTGAAAGAAGCACAAGGCGAGGCTCTAAAGGAAGACAAGTTAGCAGGGGAAATGTTAACAGGAATGGAGAAGAAATTTGAGCTGAATGACGATGGTACATATAAATGTAAAGGGAGAACATGGGTATCAAAGCATGGGGGAATTAGAGAGGTGATCCTCGATGAAGCCCATAAGTCTAGGTACTCGGTTCACCCCGGAAGTGAAAAGATGTACCATGATCTAAAGGGCCTTTTCTGGTGGCCTGATCAAGAAATCCATCGCCATTTACATGAGCAAGTGTTTGACATGTGCCATGGTAAAGGCTGAAAACCAGAAACCATAAGGGACGTTGCAACAGCCCGAAATTCCAGAGTGGAAGTGGGATAATGTCACCATGGATTTTGTCACGAAGCTACCCATAACTTTGAGAGGTCATGACGCCATTTGGGTAATATTGGACAGGTTGACCAAATCAGCTCACTTCTTGCCGATTAGGGAAGACTACGACCTAACGAAACTGGCTCAATTGTATATTGATGAAATAGTGATCAGGCATGGTGTGCCTTTGTCAATCATCTTTGACCGTGATAGCCGTTTCACCTCACGTTTCTGGAGATCACTCCAGCAAGTGTTGGGAATTCATTTAGACCTAAGCACTGCATATCACCAATAAACTGATGGACAGAGTGAAAGAACTATCCAAACCCTAGAAGATATGCTTAGAGCTTGCGTGATTGACTTTGGTGGGAACTGGGACAACCATCTTCCTTTGATAGAGTTCTCCTATATTAATAGCTACCACGCAAGTATAAAGGCAGCTCCGTATGAGGCCCTATATGGTAGAAAATGTCGATCACCATTGAGTTGGAATGAGATTGGCGACAGCCAAGTAATGGGACCCGACATCGTGTTGGAAACCACCGAAAAGATATTCAAAATTAAGGAGCGTTTGAGAGCAGCCAAGGATCGTCAAAAGAAATATGCTGACAGAAGACGAAAACCTTTAGAGTTTCAAGTGGGTGATAAGGTAATGTTGAAAGTGGCACCATGGAAAGGCACCGTGAGATTTGGAAAGAGAGGAAAACTAAGCCCGAGATACATTGGACCATTCGAGATACTAACAAGAGTTGGACTCGTGGCATATAAGTTAAAGCTGCCGCAGGAGTTGAGTTACATACATGACACCTTCCATGTGTCGAACCTTAAGAAGTGCCTGGTAGACAAGAAATTGGAGATACCATTGAAGGAAGTTAGGGTAACCGATAAGTTGAACTTCGTAGAAGAACTCGTAGAGATTACTAACCGGCTGGTCATGAAACTAAGACGAAGTCGCATACCCAAAGTCAAAGTAAGATGGAATTTTAGGCGAGGACCTGAATTCACTTGGGAGCGAGAAGACAAAATGAGGAAAAGTTACCCGCATCTCTTCAAGCCCACCCGTACCGAATCTGACCAAAGCTAAAATTTCGGGACGAAATTTCCTAAACGGTGGGAGAATGTAACAACCGACCTCTAGGTCATAATTCTTACCTTGCCAACCTGCATCTTTTCTGATTCTACTAATTTTATTGTTATGACTATTGATACTATTTTCTCTTACATGCTATGTGTGTTTAGTACTCCTGTCTTAATTGGTTGTTTTTCCTCCCGGCTCATTCGCATTGGTTAATGCGGATGAACCTCTTCGCTCCATTGGTTAATACGGATGGACCCATTCGGTCGCATTGGTTAATGCGGATGGACCCATTCGGTCGCATCTGGTTAATGCGGATGGACCTATTCAGTCGTATTTCACCTTGTATGACCCTATCAACTTGTGTTTTGTAATGACTTTATCTAGATCAAGCACTTATTAGGGAAATCTTAGTGTCCCGAGAAAGTTTGTTAGGCACCCTTGCAAATTTAATCATAGGTGAAACTGTTGGGGTTTGTAAGATCATTTACATCTTGTTTAACCATTTAAACATACAAAACGCAGCGGAATATTCAACTTTAAACATGTTAAAGTTTCTGAAAAATAACCATTATCATGTGTAAACAAACAAACCCATAACAAGAGGATCTTTATTATGTGAAAAGCAAGCATACAAAATAAACAAGAACACCCAAAACATGATATAATCATACCATAACAAAACCTTTCTGGATGCTGTGAAAGTCGACCAAAAGAAGGCTGAAATGAGTCAAAAGAAAGGCCAAGACTTCAAGGGTAGAAGTCCTCAAGTGTCCATACCCACAAGCCAACAAGAAAACACCATCGTTGCTAGGATTTGAGCACCAAAATCGGGTCAAGTAGGCTGCTGAAACCTTGTTCCAGCCGTGAACAAGTGCTGGAATTTGTTCCAGCCGTGAACTCCTTCTTCCATAAGAAGGGTTGATGTTCATGTGACCCTTTAGCACATATGAGTGAGAGCAAGATGAAGTGTGTGTGTGTTTTTGGCAGATCTTGTATCAAAGACTTCAAGGAACACAAAATGAGAGAGGCAAACAAGGGGGGGGCGGCCGAAACCCATTTAGGGTTGTGCTCTCCTTTGATTTTTCCCAAATGGTCCTTATACATTAATCTTTTGTCAAACTAATGATATATAATTAACCTTTTAATTATATAACATACACACATTTTTATTATTTGATGTTATTTAACTAAATTAAACAACATTACAAATAATATCCATGAACAAAATATCCATATAAGTTGTTCAATCTCATATGCAACTTATTTAGAAAACCCATTTTCTAAATTGGTGTATTTATTTAATTGCATGATCATATCATCAATTAAATATTAATTGGTGTTTGCTAAGCTTGTTATTGGGTATGACCCGACTTGGATCATAACGTACTAACCACATCAATGTTCTATGTGTCTTGGGCATAAAGAATCCAACAGAAACAATTTAAATTGTGTTCCTACACACTAAAATTTCCGGTTAATTATCAACTAACTAATTATACCATCTAATAAACTACAAAACTACACTACATAATTAGTTTATACAATAAAAATTTAATCCAAAATGCCCCCACAAGACTCCAAATTCGACCGCCCCTTTGACCACCAATCTTCTCTCATTTCCTCCACTAAACACCACCACCCTCTCCTCCAATCTCCATTCATGCACCACTTGAACACATCCTTCTTTCCCTCCTTGTCATTCTCGGTTCTCTCCAGAAAACACACACACACAACTGAAATCCTCTCCATTTTCAGCTTGTTTTCAATGAAACACAACAACACACAATCGGCCAAGCTCAAGAACCGCAAAAGGTGAAGTTTGGGAGCCTTGGGTACACGGTTCTTGCTGAGTCCGGTCTTCTCCAGCCTTGCTCAAGATTCTCCAGCCTTGTCCAAGGAGTTCCAAGCCATCCTCGACCAACTACACGCTCCAAACCGTGAGTTACATCGAGTGTAAGCTTCATGTCGCACGGTTTTGGTTATTTCATGTGTTGTCTTCATTTTTCATTCAAAACCTTACCCTTCTCATATCTCACAGAAATTTGCTGCTACAACTTCGTTAATAAGGAGCTTTTCACGTCCTTGAAGGTATCATACTCGTAAAGCATGTCATTCTATAGGTGTAACACGGTTTACACCTAGAAAACCCTCTTTTTGGGTGCTTTTACACCATCCATCTTGCACAACTTTTAACCCTTCTAAACATATCTCGTCACCTGCTCAAAATGGGTCTTTTAATCTACTAATAACCTGATTTCAAAGTTACAAAAGTTTTGGTTAATGTTTAATCACAAGTTATAGCATTTAACACATGTGTAATGGATGAAAATGGTGTAATACTATAGTTTCATCATGTTCTTATTTGGGTTGATGAAACCGTGAGGTTGACATAGAATTTCAGTAAGTTTTGGATGATTTTGGTTATGTGATAAGATGTAAAAAGGCTGAAAATATGAATGTCTTAGACATGTAAGCTATTTGAACATATTCGAGGACCCGAAAAGTGATAAAACAACTTTAAAACAATAAAACATGGATTACGACCATCTCAAAAAGTATTCCAGGTTCTAAAAGGATTTAAAAAAGTATTTGGGTTGGATTTGTAGATTAAATGGTCAAAGAATAGGTTAAATGGAATTTTTAGTGAAATATGGGTTGTAACCGGGTAACGTTTGGAAGAAAATTTAAAAATAAGGGTATAACACCAAAAATCCATGGAAACCATGTTATTTCAGTAAGTTATGTACTATAAGATCTAAAAGAGTTGAAAAATTAGTCAAACAAGCTTTTAACAGGTCAAATTTGATTAAAAACGCGTTTAAACGGGTAAAACTCAAAAGGTAGACTTTTAACTATAAGGAGCTCGAAATGCACCTCTAACAGATTAAGAACCTTAAATAAAGTCATAAAAATGATATTTAATGAATCTAAGACCGTTAAATTAGAAATCAACACTTAACCGTTAAAGACCCTCGGTTTTACTGTAATCGGTAACGAGAAACATGAAAATTTGTAAACCGGATTTAAATTATGAAATATTGGTAGATACTTACTTAAAATTAGTTCCCTAACTCTATGAAACTAATATTTGGACATAAAAGACATTAAATGCAAGAAACCAAACTTTGCGGTAGTAATTGTAAATTTTGAAACTTGAAGGAGTAAACTGTAAATTTTGCCTAACTTCTATAAACCGACCCCTTGAGCAAGGAATCACTTAAAAGGCTCAAATTAACTTATATAAGTGATTTAGCATAGCAAATTATTTATTCTTTCCTAAGAAACCCTAACTTTCTATAAAAGGAAACTTTTTATATAAAGACTTAGAAATTCAAATGCTATTAAGATTCTAACCACATGACACATCTTATGCATCTCCATAACCCTAGAATTAGTGGATTAACACTTAAATCTTATTGATTAGGGTGCTAGATTTGAGACTTTTCCCGGCACACGCTGTCACACCCCGACCAAAGCGGCGGAACATGCCGGGGCGCAACTAAGATTGTTCAAATGCACACGACACTATTAAAGTGACAATATTTAATCAAATTATTCATTTCATAACATGTTCTTACAAATACATGGAAATAAATAGTTCTTAACTAATAACCTAATGGTCCAAAATAAAGTAACGTCTTTAAATCTTCAATCAACCGATAATCAAACCTGTAGCATTGCATAAAATATGTTTTGTCAACATGTATGTTGGTGAGCAATTCCATGACTTTATTAATATAATATAAGGCAAAAATCCACAACTCAAATATGTGAAACCGTAAATAAAAGCGACAATTGAGGTATGTAAATCATACTTAAATGAGGCTCCTTTCTAATTGATAAAACTACCATATTACAAGGAGGAGCGTATGATCATACTTATTGAGGATGAGGATGAGGCTAACCGATCAAAAGCAATAAACATGTAGCAATTAATCATATGAGGTATATAACATACAATTGAGCAATTATTCTAAGCAACACATAACCTAGAGGTTGTGGGTTGAGGATCTAGGTGTTAAATATGTTTTTTTTGTTGAGTAAGTATGCTTGCTACCCCCAAAGTATAGAAGAGAAAACGGGGATAAAATTACTCACTTGGAAAAAAAATGGCGTTGATGAATAAACTTAGAATAAAATCCTCAAGCAAGCGAGTCCGACGGTTTAACGTGCGTGTCCTAGATTGAAAGATCTTGAGTAAGTATTGAGTCTTGAAGATGAAATATAAATGGTATTAAAGTTCATAAAAATAAGGCTTGGGTTTTCGGGAGTTTTAGTTATATTTTACAAAGTGTGTTTAAATAACGTAAGTATAAAATGAACTTTACAAGAAAACGGGTCCTTGATGTTTAGTTTTACTCAACCATTGTTAAGTTTTACATAGGGGAATTGGTTTAGTGCTAGTGTGCACGATCCCGTTAATGTAAGCATCAAGATCCGACTTACACTCTCTTAAACTCGAGTTTGAGACTTTAATTAATAAAGAAATTCGCTTAAACCCGAACTTAGTATAAAACCAAGTTTGGTTCCGTCATACCAAAATCTTATTACTATAAATAATATAAAGTGAAACATAAGTAAAAGAAAAGTTAGGAAAGATTTCTTTGGCGTTTTGAACGGTGACTAGCTCGTTAAGACGATAAGTTCGACTTTTACTCGGGTTTTATTTTTTTTACCCGAAAGTTGGTTTGAGCTAATATTTGTTCTAACACTTCCAAAATCTTAAGTAATATGAGTAATATAAAGTAAAACATAACTAAAAATATAGGTTGAACTTTTGGTGGTTTGAACATTGACTAACTCGTTAAAACGGGTGTTCGGTTTTACTCGTTTTTTACCCGAAACTTGGGTTCAAGCCAAGATTTGTTCTACACCTCCATCTCAACTATATAATAACTAAAATGTAAAGAAAAAACTCAGATCTAAAGTGTTTGATGTAACATGGTCGCTTAAAAGTTATTTAAAGTGCTTAAACGAGCGTTCGGTTTGGTTTGGTCTTTGACTCGGTATGAACCCGAGGATGGTCACCATATGTCCAAAACCATTGAACTAAAATTAAGGTAAAATTTCCAGATCTAAACTCAAACAAGAAAGTTAAGCGAGTAAACTTCCCGAAAACGACCCAAACGGGTCTAAAATGCATAAATATGAGTTTGAATACCCACAAGCCTTAAATAAAGATGAAAATGGTTTTGTAAACATAAAATAACTTAGAAAAACTGAAAATATCCAAAAACACATACCCGAAATGATTTGAAATGCAAGATTCGGTTCCGTTTACAAGATCAAAACTTTTGGGAGAAGAAGATGAAAATGTGCACGTGAAATGGTTGAGAATGAGTGGTATTTATAGGGAAAGATTAGGGTTTGAGGAAATAGGTAATGCGTTTGTCCGGTGGGTAAAAGGGTGCACTTTGATTCTTTTATTTAAAATTAAATTTTAATTTAAATAAATTATGACCAGGTATAAGACATGTTAGGAGGGTTCTAGAATAATAATGGGTTAGGTCTTGGTTGGTTTGGATGGTTAAAATACGAGTCCGGACCTTAAACGAGATTAAACGAACCGAAAACGTTAAAAAAACTGATTTTGCTGAAACGAACTGTGGGTCACGCCACGACAAGTATGAAACATGATTACAACATAAAATCCATCATTTTATTAATATTCAAATATCCGAAGACCAAAACGAGTCGGGTTCACAATACAGAATAACAAATACAAAGCTAGTCGAAAATGACGAATGTCACAGTATTCCCTACTTTTGGAAATTTCGTCCCGAAATTAGGAAGAAGCTATGACAAAAAGATGCGGGCACTTTTCCTTCATGGCGTCTTCTCTTTCCAAAGTAAATTCGGCACCACGTCTTGATTCCCAGCGTACTTTCACTAACCGAATACGGCTTCGTTTGGTTCATTTCTCGTTGCGATCCATAATTTCTACGGGTCTTTCAACAAATTGCATTGTCTCATCGATATGTACTTCGTCGAGTGGCATATGGAGATTACCCTCGGCTAAGCATTTCTTAAGGTTTGAGACATGAAAGGTAGGATGAACACCGGAAAGTTCTTTCGGTAAATCGAGTCTATAAGCCACTTTTCCAATCCTTTCGAGGATCTTGAATGGGCCTACGAAACGAGGAGCTAGTTTTCCTTTCTTTCCAAAACAGACTACCCCCTTCCAAGGAGATACTTTGAGGAGGACAAGGTCGTCGACGTGAAATTCTAGAGGCTTTCGTCGTTTATCGGCATAACTCTTTTGACGGCTTCTAGCGGCGAGTAGATTCTTGCGGATTTGATCGATACGATCGGTAGTGTCTTGTACCATCTCAGGACCGGTGATTTGAGTTTCACCAATCTCGTTCCAACAAATCGGAGAACGACACTTGCGACCATAGAGAGCTTCAAACGGAGCCATACCAATACTAGAATGGAAACTATTGTTGTAGGAGAACTCAATAAGCGGAATATGAGAGTCCCAATTTCCACCAAAGTCGAGTACACATGATCGAAGCATATCCTCAAGGGTTTGGATTGTACGCTCGGATTGGTCATCGGTTTGAGGGTGATAAGCGGTACTAAGGTCAAGTTGAGTACCCAAAGCATTTTGAAGCGATTTCCAAAAATGAGACGTGAAACGAGCATCACGATCGGAGATGATGGTCACTGGTACCATGGTGGCACACGATTTCTCGGACATAGATTTGAGCTAGTTGTTCCACGAAATACTTTTCTCGGATTGGAATGAAGTGAGCCGATTTGGTCAATCGATCGATGATTACTCAAATACTATCATTTTGGTTTCGTGTATTTGGGAGCTTAGTGATGAAATCCATGGCAATGTCTTCCTATTTTCAAACAGGAATGGGGGTTGCTCGAGTAAACCGAAAGGTCTTTGATGCTCGGCTTTAACCTTTGAGCATGTAAGACATTTTGAAACGTAAAGTGCCACATCCTTTTTCATACCGGGCCACTAATAAATGGGACGAAGATCAAAGTACATTTTATCTGCACCGGGATGCACAGAATAACGTGACTTATGAGCCTCGTCAAGAATAAAAGTACGAAGTTCGTCATGATCGGGAACCCATAAACGATTGAGAAAGTAAAGTAAGCCATCGGGTTTAGTTTCGAGTTGAAGTTCGGCTCCACACGACATTTCATCGTACTTGTTACCTTCATCAACGGAGGTGCACTGGGCTCGATAGATGCAGTTTTGAAGATCGGTTTGGATGATTATGCTATGAAGTAGAATGGATTTGACATTAACTTTTCGACTAAGGGCATCGGCCAAGACATTCGCTTTACCGGGATGGTAGCGAATTTCGCAATTGTAGTTGTTAGGTCTAGAATCAGTAGATCTAGTTCATTATGTATAGGCTTAGTACTTGAATTAATATCTGTAATGAATATTTGTAATTCATTATTGTGTATGCATTAAATATATAGGTTAACCCATTTATGTGTGCGTTGATTTATGTATGGTTGCAGGTACAAACATTATACTTGGTCAATTTATGAAATTGACCAAATGTAAGAAACATCTACGGATGAACATTTGGTTCTTTCGTAGATTTATTCCTTGCAAGTAATCTTACATTCGAAGATCTTCTGCGGATGAACAACCAGAAAAGAAGTGTCCTTCGGAAGAACAAGTTTCCTTCGGAAGAACAAGACTCCTTCAGAAGAACAAATCATCTATGGAAGAACACATCATCTACGGAAGAACAAATTCCTGCTGAAGACACTGTTCATGCGGAGTCCAAACACTTGTATAATACAAGTGTTACAAGTCAACAAGTCAACAAGGCAGTTATGCGAATCCCGAGAAATCCGATGATTCCTTAACTGAAACAAATCAAATCCCAAGAGATCTGGTGTTTCCTATAACTGAAACATCACTGTCTATATATATGGATCCTAGGTTTCGATTCAAGTACGATTGTGTTAGACGATTGATTGATCGACAACAGCAATAGCAATACGACAATCACTTCAAAGTCTCTCAATCAAACCCTAGCAGCCATCACATCATAGCATACTTTAATATCATTCATTCATTATATTTGTAATCATTAACATGTTCTAATGAAATACTGATTAATCATTAATTGTGTTTTGTTACGTGTGTTCTTGATCATTTATTGATATTTAAAGTTGTTTAAAACAATTAAACCAAATCAACGTTGATTCCACAAATGTTGACTTGACATCAACCGACGCTGATAATTCCTGTTGTCAATCCTTGGATTCACAGGTGGTATCAAAGCCAAGTGCTCATTGATTTAGATCGATTGATCTATCAGTGTTAGTTGTGTTTAATTGAGTTTTATTTCGTAGATTTGTGTGTTCTTACTCATTAGATCTACGACTGTCGTTTAACTGCAATCGTTTTAATTAACTTGTTTCTATATTCAAATCAATTGATTAGCAGATCTTGTTAATTATTCTCATCAATTAACATCATGAGCAACTTCGGTGGATCATCTTACCAACCTCCAAAGTTGGAAACAAAAGCAGACTTCAAGTCATGGAAAATCAAGTTCAGGAATCATGTAAACTATACTGATTCTGACTTATGGGTATCCATTACTGAAGGTCCTTATATTCCACCCACTCTTGGGCTGGATTATAATGACAAAAATCAACCAATTAGTACCAAAGATCTATCACCTGATGATGTCATGTCATACCCCGGGCCCAGAGAGGCGGGACGTAACGGTTAGTAAACAACAACCAAAATGCAGCGGAAACTAAATGGTTTATTACAACGCATCTTACAGTAGTTACATCAGGATATTGACTTAGTTTCAGTTTACAGGGTGTCTTAATCTACAATCCAAAGGTATCATAATCTATCTCTTGGTCAATATTTCTTGAGGCTTCAATAACTAAGGCTTCTAGGCTCGACCTTTTTCCTTCAACACCTACCCTCACTTCTTGCTTCGGATTTGGATATCTTCTATAGCTCGGCTAATCTACCTAGTTGTACCTGAAAGACATGCTCAAAAGATTTTGTGTCAACATAAAGTTGGTGAGTTCAAGTGTTTAAAGTTTAAAAACAAAAAGAGCTTAACAAATCCTCATTTGATAAAAGTGAATGAATCATAGTTTCAACATCGTGGGAGAAATCATAATCAACCCTGCACTCAGTCCCGGTTGGCCTCTTCTAAAGTTGTGTTTAACCGGATATTCCCGAAGGAAGAACTGAGCCCCAAACCAGTGAACCCTACCTGCCCGGATGGTTCACCATAGTTTCTTAACAAAACCTGTTACATGCCACAAACGACCCCTTAGGATCTCAGTGGGGTACCCTTCTTGGAACGGAAGCCACTGTGTGTGGGGGATTCCCCAAATAGATCTATTCATATAAAACAAGCGGTTCACGAAAGAATTAATGATCATGACATAAGTATCAGCAGGTAATCCATAAATCCCACATACAATCATCAAGTAAAGTACAATTATAGTTCAAAAATAACAGAGCATGCTTCACCCCAAAACAGTAGTAAAAAGGGGAATCACTAGAACTCACCTGGTATCCTTATATAAATTTTGAGCTCGGTAAAGAAATGTGAAGGTCACCAACAAAGCAATCCTAATTAGAACATATGAGATTCATGTTTAGAATTAGCACGATGTCATTACATGCGTGCGGTTGAGCTCTTTAGTTAACTTAAAGTTAATGATTAGTATCATTGATGTACCTTAGCTTCTTGTGAAATTATTAGTCGTTAAGTACTAATTCGCGCTTATTAGGCTAATAAGTGCCTTTATTCGAGAAATGATTATTTGTACAATGATTGTAACAATAATCGGTTGATAATAGGGATTCCAATCTTTATAGATAGTTATTATTGATGATATTAGAAATCTTTAATGTTCCAATTATTGTATTAGATGTTCTAATAATATTTATATCGTTTATGCAGATTCTTTAAATGTGTGATACTTGCATAGGTAGGAATGTAGTCAAACCTCTAACTGCTTGGTAGTAATAGCAATCTAAAATGCATCAAATATTATGAATTATACTCTCTTATGTCATGATATTATGTTATTTTCACGCGCATAGCATATATACTTTTTAATTTAGGCTATTAAAAGGCTTGGCTTATAAATTATTGATGGGTTTGTAAGAACATAAAATCATAGTTTAACCTCTTAAACATTCTGAAAACGCAGCGGAAAGACAACATTATAAACTTGTTTATAAGCTGAAAAATATGTTCATTAGGTGACCATATTAATGTATAAAACAAACCCATATATCAAAGGATCATTTTATGTGAACAAGCATGCTATGTGTGCATAAAACAACATAATATGACAGCCACAAAGGGCTGCCTAAACTACCTTCCAGCAGTCTTCAAAAGTCGACAGAAAGAGTAGAAAAGATGCTGAAAATTCGGCCAAGACTTCAAGATTAGAGGTCCTCAAGCTTGTATACCCAAGCTTACTTGCAATCACCTTCTTGTTAGGAAGAACCACCACCAAGCACAACTCAAAACCTCTTATTTTGCTGTTGAATCCGTGAGTTCAAGAGAGAAAAGAGAGAGAGTTTTGTTTTGTGTTTGCATGTATTGAGATTGGAAAATGAGGAGTGCTTGACTAGTTAAAGTTGTGTGTTCTCAAGACAACAAAGGGACCAATCAATCAATGGGGGGGCGGCCGAAATTTTAAAACAAAAGAGGTTTCCCTCTTTAATCAAACACACACACTTAAACTTTAACTAGCCTTTTGTCACACATTAATAAGTCATCTACTAGACTTATTTAAAATGTGACATATGTCTTCTCTAATTAAACAATTTAATTAAAGTACACTCTCATGTTATTTGTGTTATTTAAACCCTTTTGAATAACAAAATAATAATAAACCCATCAACAAATTATCCTCATAATTTGTTCCATCTCATATGCAACTTATTTAGAAAACCCATTTTCTAAATTGGTGTAAACATTTAATTGCATGATCATATCATCAATTAAATATTAATTGGTGTTTGCTAAGCTTGTTATTGGGTATAACCCGACTTGGATCATAACGTACTAACCGCATCAATATTCTACGTGTCTTGGGCATATACAATCCTACAATCTCCCACTTGCCCAAGATTCATAGAAGATTGATGCAAGCAGTAAATACCGCCTAACAACGGTTTACTACCCTTAATACGTATGACTTATAGCCATTCAATAACATCATCCCTTTCAAGTACCCTACTTGAAATGATTTAGGTGAATCAATCATTTATCCTTTTGTTACAGATGTCATGTTAAATCCAAGAACACAGAGTGATCATTCCTTGTTGATTTAACTTATCAGGCCTTAGACATATAACTCTCAACGAATAAGAGGAACAAATTCCATCTTGACTACATACGTTTCTCACAAACACCTCGTGTCATACTTATGTGTTGTCCACTATTTCAGGACAGTGAAGAATAAGCTCAAGGTATAATACTTGATGAATATCAATACCCAATATGTATCTCAGGTCAGAGGATACCAAATGATATTCGCCTTTACTCAAATTTACTTATGATCAATCAATAAGATTCCATGTAGTAAAATTTGAGATGCGGGTTAGTCCAATATTTGTATCCCACAAATATCTATGAACCTTGGTAGCAACCCATTGCTCTATATTCATCCTTATGAATATCAACCAATCCAAGTTCATAATAATCTTACCCTCACACTTGTTCCCACAAGTATGAACGACTACGGACATTTAGAGTAAACAATTTACTCATGGATTAAACATGCTAAATTGGAACATTAATTGAAACATTATAACCAAATAATTTTATTCAAATAATAAAGAGTTCCACATATCCAAATACAAAATTTACAGATCAAATCCAATCACTAGAATATCGAAGTCCCATGGCACAAGTATGACCTTCATGCTTTGCCTTTTCAAGGAGCTTCGTGAGAGGATCCGCAATGTTTTGATCCGTGTGAACTTTGCGAATACATATCTTTCCCTTTTCAACTTCATCTCGCATGTAGTTGAATCTCCGCTCAATGTGCCTAGTCTTTTGATGAGCACGAGGTTCCTTGATTTGAGCAATCGCACCCTCGTTATCACAAAAGATCTCTAGGGGTTCCTGAATGGAAGGGACAACCCCTAGATCGGCAATGAATTTCTTCAACCATGCAGCTTCTTGAGCTGCCAGTGAGGCGGCGACATATTCTAATTCTGTAGTTGATAGAGCCACTACATCCTGTTTGGAGCTCTTCCAAGAGACCGCTCCTCCATTCAGAATGAAAATATATCCCGATTGTGACCGAGAATCATCACGATCGGTTTGGAAACTCGCATCCGTGTAACCTTTTACAACGAGTTCCTCATCACCAGATCCATAGATTAGGAACATATCTCTTGTCCTCCATAGGTACTTAAGTATGTTCTTAACAGCCATCCAATGACTGTTTCCAGGATTTTGCTGGTAACGGCTTGTCATGCTTAAGGCGCATGACACTTCCGGTCGAGTGCATATCATTGCATACATGATGGATCCAATAGCAGATGCGTATGGGATTGCCTTCATTTTATTTTGCTCATCCCTTGAGCTAGGACATTGAGTCGTACTCGATATCGTTCCTCTTTGAATAGGTACGGTGCCTTTCTTAGAGTTCTCCATCTTGAACCTTTTCAAGATCTTATCAATGTATGCACTTTGATTTAAACCAATCAACCGCCTTGATCTATCCCTATAGATCTTTATTCCCAGAATATAGGCGGCTTCACCAAGATCCTTGATGGAAAAACAACTTCCAAGCCAGGTTTTTGCACCTTCCAAGGTTGGAATGTCATTTCCAAATAGTAGTATGTCATCAACATACAATACTTGGAAAGTTATTATGCTCCCACTAGCCTTCTTATACACACAAGCCTCATCAACGTTTTTGATGAAGCCAAATTTCTTTACCTCCTCATCAAAACGATGATTCCAGCTTCTAGATGCTTGTTTCAATCCATAGATTGATTTCTTTAACTTGCATACTTTATTAGGATGTTTTGGATCGACAAAACCTTCAGGCTGAACCATATAGACATCTTCCTCAAGATATCCATTTAGGAAAGCCGTTTTGACATCCATTTGCCAAATCTCATAATCATAATGAGCAGCTATGGCAAACAATATCCTTATAGACTTTAGCATCGCAACAGGTGAGAAGGTTTCATCATAATCAACCCCTTGAGTTTGAGTGAAACCCTTTGCTACAAGTCTAGCTTTATAAGTATCCAAGTTTCCATGCATATCGGTTTTCTTCTTGAAAACCCACTTACTTCCAACTACCTTGGAGTTAAGAGGTGGTACAACAAGTTCCCAAACTTGATTGTCATACATGGATTGCATCTCAACGTTCATGGCCTCAAGCCATTTGTCACAATCCAAATTGGACACTGCATCATGGTATGTGGTTGGTTCATCTGAGTCTACCACATAGCATCCATCCATGAAAAATCCGTATCTTTCAGGTGGATTACTAGTTGGGGCCATATTTACAATCCAAATTCCCAAACTTCTGCGAACGTTTTGTGTGTATTGATCAACCATTTGATCATCCTCAACATCCTCATGTTGAGTGCTAGTTTCAACCAAACGTGTATCAGGTTGTGGTTCTTGATCCTCCTCAAGATCCACTATTCTACTGCTAGTTCCTTCCATAAGGAACTTTGCTTCTAAGAACTCACCCTTTCTGGCAACAAACACCTTTTGTTCCAGTGGATCATAGAAATAATATCCCATAGAATCTCTAGGATATCCAATAAAGATACACTTGGTGGATCGGACTTCCAATTTGTTTGGGGTGGGAGTCTTAACGTAAGCCTCACAACCCTAGACCCTTAAGTATGATAGGGATGGAACTCTTCCATGCCATATCTCAAAAGGTGTCCTTTCCACCTTTTTGGTTGGGGCCATATTTAGAATACGGGCCGCAGAGAGCAAAGCGAAACCCCAAAATGATAGAGGTAATGTGCTTCTAGCCATCATAGCTCGAACCATATCTAATAAGGTTCGATTCCTCCTCTCAGACACACCATTATGTTGTGGTGTTCCAGGTGGAGTGAGTTGTGAGACAATCCCACAACTCCTAAGATGATCTTGAAAAGCATCACTTAGGTATTCACCTCCTCTATCGGTACGGAGGACTTTAATTGACTTGTTGAGTTGATTTTCCACTTCATTCTTGAAGATTTTGAACATTTCAAAAGCTTCATCTTTGTGCCTTAATAAATACATATACCCATAGCGACTATAATCGTCGGTAAAGGTAATGAAGTATCTTTCACCATTCCTAGTCATTGGCTTAAAAGGACCACATACATCCGAATGTATGATTCCTAATAAATCTTTTGCCCTTTCATTAGTTCCACTAAAGGGTGCCTTAGTCATTTTACCTTGTAAACAAGATTCACATACATCAAATGAATCACATTCATTCGTTTGTAAAAGACCATTCTTTTGAAGTGTTTGTATACGTTTCTTGTTTATATGACCAAGACGACAATGCCAAAGATAGGTATCACTCAAATCCAACTTGAGTTTCTTGGTGTTAGCTTGGTACAATGAACTATTTAAAGCATTTTCATGAACCAATTCATAAATACTATTAATGGGAATTGCTTTAAAATAGAACATATCATTTAAAGAAACATGAATATCATTTTCAACAAAAGATAATACATAATCATAATGTCTTAATTGGGATACAGAAATAATGTTCCTAGTCAGACTAGGAGCATACAAAACATTCTTCAAAATAACATCCAAGCTACTTGGAAGTTTTAGGATGTAGTCCCCACGAGCTTCAACTTGGACTTTGGTTCCATTGCCCATGAAGAGACTAACATCCCCTTGATTGAAGTCCCTACTTCTTTTAAACCCCTGCAACAAATTGCAAATGTGAGTTCCACATCCGGTATCTAATACCCATGTGTTAGAAGATGTAACATTAAGATCAATATGAATCATGTATATTGTACCTGAGGTCTGCCCGGCATCCCTCTTTGCTTTCAACTCTTGGAGATGGACAGGACAATTCCTTGCCCAATGTCCAATCTCCCCACACTTGAAGCATGGGTCATTAGTAGCAACCTTTTGCTTCTTCTTTTGTGGTTTGGGTGGCACCCTTGCCACTCCTTTCTCTTTTCCCCATACGGGTCCTTTACCCTTGGCAACCTTTGCCTTGGGTGCGGGATGAGGCCTTTTCTTGTTCCCACCTTCATTGATGATGAGAACGGGTAAAACCCTTTTACCCATGGCCGCCTCGGCCGTTTTAAGCATTGAGTTAAGCTCACCAATGCTCTTGTCCCATGCATTCATGTTGTAATTTAACACAAATGTCTCGAACTTCTTGGTAAGGCCATTAAGGATCAAATCCGTGGCCAATTCCTTCGAGACGGGACAATTAAGCCTCTCAAGGCGGTCAATATGACTTTTCATCTTAAGTACATAAGATTAAACAGATTGGTTGTCGTCCATACGACATGCATGGAGTGCTCGAACCGTTTCGAAGCGCTCAACCCTTGCTTGCTGTTGGAACGTTTCCTTCAGCTGGGTTATCATGTCATAAGCTCCGTGATGTTCATACTCCTTTTGGAGATCCGGAGTCATGCTCGCTAGCATGAGACAAGACACTTGGACGGAGTCCTCAGTGTACTTCAGCCAATCGTTGAAGGCCTCCTCATCATCCTCAGTAGGTTGATCGGGGATAGGGTCGTCTAAAACATATGGTCGTCTCTCTTGCTTGAGAACGATTCTCAAGTTTCGATACCAATCAATGAAATTATTATGATTTAGACGCTCCTTTTGGAGGATCGCTCGTAATGATTGGGTGGACGCGGATGAGTTATCATGATTGTCATTATTGGTGGCCATCTACAAAATTTAACAAAGGTCTATTTAGTATTTTCGATATTGCTATTTTTAATAATTAATGCCTTTTAAGGTCATTTTTATATTAAAATCTAGAACCCAACATTATATTTAAATTGTGGTTAGGTGACCTTTATCCCACGATTTAAATTAATAAGGTGGTCAACGATTGACGGTTGCAACCATTTGCAACTTCTAGAGGTATGGGATCGACTTTAAACATCATATGTAAAGTCGGCATGTTAATCCCATCAACACCATTTGGAAACCATATTTAGGTGATCCATTTAACATGGTTTGCAAATCAAGTTATCCTACTTGCACACACGTGTGAGTTTACCCACATAAGTGGTTTGGTGACCTTTATCCCACCAATGTGGTATCCCCACCTTAAATCACAAGTTCCCTCTAAATGGTTAGGTGACCTTTATCCCATTAAGAGTTTCCAAATGACTCAAGTGTTGTGCAAAAGGATGGTGTTAAACTTGTTTGTCAAAAGTTTAGAGATTTCATAATTCTAGTTTTAGAAAACTCTATGTACTTGTATTTGCATGCTTTCAAATACAAGATACCCTATGGTTCTTTTAATAAAACCCATTTTATTATAAAATCATTAATCCTTTTAATAATCATTTATTAACACTTAATGATAAGAACCATTTTATATTAGCTTGTTAAGATCATTTTTATTGAGATTGTTTATCATATCCAAATGTCATACAATCATTCATAAAACCACAATCAAACAAGCATAATATAAACAACCATAATGTGCATAACCATAGCTACTATTGTGACCACACTTGTTTGCCATCACAAGTGTGGTCATTTGGTCTTTCTTAAGGGTTGAATATAACACAAAAATGAGATCAACATAGACTCCCACTTGAACTTGCATCCATATACTTCAAGTCCTTCTTTTGTGTCTTCTTCTTGTGCTTCATTCCCGAGCATCTTCTTTTACAAAATATATATCCTAATACATATTTTCTAGTAAAAGAAAATTACTCCTAATCTATTATTACATCCCAATGAATAAATAGACAAAATACATTTTTAAACAAAGCACAAATTAATATACAACCCCATTGAATGAATATAATCAAATAAATACATACAATCCAAACCAAACAACACAAGGTCAAGCTAGGTTATGCACTATCATATGAACAATCATAAACATCATTTTACAAACAAAATAAACCCCATCAAACCCCAAATTTTTCAGCCAACATAAACTGAAAATTTGGGTTTGTTTGTCCAAACAAACAACAAGCAAACATATCAACCAATTGACATTTCTATCTTTCAAAGTTTAATCATAAGCATGAAGATATAACTTTGAAAGACATGGGGTTTATTGAATCAACCAAAATCAGCCTAGTATGAGTTGATAATCATCCTTAAAACCCGATTTTAAAGGACAAGAACAAGCAAGCTATCCACATAACCGGCTCTTGATGCCATTGATGGGTTTGTAAGAACATAAAATCATAGTTTAACCTCTTAAACATTCTGAAAACGTAGCGGAAAGACAACATTATAAACTTGTTTATAAGCTGAAAAATATGTTCATTAGGTGACCATATTAATGTATAAAACACACCCATATATCAAAGGATCATTTTATGTGAACAAGCATGCTATGTGTGCATAAAACAACATAATATGACAGCCACAAAGGGCTGCCTAAACTACCTTCCAGCAGTCTTCAAAAGTCGACAGAAAGAGTAGAAAAGATGCTGAAAATTCGGCCATGACTTCAAGATTAGAGGTCCTCAAGCTTGTATACCCAAGCTTACTTGCAATCACCTTCTTGTTAGGAAGAACCACCACCAAGCACAACTCAAAACCTCTTATTTTGCTATTGAATCCGTGAGTTTAAGAGAGAAAAGAGAGAGTTTTGTTTTGTGTTTGCATGTATTGAGATTAGAAAATGAGGAGTGCTTGACTAGTTAAAGTTGTGTGTTCTCAAGACAACAAAGGGACCAATCAATCAGGGGGGGGCGGCCGAAATTTTAAAACAAAAGAGGTTTCCCTCTTTAATCAAACACACACACTTAAACTTTAACTAGCCTTTTGTCACACATTAATAAGTCATCTACTAGACTTATTTAAAATGTGACATATGTCTTCTCTAATTAAACAATTTAATTAAAGTACACTCTCATGTTATTTATGTTATTTAAACCCTTTTGAATAAAAAAATAATAATAAACCCATCAACAAATTATCCTCATAATTTGTTCCATCTCATATGCAACTTATTTAGAAAACCCATTTTCTAAATTGGTGTAAATATTTAATTGCATGATCATATCATCAATTAAATATTAACTGGTGTTTGCTAAGCTTGTTATTGGGTATAACCCGACTTGGATCATAACGTACTAACCGCATCAATATTCTACGTGTCTTGGGCATATACAATCCTACAATTATATGATACTTAGATGGTTCAAGGATAGATATGTTTAAATTCTTCTTAACGCATTTAGTGCGAACCAAAAATATATTTTAAACAATAAGTGTAAGTACACCTTGAAAGATTTATCCATATTCCATAATTATATAGATATATTTCTACCAATAATGTAGTTAATATAATGTTAGAATAATTTGAATATCAATGATAGTTGTCATTATATCGAATAAAAAGGGTGATACAATTAATATTTATTTCAATAACAACAAGATTATCGATTATTAATAATAATAAGTGTTGGATTCTTTATGCCCAAAACACATAGAACATTTATGTGGTTAGTACGTTATGATCCAAGTCGGGTCATACCCAATAACAAGCTTAGCAAACACCAAATATTATTCAATTGATGATATGATCATACAATTAAATAATTACACCAATTTAGAAAATGGGTTTTCTAAATAAGTTGCATATGAGATTGAACAACTTATAAGGATATTTTGTTCATGGATATTATTTGTAATGTTGTTTAATTTAGTTAAATAACATCAAATAATAAAAGTGTGTATGAGTTATATAATTAAAAGGTTAATTATATAACTATTAAAACAACTAGTTTATTAAAATTAGAGATTGGTTTTTGGGGGAAATCCCCCTCCCTTGTACATTTCGGCCGCCCCTTATAGGGAGGGGTCTTTTTGTGCTTTCAATAGACCATAATCCAAGAACAAGACACACACTCCAACTCTCTCTCTCTCATACATTCAAAAGACCAAGAACAAATTTTCTTCCCCTTTTTGAAGGTAATCAAGGCTGGAAATCGGTTTTTCCAGCAGCTCAATCAAGGCTGAAGAATCGGTTCTCCAGCAGTTTATTCAAGGCTAAAAATCATTTTTTTCAGCAGACTTCTTCGTCCTTTGGGGTGTACAAATCCTAGCAAGAGTGGTCTTTGCTTGATGCTTGTGGGTATGGATGCTTGAGGACACCTCTCCTTGGTGTCTTGGTCATTCAAGAACCTCATATTCTTCCTCCTTCATCATGTTTTCAGCAGTATACTAAAGGTAGTATGTATGGCTTGTTTTGGTTGTTATTTGTAGTTGATAGCTAGCTCAAACACATATAAATGATCCTATGTTCTTGGGTTTGTTGATGTTTTGTTATTAGCCTTAATTTTCATATTACTAATGATAATTTTAAGGTTACATTCCGCTGCGTTTTAATAGTTTAAAAGGTTAAACTACTTTGATATGGTACAACAAACCCAACATTGGCATCTAGAGCCGGATATGTGGATGACTAGTTTCATGTGTTCTTGTAAAATTAGTTTTATGAGGCTTTAACAACCATTTTGGGGCTGTTTTGTGGTGATGATAATAAATCCCCAACCTTTCAAGGTTATATCTAACATGCTAGTGATTAAACCTTGAAAGTAAGATATCAAGTAGGTGATTATGTTTTTGTTTGGACAAAAGACCCTAAATTCATGGTTTATGTTGGCTGAAAATTTAGGGTCATATGGGGATTTATTTGGTTCTTGAATGTTATAAATGATGTATATGGATACATATTTTAGTTCATAACATAGCCTTGACTATGTGTGTTTTGGATTTGGTTTTATATGGATGTTTGTTTTGGTTGATTTCATTCTTATGGGTTGTAATAATTATTCCTTTGTGCTTGTATTTGGATGTTATTTATTTATTCATTCATTTGTGATGTAATAGATAGATTAAGTATGTTTTTCTTTATTAGAAAATTTGTATTAGGATATAAATTTTGTAAAAGAAGATGCACAAGATGGAAGCACAAAAGGAAGATACAAGAGAAGGACTTGAAGCATTTGGATGCAAGTTCAAGTGAGGGTCTTTGGAGATCTCATCTTTGTGTTGTGTTCAACCCTTAGGAAAGACCTAATGATAACACTTGTGATGGCAAACAAGTGTTGTCAACATAGTGGCTATGGTTATGCACATGTGGTTGTTTGATATATGCTTGTTTGATTATTCATTTTATGTTGATTGTTTGATATATGGATATGCTTAACAATCTAAATAAATTATCATAACAAGCTGAAAATTTTGGTTCCTAATCATTAAGTGACTAATAAAAGGTTATTAAAAGGATTAATGATTTCAAAATAAAAGAAGTTTTATTAAAAGAGAACCATAGGGTACCATGTATTTGAAAGCATGCGAATACAAGGTACATAGAGTTTTCATAACTAGAATTATTGGAAACTTAAATCCCTTTGGTAACAAGTCTAACACCATCCTTTTACACGACACTCGAATCACTTGGGAACTATTTGTGGGATAAAGGTCACCTAACCACTTGTAGGGAACTTGTATCTTTGAGGTGAGTCTGATGTACTTGTGGGATAAAGGTCACCTAACCGCTTGTATGTGAAAACTCACACGTGTGTGTAAGTAGAACGACTTGAATTGGAAACCATGTGATTAGGGTCACCGAAGCATGGCGTACAATGGTGTTGATGGGATTAAACATGCCGACTAAACATATGATGTTTAACCGATCCCATAAGACTAGAAGTTGCAATAGGTTGCAATTGTCGACTGTTGACTACCTTGTTAATTTAAATAATGGGATAAAGGCTACCTAACCATCATTTAAATGTAACGTTGGATTCTAGATTTTAATTATTTATTGTCTATGAGACGTGTAAAGGGTATTAATAATTAAAATGCAATTTTTCAGAAATACTAAAATGAACTTTGTAATTTTGTAGTAATGGCCGCAAACAACAATGCTACTACCCCGACCGTCCCTGCCCTACCACCGAGAACCATCTTAAAAGGGGATCGTCTTAACCATAATAACCTTATGGACTCAATTTCGAAACTTGAGAATCGTTCTCAAGAATGAGGAAAGGCCTATGTCCTTGACGATCCCATACCTCACCAACCAACGCTGTTGATGTTAAGGTTTTTTGACGATTGGCTTAGGCACACTAAGGATTCTGTGCAAGTATCCTACCTCATGTCGGGGATATGATTCTCGAACTCCAAAAGGTTTTGGAGCATCATGGGGCATATGACATGATAATCTAGTTGAAGGAAATGTTCCTTCAACAACCTTTAGTAGATTGCTTCGAAACAGTTCGAGCACTTTATGCATGTCACATGGAAGAAACCCAATCGATATCATCTATATATTCTTAAGATAAAAAGCCACATTGATAGCCTCAAGATGCTTAACTATCCTGTCTCAAAGTAGTTGGCCAAGGATTTGATCCTTGATTGCCTAACTAAAGGTTTGAGACATTCATAATAAACTGTAATATGAACGGGTGGGACAAGAGCATCGGTGAACTTCACGTAATGCTCAAAGCAACCGAGGCAAGGATGGGTAGAGAGGTTCTACCTATTCTCTCGATCAATGAGGGAGGCTATAAGAAATGGCCAATCCCGATCCTAAGGCAATTATTGCCAAAGGAAAGGAATACATCAAGCAAAGGTTAAAGCGAAACCTCGAAAAACCTAAGCTTATGAAGCCTAAGGTAACGGAGAACGATCCATGCTTTGAGTATGGAGAGATAGGACAATGAAAAGGAATTGTCCCTCCTATCTCAAGGAGTTGAAAGACAAGAAGGATGTTGAGCAAACCTCAAATACAATTTCCATGATTCACACATTGTATTAAATGTCATTTCTTCAAACACATGGGTATTGGATACCGGATGTGAGACTCATACTTGCAATTGTTGCAAAGGGGTTCAAAAGAAATGTGCGCTTCATGGAGGGAAACTCTATTTTGAGACTTTCAAATGGTTTGGAAGTTGTTCTCAAAACATTTTGTATGCACCTAGTTTGACTAGGAACATAATTAATGTTTCCTATTAAAACAATATGATCATGATTTAAAGTTTGTAAATAATGGTATAAGTTTTATGGATGATGTATTTCATTTTAAGGACATGCCTTTTAATGATATCCATGAATTGGTTCATGATAATTCGTCCTATAATAACTCATTATACACATTAAGCACCAAGAAACTTAAAATGGGTTTAAGTTATTATTATCTTTGACATTGTCGTCTTGGTCACATAAACAAGAATTGGATTCAAACACTTCAAAAGAATGGTCTTTTGGAAACAAATGAAAATGTTTCATTTGATAAGTGTGAACCAAAAGACTTATTAGGAATGATACATTTGGATGTATGTGGTCCTTTTAAGACAATGACAAAGATTGGTGAAAGATACTTCATTACTTTTACCGACGATTACAGTCGCTATTATTTTGTGCACTTGATGACACATAAGTATGAAGCTTTTGAAATGTTCAAAATCTTCAATAATGAAGTAGAAAATCAATTCTACATAACTATCTATGTTCTTCATTCTGATAAAGGAGAAACTGAACCCTATTTGGATATGGTTCAATTTATTATGGATATGAGCTAACCACCTTTATCACTTTGGGTTTTCGCATTGCTCTCTGAGGCTCATATTATGAATATGACCCGGACAAAGAAAGTGTATATTAGTTGAGAATCCACAGAGACTGTAGGGGATACTGTTTCTTTGACTCAAAAGAGCAAAAGTATTTATTGCTCGAAAGGCTAAGTTCTTGGAAACCGAGTTCTTTATGGAAGGAATGACGTATAGAACTGTGGAACTTGATAAGGATCAAAATCCACAAGCCGGTATACTTTTGGTTGACACTAGCTACCAACAAGAGGTTGTTGATGATGATCAAGAGGTTGATAAATACACATAAAACGTTCACAAATCTGGTAGAGTTAGTATTCCATCTAAGAGATATGAATATTCCAAGGATGGATGCTGTGTGGTTGACCCCTGTTGGCTAACCATATACCAAGATGCTATGTCCAATTTGGATTGGGACAAATGGCTTGAAACCATGAATGTAAGGATGCAATCCATATATAACAACCAAGTTTGAGAATTGGTTGACCCTCCACTTAACTCCAAACCGGTTGGATACAAGTGGGTTTTCAAGATGAAAACAGATATGCATGGAGACTTGAATACTTATAAGTGAAAGACTTATAGCATAAGGTTTCCATCAAACTCAATTGGTTGATTATGATGAAACTCTTGCGCCCGTGGCAATGCTAAAGTCGATTAGGATATCATGTGCCATAACTGCATATTCTGAATATGAGTTTTGGCAAATGGATGTCAAAACCGTTTTTCTTAATGGACATCTCGAAGAGACTGTCCATATAGTTCAGCATGATGGTTTTGTCGATCCATGACATCCTAATAATGTATATAAGTTAAAGTGATCAATCTATGGATTGAAACAAGCATCGAGAAGGTTGTGTATATATGAAGGCTAGTGGGAGCATAATTGTATTCTTAGTGTTGTATGTTGATGACACACTACTATTTGGAAATAATATTCCAACCTTGGAAGGTGTTAAAACCTAGCTTGGAAGATGTTTTTCATATAAGATTTCGTTTAAGCCACCCATATTTTGGAATAAGGATCTATAAGGATAGATCGAGGTGGTTGATAGGGTTAAACCAAAGTGCATATATATTGATAAAATCTTGAAAAGGTTCAAGACGAAAAACTCTTAGAAAGGTATGGTACCAATTTTAAGGAGGGACAGTGTTGACTACGTCTCAATGTCCAAGCTCATAGGATGAGCAAAATCAAATGAAGGATATCCCATACGCATCTGCTATAGGATCCATCATTTGTGTGATGATATGCACTAGACCGGACGAGTCATGCTTATTAAGTATGACAAAGTAGATACCAATAGAAATAACCATCGGATGGTTGTTAAAAGTATATTGAAATACCTTAGTAGGACTAAGGATATGTTTCTAATATACGGATCTGTTGAAAAGGAAGTCGTTGTAAAGGGTTACACGGATGCAGGCTTCCAAAACTGATCGAGATGATTTTCGATCACAATCGGGGTATACTTCCATTATGAATGGAGGAGAAGTGTCCTTGAAAGGTTCAAAGCAAGACACGGTAGCATTGTTCACTACAAAAATCCGAATACATAGCCGCTTCATTGGCAGTTTGGGAAGCTGCATGGATAAATTTGTCCATTGCTTATCTAGGGGTGGTCTCTACCATTCAAGACCCCCTAGAAATCTTTGGTAATTACGTGGGTGGGATTGCTCAAATCAAGGAACCCCGTACTTATCAAAAGACTAAGCATCTTGAGCGGAGATTCAACATCATAAGGGATGGAGTTGAAAAGGGTAAAGATATGTATTCGTAAAGTTCATAAAGATCAAAACATTGCTGATCCACTAACGAAGCTCTTTGTTGAGGGCAAAGTATGAGGGTCATACTTGTGCCTTAGGACTTTGATTTTCTAGTGATTAGAATTGATCTGTTTAGCATATAAAATATGGAACAATTGTAATATTTAACTCTTCTATATATTTGAGTTATGTTTCCTTTTAGCATGTTTATATCCATGAATATGTTTATTATTCTAAATGTCTGTAGTCGGTCATATTTATGGGAACAAATATGAATGTAAGACTATTATGAACATGGATTGGTAGATATTCATAAGGTATGAATATAGAGAAATTGGTTGCTACCAAGGTTCATAGATATTTGTGGGATGCAAATATTGGACTGACCCGCGTCTCAAATTTTACTACATAGAATCTCTTTGATTGATCATAAGTAATTTTGAGTAAAGGCGAATATCATTGAGTATCCTCAAACCTGAGATGCATATTGGGTTTTGATATTCACCAAATGTTATACCTTGAGTTTTACTATTCTGAAATAATGGACAATACATAAGGCTATGTTCAGGTGTGACACAAGGTGATTGTGAGAAACGTATGCAGTCAAGATGGGATTTGTTCCTCTTATTCGTTGAGAGCAAGATGTCTAAGGCCTGATTAAGTTAAATCAACAAGGAATGATCATTCTATGTCCTTGGATTTAACATGACATCTGTAACAAAAGGATAGATGATCGATTCACCTAAATCATTTCAAGTTTGGAACTTGAAGGGGATGATGTTATTGAATGGCTTTAAAGTCATGCGTATTAAGGGTAGTAAACCGTTGTTAGGCGGTATTTACTGCTTGCATCAATCTTCTATGTATCTTGTGCAAGTGGGAGATTATTGGATTCTTTATGCCCAAGACACATAGAACATTGATGTGGTTAGTACGTTATGATCCAAGTCGGGTCATACCCAATAACAAGCTTAGCAAACACCAAATATTATTCAATTGATGATATGATCATACAATTAAATAATTACACCAATTTAGAAAATGGGTTTTCTAAATAAGTTGCATATGAGATTGAACAACTTATAAGGATATTTTGTTCATGGATATTATTTGTAATGTTGTTTAATTTAGTTAAATAACATCAAATAATAAAAGTGTGTATGAGTTATATAATTAAAAGGTTAATTATATAACTATTAAAACAACTAGTTTATTAAAATTGGAGATTGGTTTTTGGGGGGAAAACCCCCTCCCTTGTACATTTCGGCTGCCCCTTATGGGGAGGGGTCTTTTTGTGCTTTCAATAGACCATAATCCAAGAACAAGACACACACTCCAACTCTCTCTCTCATACATGCAAAAGACCAAGAAGAACAAATTTTCTTCCCCTTTTTGAAGGTAATCAAGGCTGGAAATCGGTTTTTCCAGCAGCTCAATCAAGGCTGAAGAATCGGTTCTCCAGCAGTTTATTCAAGGCTGAAAATCGTTTTTTTCAGCAGCCTTCTTCGTCGTTTGGGGTGTACAAATCCTAGCAAGAGTGGTCTTTGCTTGATGCTTGTGGGTATGGATGCTTGAGGACACCTCTCCTTGGTGTCTTGGTCATTCAAGAACCTCATATTCTTCCTCCTTCATCACGTTTTCAGCAGTATACTAAAGGTAGTATGTATGGCTTGTTTTGGTTGTTATTTGTAGTTGATAGCTAGCTCAAACACATATAAATGATCCTATGTTCTTGGGTTTGTTGATGTTTTGTTATTAGCCTTAATTTTCAGATTACTAATGATAATTTTAAGGTTACATTCCGCTGCGTTTTCATAGTTTAAAAGGTTAAACTACTTTGATATGGTACAACAAACCCAACAATAAGATGATGAATTAGTATAGAATTATGAGTCTTAAATAATTATGAGTGAACATCGGTTAACCTAAATTATCCATTGCATATATATATTTATATATATATATATATATATATATATATATATATATATATATATATATATATATATATATATATATATGAATATAGGTATGTACAATTGCATTTTATATATGTATTAATCATCTATACGTCTTGTAAGAATTTTATATGACATGAGATTAGATAACTTCATATATATATTTCTAATATCATTGTTCATATGAATACTTTTCCAATGTTGTTTTTCATTATGCGATTGCCCATGTTATTTCAAATTTACGTATCCATTCATGATGGTTTATAAACTAGTTAACATTTTATACTTATTTGTAGCTCAACGCACACACAAGTTAGTATATAATCATTATATTTATGCGTAAGAATATTTAACGCACGGTTATACCTAACGTTTCCATATCGCATCCTAAAACTCGCTTGTTCCGATCCGCGTCGCGTTGACTGTCCATTGACCAGTTTGACCAGCTTTGACCAAAGTTAAACCTAACCAAAACCACACCAAGATTACACACATCACTATTATTTTGTTATCTCATAACCAAACACAACTTTAACCGCAACATACGTTACCAAACACCTCGACTATGATTCTTACCACCACTAGCCCTTACCATCATGCACCATCAACATCCTTAGCCCTAGGCCGCCACTACCATGGCCGGTAGCCACCGGGTCACCGGAAAACCTGCTGGAACGGTGCCGCCCCTCCATATCTCCGACTATTTCATCATAAAATCAAGCATGCATGATAGATTGACCATCTACAATCTTCTAGCCAACAAAACAGTGAATCAAACCTCAAGATTCTTGCCTTAATCACCACCTAAACCCGACAACCATAAATCACAGCCAACTATCACAGCTGCCATCACCACAACCGCCACCTTCGGGAGCCACCGGTCGACCACCGCTGCCCACAACATCAGCCACAGTCGCGACAGCCACCTTCATCGCCAAAACCTTGCTGCCGTAATCTTCCAACGCCCATAACTTTCAAACCGTTAAGATTAGGCAACACAGCTACCACCGTTGGAAAGATATCGTCGAGACGAAGAAGAGCATGGGTGGCACTCGCCGCCACTCGCCGGCGCCGGCGGCCTGAAAACTCATCGGAACCCTAGCCGCCGCTGCCTTCTTTCTTCCATATCTTCCACGTCGTTTCGAATCAGAAGAAACCACCACCACCATCGTGATCAGGAGGTCGAGATTAGGGGGGTAGGCCAAGATCTGGCCGGAAACCGCCGCGCCGCCGCCGTGCCGCCGCGGAGCCTCCTGCTCCGGCGAAGTCGGTTGCAGCAGGTCCTTGAGAGCATTTTAGGGTGTTTTTAGGGTTTTCAAATGAGAAATGAGGGAATAGTTGGCTTATATACCTAGGGTTTTTGAGTGGGCTTGATTTAAAAATCGCGTATACGTCCCGAAATTTCGTTATCGCGTATTGAACGGTCTTTTGGATAAAACCTCGTTAGAAAACCTATAATAGATTTATCTAATTACTTCAGCTTGAAATAAAACAATTCGGTATATTTATGGTCAAACTCTCGGGTTTGACCTATTCTCAGGCCGGTCCACGCTTCAGTCGCGACTCGAACCACATTGCTCCTGGAGAACCGTCTCACTCTCTAATTTAGAATATGATAATAAATATATAATAATTAGATAAATATTTATGACGTTATAGGGCTCGGTTGTCGTATCAGATGTCCGTTAAATGCTGGTGTATTCGGTATTCGCGTTTTTCCGACGTATCATAGCTGATTATACACGTTTGGTTAGGATCTTTTAGCAAGTACTGTTTACAGTATGCATCCTGATTAACAATGATTTTAAAAGAGTATAAACCATTATAAGTATGTTCAGATGTAAATTAGACGTTAGTACGCGTTAGATTACCGGACTTTACACGGTATAGGTTTTGAATCTGTTTTTGGTTTGGATTCTTATCGTAGTTGCTTCGAATCGCAATTTAATTTATTATCTTATGATCACTTATTTAATTAGATGGTAAATGGGTATTGGGCCTTAAATGGGCCTTGTTTATAAGTTTGGGCCCTTATTGGGCCTATTGGGCCTAAAAAGGCTAGTTTCTTTTCCAAGTTTTCTATGGTAAGCCCCATTCAATCCAGACCTTTATTGGGTCCAATAATACATTAAGTTTTCTAGTTGGGCTAGATTTCAGAGGTGTTACATTCTCCCCTCCTTAAAGAAATTTCGTCCTCAAAATTTTAGTATCGCTAATATTGTTTCCGAGTGTGATGCACTCGTAGTATGAGTCTTGAGGATTTTAAAGTTATTCAGCTGAGCATTCCAGGACGAAAGTTGTCGATTATGCATCAAACAACCGGGTTTGATTTAGATTCAAGTAATTATCCCAACATTAGAACAGGTTTGACAAGATCAGTGAGTCGTTTCATGAATAGATTTTTGGCTTCACAATCGGATCATTTATCATTTGTACGAAGTTAACAAGAAGAGATTCTCCATTGTGGTTCATTGCACCATTCTACTAGGTAGATCTAGCAAGGAGACGTATACCAAAAATCCCGGCAGTATTACCATCCTCACGAAGAATTATACGAATGGTTGTGAAGTATCAAATGTTGGTGAGAACGCCTTCACTTAGACGTAATAGTCAAGTCGGCTACACATCACTATTAACTCGTTAGAATCATAAGGTAATAGGTCATAAGATGTTATAGATTAAAGTGTTCAGATCAAGGAGGATGTGGGTTTCCCCAAGAAGTATAGATTAATATTTAGGAACCGCATGATTATTCCCACAAAGCTAAAACTAAGAAGTTTTCACGATTAATAGGAATGAAGAGGTTAGGTCGCACACACAAGGTCACTACTTTCCAACTTTCCTATTCTGGAACGATACTGCATGCGATAATCCTAGTCTTCGAGTAGTTCCACCTATCTTAACTTACGCATGTCGAGAGTTTTCCCATACAGGATGCGTCATAAGCTCTTGTGAACTAACGTTGGAAGAATTCGCAAGTTCACGATGATACGGGTGAAGTCAGTAGAAGAAAAGCCTAATTGCAAGCTATCCGCATCCATCAATGCGGGTAAGTAGAAACAAACGTGGCCAAGTCTTGTTCTTTCACATTTAGAAATGTGAGCGTCTTAGGACAAATATGGATGACGACCTCCTATCCGCACTTGTCAATGCGGTTGATCTTACCGATTGATGATCACCCTATGGTGTTTGAACTAGTATTCTAATGGGTAGTCGGGAGGGTAGTACAACTAATGTATCCGAATGCGTATTTTATTTTGTAAAAGTCGCGCCTCATAGTTCCACTTCATGTATAATGTAACTCTTCCCGTGTTTCTTAAATTGTAGGGCGGCTAGAAGCTTGTCTTGTATCATTGCACCAACACACATCTGAAGCCTTCTGATCCGTGTCCAAACGGATTTGGCATATTCCTAGGATTACGATGCCAGATGTATAGCTGGACGAGTGAAGCTTTTATTGATCCTCCTAAAATTTTCGCTTAACCCTAAATGTTGACATAACTCAATGAGTTTTTACTACTTCTCGGACTTAGATAGCCCCAAATTTTAGCGAATTGTCTCGAATTTCATGCTTATTAGCAATGTCGAGATAACAAGCATGCCTAAGTATGACTTACTGAATTCCATTCATCAGGCTCATGAATACCGTGGGTGAGTGAGCCAACCCAAACAAGCTTAAAGGTGATTTTCATATTGACTCTAATGTATTTTAAATGCAATCCTTGGTAACGTCTTTATCACTTATATACCCGGCTGATAGCATTAGAAGTGTAGTCAGTATCTTACAATTGATTAAGCAGGTTAACAATTCTAGAAAAGGGGTTATCACTTCTTCTAGGTAACTTTATTCAACTCTTGATAGTTTTTCCATATTAAGAGCATTCCATTCCACTTCCCGCAAAGTGTATTAGGGTTCTTCAAGGTGACACACTATGTCTTACGAACCGTTTTTCTAACAGTTGTCAGATCTCCCTTCCTTCTACGAGCTTCTTAACATACTTCGAATTTCGTACCACCATACATCACTGCTTCTCTCCGATTCACTTTCCTTTAGGGCAACTCCAGCTGTCATCTTATCTACGGAATCGTCGTATATGCTTCCACTAATTCCCTTATAGTGCTTCCCAATCGAGGTCAATCTTCTAGATGACTTCTTTCTCGCTCCCCTTTCTCCAAGGTAACCGTACCCTGTAGGGGTCCATTCGTGCAACAAGTAATCCTCATCTAAAACCTAGTTACTTATAGGCCTATCAATTGTTCCACTGGAATATGATAGTAAGCCTTCTGGCTCGGATTTCAACGTACGGAGTTTACTAGGGTATGCTATTGGTGAATTGCTCTATAAAAGGTTTAGAAATTTAGAGGGGAAAATATTTAATGCTTACGACTGGTGATTGCTGTGTTGGTCTTTCTCGTCTACTATCTTCTGCATGTTCATTACTATGTCGTAGTTGGACCTCAAGTGATTTAACACATGAGATTTCTTGTAGCTGATCTTTTATGCTTCTTAATACATCTTTTGGAGTAACACAGTCCTTTAAGCCTAACTGAGAGTCTTCCCACGTGAGTTCTTCATTATCGTCGACACATTGACTCGAACGAGTTTTGAACTTCATTAAGGTGATTGCTTAGTAAAAAGGAAACTAACTATTGGTCTATTAATCATATAGTATGACATCAGATTGTAATCTGACTTCGTGATCTTTGCTCTTGCTTCACGAATTCATCACCCGAATAGTAGAACTCTCGAGGTAGAGATGACTCGCGGATTCATCACCATTCATTAGTCTAAGAGTTTAATAAAGAAATAGTCCGGAAAAAAATGTGTGAAAACAGGGAATTCACCAACCTTGTAGACTTAGATTTTTGTTTCGAAAGCTCGAAGATCAAATTTTCTCGGCGAATAACTTTGGCACTCGGGCTATTTATCTTTGCGGAAATCGGGGCTATAGGATGAGGTTTCATTTCCTACTTATTCTGGCACTCGAAAGGTTACCGAGAACACGGCCAGTTAAAAGCATGGTCAAAATAGTTCAACTTATGTTACGATCGAAGTTTGTCACCGGGTGACTAACAGTTGAGGATGATGAAGGATTTTACAAGCATAGTACTATGAAAAAAAACGATGGTTAATTACTATCGAAGCTGATATTAAGAATAGTGCTTGGTTTAAGGGGTTCTATTACCATGAATAGGTGTAGAGAAGTTATATTCATCAAGGACTTTAAGAAAAAGATCAGAGGGATTCTAGACTCCAGAATATCCTATGAAGTGTGAGCTACTAGGGAGGAAAGAAGTGACAAGTCTTCTATGTCATTAATCACAAGAGGTGCTTCTCGTAAATCTGTTACTTCGGTATATTCTCGGCTGCAACCATTATGTTAGAGGGTCCCTTACTATGTTGAGGAAGTTTTGTCGAGTCCTATGCTAGGTAGGAAGAAATTTTTAGACATCCCGAAAAAAAATAGCGCGGCTAAAGTACACAGACAACTTAGGTGAAGTGCCATACTTTCGGCACCAAACTGGATGGGTTTAAAGCAACATTTGATGATCTCCTAGGTTGGATAGTTGTATCATTATACTTCCAATAGGAGGGCAGAACAAAGAAAGAGAGAGAAAGAAAAGGGATAGTTACTACAATATCGTCCTTGGTAGCTCTTCAAGAGTTAAATGGTTTCTCTCAGCATGAAAGTTTTAAATTTATAATTGTTGAATATATATTGGATATTGGTGTTTAATCTTGAATGTTCTAGTTCCTTGAGTGTTACACCTTGACATTAGTTTACATGACAGGGCCCACCAGAATTCAAGGGTACTTGTAAATTCACCATTACGTGTGCACCCGTAATTGTAAATTTACCTTACACTATCATTCTAGTTGTTCCCATCATAAGTTTTAAGTTTTGTGTCATTAGATTCTGGAGTTAAAATTTTTCATTCGGTCATCATCTGCAATTAAGCACACTTAGATTCTAATTTATGCTAACAACCTTGCTAACCCAACCATTTTCAAAGTACAGTTCAACAAACCAGGTAACGAGCAATCAGGTACAAGCTATAATAGGGAGCAGATCAAACAAAAAGGCATCATGGTTGCTATCCTATCACTGTATTCCAACAAGTATCATAATATGAACGAAGCATATAAGCAAGTATCACTAAAGCAGCTGTCCAACATAACGACACAAGTCGTATCAAGTATTCAATTAATAGCAGTTGTTTCATATAGTGTCAAAAGTCAGTTGTGCAATCAGATAAGTATCTCCCAAGAATTTAAGTCTTAATATACCTGCACATCTTTGATTCATATTATACCTAGTCCCAGTGCTCAGGGGTCCTAGTAGTCAACCCCAGAAGATTCCAAATATTCTTAGTTTTACTCGGGTGCACCTATCATAGATAGTACCCTAATGCAACAAGGATTCTTATAGGGTAGGGAATTCTTAATAGTATCTATCCCATGAGGTATACAGATTAAAGACGAGTGTCCTTAATGGAATCTATTCTGTTGTAAGCTTTAGATCACTAATTCATGGAAACAACCTACCAGGCTGGTCTTATTTATGGTTGTAGCTTAGGTATCTCGAAGCAAACCCACTTTCTTATAACCTTGGCTTAACTAAACTCGGAAACGTCTTCTTACAATGGTGGTCCTATAGGGTTCATATGGTTGTAGTTTAGGTCTCGCGAAGCAGACCTACTTCTCTACAACGTTTTGCTCTGATACCAATCTGTCACACCCCGGGCCTAGAGAGGCGGGACGTAACGGTTGGTAAACAACAACCAAAATGCAGCGGAAACTAAATGGTTTATTACAACGCATCTTACAGTAGTTACATCAGGATATTGACTTAGTTTCAGTTTACAGGGTGTCTCAATCTACAATCCAAAGGTATCATAATCTATCTCTTGGTCAATATTTCTTGAGGCTTCAGTAACTAAGGCTTCTAGGCTCGACCTTTTTCCTTCAACACCTACCCTCACTTCTTGCTTCGGATTTGGATATCTTCTATAGCTCGGCTAATCTACCTAGCTGTACCTGAAAGACATGCTCAAAAGATTTTGTGTCAACATAAAGTTGGTGAGTTCAAGTGCTTAAAGTTTAAAAACAAAAAGAGCTTAACAAATCCTCATTTGATAAAAGTGAATGAATCATAGTTTCAACATCGTGGGAGAAATCATAATCAACCCTGCACTCAGTCCCGGTTGGCCTCTTCTAAAGTTGTGTTTAACCGGATATTCCCGAAGGAAGAACTGAGCCCCAAACCAGTGAACCCTACCTGCCCAGATGGTTCACCATAGTTTCTTAACAAAACCTGTTACATGCCACAAACGACCCCTTAGGATCTCAGTGGGGTACCCTTCCTGGAACGGAAGCCACTGTGTGTGGGGGATTCCCTAAATAGATCTATTCATATAAAACAAGCGGTTCACGAAAGAATTAATGATCATGACATAAGTATCAGCAGGTAATGCATAAATCCCACATACAATCATCAAGTAAAGCACAATTATAGTTCAAAAATAACAGAGCATGCTTCACCCCAAAACAGTAGTAAAAAGGGGAATCACTAGAACTCACCTGGTATCCTTATATAAATTTTGAGCTCGGTAAAGAAATGTGAAGGTCACCAACAAAGCAATCCTAATTAGAACATATGAGATTCATGTTTAGAATTAGCACGATGTCATTACATGCGTGCGGTTGAGCTCTTTAGTTAACTTAAAGTTAATGATTAGTATCATTGATGTACCTTAGCTTTTTGTGAAATTATTAGTCGTTAAGTACTAATTCGCGCTTATTAGGTTAATAAGTGCCTTCATTCGAGAAATGATTATTTGTACAATGATTGTAACAATAATCGGTTGATAATAGGGATTCCAATCTTTATAGATAATTATTATTGTTGATATTAGAAATCTTTAATGTTCCAATTATTGTATTAGATGTTCTAATAATATTTATATCGTTTATGCAGATTCTTTAAATGTGTGATACTTGCATAGGTAGGAATGTAGTCAAACCACTAACTGCTTGGTAGTAATAGCAATCTAAAATTCATCAAGTATTATGAATTATACTCTCTTATGTCATGATATTATGTTATTTTCACGCGCATAGCATATAAACTTTTTAAGATCGTCTAATTTAGGCTATTAAAAGGCTTGGCTTATAAATTATATGATACTTAGATGGTTCAAGGATAGATATGTTTAAATTCTTCTTAACGCATTTAGTGCGAACCAAAAATATATTTTAAACAATAAGTGTAAGTACACCTTGAAAGATTTATCCATATTCCATAATTATATAGATATATTTCTACCAATAATGTAGTTAATATAATGTTAGAATAATTTGAATATCAATAATAGTTGTCATTATATCGAATAAAAAGGGTGATACAATTAATATTTATTTCAATAACAACAAGATTATCGATTATTAATAATAATAAGATGATGGATTAGTATAGAATTACGAGTCTTAAATAATTATGAGTGAACATCAGTTAACCTAAATTATCCATTGCATATATATATTTTTATATATATATATATGAATATAGGTATGTACAATTCCATTTTATATATGTATTAATCATCTATACGTCTTGTAAGAATTTTATATGACATGAGATTAGATAACTTCATATATATATTTCTAATATCTTTGTTCATATGAATACTTTTCCAATGTTGTTTTTCATTATGCGATTGCCCATGTTATTTCAAATTTACGTATCCGTTCATGATGATTTATAAACTAGTTAACATTTTATACTTATTTGTAGCTCAACGCACACACAAGTTAGTATATAATCATTATATTTACGCGTAAGAATATTTAACGCACGGTTATACCTAACGTTTCCATATCGCATCCTAAAACTCGCTTGTTCCGATCCGCATCGCGTTGACTGTCCATTGACCAGTTTGACCAGCTTTGACCAAAGTTAAACCTAACCAAAACCACACCAAGATTACATACATCACTATTATTTTGTTATCTCATAACCAAACACAACTTTAACCGCAACATACGTTACCAAACACCTCGACTATGATTCTTACCACCACTAGCCCTTACCATCATGCACCATCAACATCCTTAGCCCTAGGCCGCCACCACCATGGCCGGTAGCCACCGGGTCACCGGAAAACCTGCTGGAACGGTGCCGCCCCTCCATATCTCCGACTATTTCATCATAAAATCAAGCATGCATGATAGATTGACCATCTACAATCTTCTAGCCAAGATCTGGCCGGAAACCGCCTTGCCGCCGCCGTGCCGCCGCGGAGCCTCCTGCTCCGGCGAAGTCAGCTGCAGCAGGTCCTTGAGAGCATTTTAGGGTGTTTTTAGGGTTTTCAAATGAGAAATGAGGGAATAGTTGGCTTATATACCTAGGGTTTTTGAGTGGGCTTGATTTAAAAATCGCGTATACGTCCCGAAACTTCGTTATCGCGTATTGAACGATCTTTTGGATAAAACCTCGTTAGAAAACCTATAATAGATTTATCTAATTACTTCAGCTTGAAATAAAAAAATTCGGTATATTTATGGTCAAACTCTCGGGTTTGACCTATTCTCAGGCCGGTCCACGCTTCAGTCGCGACTCGAACCACATTACTCCTGGATAACCGTCTCACTCTCTAATTTAGAATATGATAATAAATATATAATAATTAGATAAATATTTATGACGTTATAGGGCTCGGTTTTCGTATCAGATGTCCGTTAAATGCTGGTGTATTCGGTATTCGCGTTTTTCCGACGTATCATAGCTGATTATACACGTTTGGTTAGGATCTTTTAGCAAGTACTGTTTACAGTATGCATCCTGATTAACAATGATTTTAAAAGAGTATAAACCATTATAAGTATGTTCAGATGTAAATTAGACGTTAGCACGCGTTAGATTACCGGACTTTACACGGTATAGGTTTTGAATCTGTTTTTGGTTTGGATTCTTATCGTAGTTGCTTCGAATCGCAATTTAATTTATTATCTTATGATCACTTATTTAATTAGATGGTAAATGGGTATTGGGCCTTAAATGGGCCTTGTTTATAAGTTTGGGCCCTTATTGGGCCTATTGGGCCTAAAAAGGCTAGTTTCTTTTCCAAGTTTTCTTTGGTAAGCCCATTCAATCCAGACCTTTATTGGGTCCAATAATACATTAAGTTTTCTAATTGGGCTAGATTTCAGAGGTGTTACATGTCAAAAAGGTTAAAGTTGATATAAAAGCATACACTTTGCTTAGTATGGCTTTACCTGAAAAGATATTGATCAGGTGTGAGAACTATAAAACAGCACACTCCTTATGGAAGATACTTCACACTCTCTGCGAAGGGAGTGATGAGATAAGAAGCATAAGGAGAGACACCCTCAGGTCACAATATGAAACATTTCATCATATTGAGGGTGAATCAATTCCTCAACAACTCCATAGATTCATGCAGTTGGTCACCGAGATGAATATTCTGGAGTTGAAGTATACAAGTGAGGAATTAAACAAGAAAATGCTCCATACTTTGCCAGAAAGTTGGAAGCATACTATATCCATGTTCAAGAACACTATAGATCTGAAATCAACTGGTCTAGATACTCTGGTTGCAAAAGTGGAAGCTCTTGAAATGGACGAAAAATCAAGAAACAAGAGTGTGAGAACTCATGTCTCACCCTATCACTTCAAAGAAACAAATAATGTTGGAAGTGCATTTATTTCAAACAATGAAAGTGATAACTCTTGTGCTAGGAGTGATGATAAGGAGGAACTTAGCTTTTATGCTTCTAAACCCTCAAAGAAATCATCTCAAGATAAGAATCAAAAGAATAAAGGAAGAACTGCTTATAGACAAGATACAACTGCAGCAACAGCTAAGTCTTCACATTCAGCCAATCAGTCAGAACCAATAACTGTGATATTGGACTCTAAAGAACAAAGAGCAGCCTTTGCAGCGTTTAGTTCCAGTTTTCAAGCCTATCTGGGAAGCTCTCTAACTTCAGCAAATATCTGCCAACAAGACTTAGAAGAACTGCCTCCTGATGTAGTGGAAGAAATGGATCTACAATGGCAGATGGCCATGATTGCTTATAGAGCAAAGCAATATCTCAGGAGAAATAAGAACTTGGCTTCAGCAAGCAAAACATCAAAGATTGGCGTTGACAAATCAAAAGTAAGATGCTACAAATGCAATCTCTATGGACATTTCTCAAGAGAATGCAATCAACAGTCATATCCAGAGATGAGACAACATCAGCAGCATCAGCAACATCAGATTCAAGCTCATCAACAATCAACTTCTCAAAGACCTTTGCACAAACAATCTCAACTGATCAATGCATCCCCACCAGCCACCAAAGAATCAGCTAGACCTAGCAACCTAAAGGAGTCAGGGCTGATCATACTTCAAGATGGAACGTGTGACTGGAGTGTGTATGAAAAGGAAGTTTTTGAAGAGAATCAAGAGTTGATGGCTCATATGGATCAAACAGTTCCACCAATGGCAAGAGAGGTAAAAGAAAGATTGTGTTCATCAACATGTGTTGAGGAAGTTGAACGATATAGAGTCCATGCTCAACAGTTGGCTGACAAAGTAAAAGAAACAATGATTTTGAATGAATCCCATGCTAGAGAACATAAATTGTATCAAATAAAAATTAACTCTTTGCAAAAAGATTTAGAAAATTTGTTTCTTAAAATTATAGCCTAAAAGCCCAAGTTGAGCATCTGACCACTTCCTTAACAAAATCCATGGCTGATCATGCATCAACTGAAGTGAAACTTCAGAAGTTTCAGTTATCATCTCAGCAATATGAGAAATTACTAAATTCTCATATTGAATCAAAGAAAAGGTCTGGGTTGGGTTATAATACGGTTGCACCACCTATAAATGATAATTACAAGACCTACAACAATGACCAACACTCTGTCAAATCATTTTGTGCCTAGCACCAAATTTGAAAAAAGATTCAACTCAAATCAAAATTAATGATGAAGCTGAGGTGAGTGAAACTGAATCTTCTGAATCAGAATCTTTAAATCAAAATGATTCAGATTTGATTATAATAATTGTGATGACTTGGATGATTCTGATGAACATGATGTTGATCGAATAACCACTGGTAAGAATGTTCATCTTAAAACACATATTCCAAAAGTACTTGAAGAAACAAAGTTGCCATATCCTCCTAAACAAAGAAACATGCTGAAGACCATATGCAAGAGAATAGCTCAGTTGAATGAAGGTCTTCAAGAACTAAGTCAGCAACAAGACTCCTCCAAGAAATTGAATGATGAATCTGTCATCACCGAGGAAAAAGGAAAGAAAAAGGTATCAGCAGATCATCAACTGAAAAAGAAAACATCAACTGCTGATCTACGGAAGAGGAATTCGGAATCAATCAATCAGAAACATAAAGTTGAAAGAGTGGAAGCACATCCAAAGCTGAAGAAGAAAGAAAAACATCAAAAGTCAGCAAACCATAAGAATGATTCTGAAAAAGAATCAGATGGAAAAGCAAATGGTGTGACATGAAAAATCACAATACTGAAGAATGTTACTTCAGTAGCTACTGTTCCATTTGCAATATGAACAATCACATGACAGCTGATTGTTACTTCAATAAACATTATGGCATCTGCAATAAAAATAATCATTCCACTCAGGAATGTTACTTCAACAAAAGGAACAAAACAAAAAGCACAAAGAAGAAAGAGTCAGATAAGTCTGAAACTGATACTGACAGTGAAAAAGGGTCAAAATTGAAGAAGCCTGATCTAATATCAAAGTCAAAATCAAAGGATAAAATGTCATCAAGTGTTCATCCAATGAAGAAAAGAACAACTGGTCAGCAGTCAAAAACACCCCACAAAAGGGTAGATTTGACAGATAAGGAATCAAAGGATGATGATTCATTTTTTGATAAATTTGAAAAGGGAATTCAAATACCTCTTTCAAAAACAAAAGATAGTGAGATATTTAAAGGTTCATTATCAAAACAAAAGACTCAAACAAATGAAGTTGATCTGAGTCAAGCAGAAATTGAGAAACAAGAATCTACTTCATCAACATCCCATTCAGCGGAATCATCCTCATCTAAATCAAATCAGAATGAATCAACCAAATCTAAAACTGAAACTTCAAAAATTATTCATGAAGGAGTAATTGTTTTAGACCCTGTTGACAAACCCAAGATCACTAAGACTTGGGTTGTCACTTCTAACTGATTTTCTTTTCTGAATGCAGGAACAATATTAGAGAGCGGACAACAAGTGGTATGTTGACAGTGATTGTTCCAGGCATATGACAGGAAACTGTTCTCTTCTCCATGATTTCAAACTTAAAAATGCTTCTTATGTGGCATTGGTGGGGATAAAATGGGAGGTAAAATTGTTGGTGAAGGGATGATAACAAATGGTGTACTCAAATTTGATAAAGTAAATTACTGTAAAAATTTACAGTATAATATACTTAGTGTGTCTCAAATTTATGATCAAAATTATACTACATTGTTTGATGATACTAACTTTTACATTCTTAAGCCTGGATTTATTGTTCCAGAAGATTGGATCCTCCTCAAAGCAGCAAGAAAAGGAAACACTTATGTTTTGGATATGAACAACACTTCACTCACAAAACATGAAACATGCCTTATATCTAAACTCTCAGAAGATTTGTCTCAATTATGGCATAGAAGGCTTGTACATTCTAACATGAAGAACATGAATAAATTGGTGAAAAATGACCTGGTCATTGGATTGCCAAATAAAGAGTTTCATTGCTCAACTCACTATTCTTCTTGTTACAAAGGAAAACAACATAGAGTGTCACATAAATCCAAAACTATCAATACTAATACTACACCACTCAAATTGCTTCACATGGATCTGTTTGGTCCTACCAATGTAATGAGCATTGGAAAAAGGCAATATTGTTTGGTGATAGTTGATGATTTCACTAGATTCACATGGGGTTTTTTCTTAAAACAAAAAAGTGAAAGATCAGAAACATTAATGGACTTTGTGATCAAGATTGAGAATCAACTTGATACAAAAGTTAAAATTTTTAGGAGTGACAATGGTACTGAATTTGTCAATTTTGAACTGGATTCCTTTTGTAGGAGCAAAGGTATTGCAAGACAATTCAGTGCACCAAGGACTCCATAACAAAATGGAGTTGCTGAAAGAAGAAACAGAACTCTCATTGAAGCAGCAAGAACCATGCAAGCTGATTCACAACTACCTATCACTTTTTGGGCTGAGGCTGTGAATACTACATGCAATGTTCAAAACAGAAAATTATTGTCAAAGAACATAACAAAACTCCTTATGAGCTCCTATTTAAAAGAAAACCATACATAGGATATCTAAGAGTCTTTGGATGTCAAGTAACTATTTTGAACATAAAAGAGTCATTGGGAAAATTTTCAGAAAAAGCATATGATGGTTTCTTTGTTGGATACTCTTCAACATCAAAATCATATAGAGTGTATATTCCACAACATAACATTGTGGAAGAGAATCCTAATGTATCTTTTGATGAAACTGTATTTACAAAGTCAGTTAAAGGTTCATCATGGTTATTTGACATAGATGCTTTATCCAAATCATTTAACTATGATCATTTGAACAATGCAGGATCTGATGAAGTATGTTATCCATTTATTCCACCTCTTATGACTGAAGTAACCTTATCTGCTGATCCTCCAAGGATACATCCATCTTCAGATGAAAACATTTTAGTAGAAGCAGATACTACATGTGGAAATGAACAGAATGCATCCAGAGCAGTTCCTACGGAAGACCAAAATGCATCCGGAGAAGCACCTATGGAAGAACAGAATGCATCCGGAGAAGTTCCTATGGAAGACCAAAATGCATCCGGAGAAGTTCCTACGGAAGACCAGAATGCATCCGGAGAAGTTCCTACGGAAGACCAAAATGCATCCGGAGAAGTTCCTACGGAAGAGCAAAATGCTTCCGAAGAAGTTCTTGCGGAAGAGCAAAACACAACTGGAGATACTTCTGTAGCCCAAACAACAGACTCTCATGATCATTCAACTCTCGTTGAACATTTTGACTACTTCTTAAATTCTCAATCTGAGCTGAATCAGTCTGAGGCGATGGAAATGACTAACCTGGAATCATCTATTCCAGTTGAATCAACTCCTTCAATGAGAATCCATAAGACTCATCCACTTGACAACATCATTGGAAATCCTGAAAAGAGAACTACAAGGAGCCAAAGTAGTACAGCCAACCTTTGTCTCTTCAACTGTTTTCTTTCTCAAGTGGTGCCTCCAAACATCATAGCTGTTTTAAAAGACAATAGCTAGATTGAAGCTATGCAAGAAGAGCTTCAACAGTTCAGAAAGCAAAAAGTGTGGTCTCTTGTTGATTTGCCTGAAGGTCAACATCCTATTGGAACAAGATGGCTATACAAAAAAAACTGGATGATAGAGGGATTATTGTACAAAACAAATCCAGGTTGATTGCACAAGGATACACTCAAGAAGAAGGAATAGACTATGATGAAGTTTTTGCACCAGTTGCAAGAATTGAGGCCATAAGAGTGTTTTTGGCCTATGCATCATATAAGAAGTTTACTGTGTATCAGATGGATGTCAAGTGTGCATTCCTATATGGGAAGATTGACGAGGAAGTTTATGTGTCACAACCCCCCGGTTTTGAAGATCCTCATTATCCTCACAGGGTATACAAACTAGATAAAGCCTTGTATGGTCTTCATCAAGCACCAAGAAAATGGTATGAAACACTATCATCTTTCTTACTTAAGCATGGCTGCAAAAGAGGAACTATTGATCAGACACTCTTTCTCAAACAATAACATCAAGATCTCTTAGTAGTTCAAGTATATGTTGATGACATTATATTTGGTTCAACCAATAAGAGATTGTGTGTGAATTTTGAATAGCTGATGAAATCTGAATTTCAGATGAGCTCAATGGGTGAATTAACCTTCTTCCTTGGCCTTCAAGTTCATCAAAAATTAGATGGGATATTCATCAACCAAGAGAAATACATACATCAAATTCTGAAGAAATACAATCTTGCTGAAGTATCCTCATACAAAACACCAGCATCAACAATTGATAAGATTGCTCCTGATCCCTCTGGAAAATCTATTGATCAAAAATTATATAGATCAATGATAGGTTCACTTATGTATTTAACTGCCAGTAGACCTGATATTATGTTTGCTGTGTGTGTATGTGCCAGGTACCAATTTGATCCCAAGGAGTCACATCTCAATGCTGTAAAAAGAATTTTCAGATACCTCAAGGGAAAACCAGGACTTGGTCTTTGGTATCCAAAGGATGGAGACTTTACACTCTACTCATACTCAGATAGTGACTTTGGTGGATGTAACAGTAACAGAAAATCAACAACCGGTGGATGTCAATTCATTGGACCAAGGCTAGTATCATGGCAGTGCAAGAACAAACCAATGTTTCTGTATCCACAGCTGAGGCTGAGTACATTGCTGCTTCAGCTGGTTGCTCTCAAGTTCTGTGGTTGCAAAACCAATTGCTTGACTATGGTTACAACTTTCTTCAAACTTCAATCTATATAGACAATTCTGCTGCTATGTTTATCACTGCTAATCCTGTGCAACATAGTAAAACAAAACATATTGAGATAAGATATCATTTTATGAGAAATTGCTCAGAAAAGGGGTTGATTAAGTTAGTCAAAGTGGATACATCAAATCAGCTTGCTGATTTATTCACTAAAGCCTTTGATTTAGTCAGATTTAATTTTCTGATTGAGTCTCTAGGCATGATTAACTTAGATTAATCAAGTTTAAACAAACAAAATACTGTGTGTAATGATGCATCAGCATGACATATGTGTGGGAAATGAAAGTACACTATAGCTTTGCCTATTCCTGAATAAACAAATAACAATAAATCTCAGCAAGTTTCTTGGTATGTGAGTAGATTCATCTTGAGTGGAAACTAAACTGAGTGCATGCCAAACATAATGCTAAAATGATTGTTTGTGGGAAACTTCATTTTCAGAATACAAAGTGAGTCTTATTCTAATGTGACCAAATCACTCATCTAAACACACTATGTAAAACACTTTATAATATCTATCTTTGCAAATCATACTCCCTCTGTTTTGTGAGAACAAAGACCTGGGTGTATGATCACCATACTGAATATCAGTTGCAAAAGGTGAAAAGATCATGATCCTCATCATCCCTCTGTTTTGTGTGAACAAAGACCTGGGTTAAAGGCACCTCTGTTTTACGTGAGTAAAGACCTGGTGACCTGATGATGATCATATCTAAAGCTCTGAAAAGAATCCTATGTTATCAACTGTATATTATCTTGAGCTTTTAGATCAATGCATCAATGAGATGTAAAATGTATCTCAAGATAGATCTTATAACTTAAAGTACATAGTCTTAAGTGTGAAAAGTGATGATTTGACTTGCAAAGGGAGGACAAAACCTTTGTGAATTAAATGTGAAGCCCATAACAGTTATTTCCAAATCAATATGAAAACATGATAAACAGCATGCCTAGTTGATACATGAGCTCTTGTATGGATTTATGTGGACAATATACTTGCAATCATAACTTGTTCAGGTATCAAATCAACAAAATAACTCACCAGGAAGAGGCTTAGTATTATAGTATGATCCCATCATATGTGTATATATATCTGATCATTATCATACAGTTAAAAATCATGTTATTCCCTCTTAAAGAAATTTATGATAAATGCTTAAGTTCACCATTAATCACAAATTTAGGGGGAGTAGAATACATGAAAAAATGTCTCAATCAGCAGCAGTAATGTCTATATCATTATCAATTTGAAGGAATTGGAATCTGAGCATCATCTTAGCTTCTGGATACATGAAAACTTTAGTAAAAATCATTTTAAACTTTCTTGTACTAAATTTCCATGTATACAAAACCGACAAGGTCCTAAAACAATAAATGGTTCTAACCAACGGAGTTGGGCCATACATACAACAATATTTTCCTGCATTGTGCTACTTTAAGCATCAGCAGAAGCTACAATGTGGAAATCAATCTTAAATGTTTATCCGTAGATTGGTAAACTACGGATGAATAAAGATCAACAAATGTAATTTAATGTTACAATTTCACATCATCAGCAGATGTTGTTGATCCATAGATGTTCTACGGAAGAATACATTGAGGATCCCACTTAATAAATGAGATAAATTAATTCTGCGGAAGAATACATTGAGGGTCCCACTTAATAAATGAGATAAAATTAATGTGTTTGAGAGTATAAATAATGTGGTTTGACTTGTCAAATTCATTATTCGCTTTTTCAGCTCACTTTTCAGACCTAGAAAAACTCACTCAACAAAATTTTTCCCACTTCCTCAGCATTCAAAATTTACCAAATCAAAACCTTAAACAAACATATATCTGTGTTCTTAATCCGCTGTTATTAAGGTAAAACATGTCGTAATATTCAAGAATGAATCATTTGATTCTTGTTTTATCTCACAACTGTTCGTATTCTCATATCAATAATGTGATTTTCACGAAGTCTTTTTCTTATGAACAGATGGATAATCAATTTGCGAGAGAACACAATGTGTGTGCCTTCTTAAACCCTGATGATCCTGTTTCAGAAGGGTGTCAAGAAATTATCAGATATCTAAGAAGATCAAGGTTGTTCTATGCCCTATCAGCAGAGCCTGTGATTTATCGATCACATATCACTGATTTCTGGAACTTTGCATATGTAGAAGAAGATGGTGAAGGTATTGTTGCTGAAGTTAAAAATTGAAGGCTGAGAATTGATGAACAAACAATAAGAAGGGTTCTTGAACTGGGAGATGTTGAAGCCGGACACCCTGATGTGTTTGAAAACGAATACATAGAAAAGGTTTTTCTCATAATGGGATATGATGGTGATTTTGAAAAGGGAGAAATCAAGAAGGGAAGACTCTGTAAGCCATACAAATTTCTGTGTCACACTTATCTGAAGTGCATTTCAAACAGAAAATCTAGGCTTGATAGATTTTCAAGACATATATCCTCTGGTATCATTGGTATTTTTGAGGGAAGAACCTACAATTACTCAAAGTACATCTTCAACTGTCTATGTGATCACATTAAAGTACAGAAGGTTGATAAGATGTATATGTTTCCAAGGTTTATTCAACTAATCATTAATGCGGATTTGCCTGGAACTTCTGTGGAGGGTGGTGTGTTTATTCAAGCACACCTTGGCAGATTTGTGCTGAACAAAATTTCTGGGAAATATGAAGGAGGTGACATGGACATGTTTGCACATGTGGTTGATGCTACTGCCGACATTCCTCGAGAGCTTGTGTGGGAAGATGAACAAGAGAACTCTCCAACCAACTTTGTTCAAGACACTCAATCACCAGATACATCACCCATACATCAGCAATCTCCAGCCAGTCAAAACACATAACCAATCTCACCTATTCACCATCAATCACCAAATCAACAACAAACACCCCAACAACAATCACCAGCCAGCCAAAACACAGAACCAATCTCTCCCATTCAACCCCAATCACCAAATCAGCTTCAAATGCAACATTATCAACAACCTCCAAATCCTGAAAATTCAGCCACTAAGAGTATTTACACTGGGGAGACAGAGTTAGTCTCACAAGCAAGTATAGTTAAACTGTCATTATCCAAAACTGAATCCCCTGTACTCTCAAATGAAACTGAACAAGTATCTCCTGTGACTGATCATCAACAACAACAACCTCATCAAGAACTTGTAGATCAAGCCATCGAACCCAGTTCAAGCTCAGCAAGTGTTGATCCGGAAGCAGTTAAAGATGATGAGATTGATGCTCAACATCAGGAAGAAGAAGAAGAAGTAGACTATGTTGATATTATCGCCTACAATGAAGATGATCTAAGTGATAATGATATCCCTGTCAGCAAGAGTTATCTGGTTGCTGAGTATAACAAGCTAGTGCTGAAATCAAACAAAAGAAAGCAAAGAATACAGGAGCTGAAGGGAGTGATAAGAGAAAAGGATGAAGAGTTGATGAGACAACAAGCTAGAATAAAAAGGCTGAGAGAAGATGCTCAATGCGATAAGGAAGTTATTGATGCTTTACTTGATAAAGAGTCTGAGCTCAAAGAGTCAGCAACAACTGAAAAGGAAGAAAAAGAAAGGATGATGATGAAGCTTGAACAAGCAAATAACACTATGACTGATCAGTCAAATGTGATAAAAGGAAAAGAAGAAGAGATTGAGCAGCTGAAAATGAAGATCTGTACATTAGAATCTAAGGCTAATGTTTCAACTGCTCAAACAAAACAATCTATTGACGCATCAAAAGAGCTGATTCTGTACTCAAGAAAGAGAAAGTATCTTGGTACTGCAGAGAAGAAGATGACTGTTGATGAAAGTACTTCGAAGAAACAAAAGCTCACATCTCCTGAACACACACCTTCAGTAGATTTATCTACTGTGAAGTCTATCTCTCACCAGGATGATGAAAGTGATGAAGAGTGGAAAGAGCTGATCAATGAAGACTCTCCACTTATACAAGAAGTGTCAAAGGTTGATGATCTTCTAACTACAAAAGACATATTAGAAGAGAGGCCTGAATCAACCATGTTCATGACACTTATAAACCATGGTTTCCTTATGACATGGTTGAGAGACTAAACATGACTGAGATGAAGAATCTGTTGAAAGAATTTGAGCTTGCATGCTTTATGATTCCAAATTGTGACTATGAAGCTTTCAGCACCTTTTAATCCATTCAGAAGACAAAGAAGGAGTTGGGACATTGTGACACAGCTAAGCTGAGCAAATACAACATGACTTGCTGGTTACAAGGCCATAATTACAAACCACATGAGCTTAAAGGAAGATCAGTAGGAGAACTTAGAAGGATGATGGAGCATGTGATGAAAGTTGAGCTGGATACTGGTGTAAAATTCATAACTGAAGCTCCACATCCATCTTATGTGGGACAAAGCAAACTTCCTGCTGAACCTATAACAGTTGAATCTAAAGATCAACACAAAGGGAAGGACAAATTGATCAGAGAGCCAAGAGAAGTAATACCTGGCAAAGTATGGCCACTTGGACTATAGTGAGGGAGATAACTGAGCAGAAGTCCACTCTGATACAACTGATAGACCACCTCACAACTCCCAGTTCTGTGGAAGAAAACAGGATCATGGCCTGGAAATATGATCCAGATTGGGGTTGTGCCATTATTAAAAGAACATCTGGAAGAGTTGAATACTTCCATGATGTACTCTCAGTGGTGAGTCTGCCAGAGAATGACATCAAAGATCTTCAAAGTCTGATCATCAGCAATTATCCAATTCACCCTAGAGGAAGAGACTTCTCAACTCTAGTGGGAAAGCTGAAGACTAAATTTAAAGATGATGTCCTGATGGAAGCTAAAAGAGAAGATATAGAGCATCAGAAGAGAATCAAAGGGCTCAAAAGATACAAGTCCAATGCCTCAAAACATGTAGATGATGAATTCTTAAAGAGGGTTGGCTACAAAAATAGAAACAAAGCAGCAATCAAATGCATTGAAGGGACTCAATTCACATACCCTATCACTGAATGGGGTTATGTTGAGAAGACAAAGGAGTTGGTCTTGTTAAGAAATGCTGAAAACAAGAAAGCTGACAGGATCAGAATCTTTGATCCTGTGGAAATCAAATTACTTCATCCCAGCTACACCTCGTACCTTAATGACAAATTCTTTCCAAAAAGCCCAAAATGATTTGTTCCTGCATGTCCATGTGATCCAAGTGATTGACAAACTACATGCCAAAGCATACAAGAGAAGAAGATTCAATGTTGGACTGCTAAAGGGAACAACTTTTGATGAAGTAACAGAACTCAGAATTTCAGAGCAAGATGAGCTAGAAGTGGTGAATAACAACAATGTGTTAGACACACTCACTACTGATGAAGATGTTCTAGGGATCAATTTTGAGACTCTGAAGAAGTTCAACAAGATGAAGATCAACTACAAGTATGATGATCAGAAGACTGCTGTGTCTTACTTCTATAACAAAATCATTGCCAGAGTCAAGGAACTTCCAGTTTTGAAGAACTGATTGCAAGTATCTAAGCCTAAGGGGGAGTATTGTTAGGTCTAGAATTAGTAGATCTAGTTCATTATGTATAGGCTTAGTACTTGAATTAATATCTGTAATGAATATTTGTAATTCATTATTGTGTATGCATTAAATATATAGGTTAACCCATTTATGTGTGTGTTGATTTATGTATGGTTGCAGGTACAAACACTAGACTTGGTCAATTTATGAAATTGACCAAGTGTAAGAAACATCTATGGATGAACATTTTGTTCTTCCGTAGATTTATTTCTTGCAAGTAATCTTACATCCGAAGATCTTCTGAGGATGAACAACCAGAAAAGAAGTGTCCTTCAAAAGAAAAAGTTTCCTTCGGAAGAACAAGACTCCTTCGGATGAACAAATCATCTATGGAAGAACACATCATCTACGAAAGAACAAATTCCTGCTGATGACACTGTTCATGCGGAGTCCAAACACTTGTATAATACAAGTGTTACAAGTCAACAAGTCAACAAGGCAGTTATGCGAATCCCGAGAAATCCGATGATTCCTTAACTGAAACAAATCAAATCCCAAGAGATCCGGTGTTTCCTATAACTGAAACATCACTGTCTATATATATGGATCCTAGGTTTCGATTCAAGTACGATTGTGTTAGACGAATGATTGATCGACAACAGCAATAGCAATACGACAATCACTTCAAAGTCTCTCAATCAAACCCTAGCAGCCATCACATCATAGCATACTTTAATATCATTCATTCATTATATTTGTAATCATTAACATGTTCTAATGAAATACTGATTAATCATTAATTGTGTTTTGTTACGTGTGTTCTTGATCATTTATTGATATTTAAAGTTGTTTAACACAATTAAACCAAATCAACGTTGATTCTGCAAACGTTGAATTGACATCAACCGACACTGATAATTCATGTTGATGATCCTTGGATTCACAGTAGTCACTAAGTAGTTCGGCCCATCGCCGTTGTCTCATGTTCAGATCTTTTTGGTCGAAAATGTGTTGAAGACTTTTATGATCGGTGATACTACACATTTTGTACCATAAAGATAGTGTCTCCAGATTTTTAAAGCGAAAACGACGGCACCAAGTTCGAGATCGTGAGTTGTGTAATTTTTCTCGTGAACTTTAAGTTGTCTTGAGGCATAAGCGATAACTTGACCTCGTTGCATGAGAACGCAACGAGACCTTGATTGGATGCATCGCAAAGTACCACGAAATCATTGTTTCCTTCAGGGAGGGCTAAGATACGAGCATTGCAAAGCATATGCTTTAGAGTTTGGAAAGCTTCTTCTTGTTTCGGTCCCCATTCGTAAGATTTTCCCTTATGAGTTAATGCAGTGAGGGGTAGCGCGATTTTGGAGAAGTTTAGAATGAAACGCCGATAATACCCAGCCAAACCAAGGAAGGATCGAACTTCGGTAGGTGTGGATGGAGTCTTCCAATCTTTTACGGCCTCAATTTTAGCGGGATCAACATGAATACCTTTATCGTTAACGATGTGACCCAAAAATTGAACTTCTTTTAGCCAAAATTCACATTTCAAAAATTTGGCATAAAGTTGTTCTTTTCTTAGGAGATCGAGTATGGAACGTAAATGATGCTCATGCTCGGCTTCGGATTTAGAAAAAATGAGGATGTCGTCAATAAATACAATTACGAATTTGTCCAAAAATGGTTTGCAAACGTGGTTCATGAGGTCCATAAATACCGCGGGTGCATTGGTTAATCCAAATGGCATAACCATGAACTCGTAATGTCCATACCGCGTACGAAAAGCAGTTTTGGGAATGTCATCTTCGTGAACACGCAATTGATGATAACCCGATCGAAGATCGATTTTGGAGAAGCAAGTTGCACCTTGGAGTTGATCGAAGAGGTCGTCGATTCGAGGCAAAGGGTAACGATTCTTTATGGTGAGTTTATTGAGCTCACGGTAGTCGATACACATGCGAAACGAGCCATCTTTCTTTTTCACAAAGAGAACGGGTGCACCCCAAGGAGATGAGGTTGGACGGATAAAACCCTTATCTGAGAGTTCTTGGAGTTGGTTTGACAATTCTAGCATTTCAGAAGGAGCTAAACGATAGAGAGCCTTGGCTACGGGAGTTGCTCTGGGCACAAGGTCGATTCGAAATTTGACGGGACGGATGGGTGGAAGACCAGAGACGTCGTCAGGAAAAACATCAGGAAAATCACAAACAACGTGAATGTCTTGAATTTTCCTTTCTCCGGGGTCTTTTGCCACCGCTTGAGCTAGGAATGGAACATACTTTTGGCGTACGTACTTTTGAGATTGAGAACACGACATGAGGTTGAGCTTTTTGGGAGACGTTTTGCCAAAGATTTTGAGAGTTTTACCATTGGCGAGTGGAATTCGAACAAACTTATCATAGCAAACAATTTCAGCACGATGCAAGGCTAACCAATCCATGCCTACTATGATGTCGAAACTTCCCATTTGCATCGGGATGAGGTCAATTGAGAATTTATTCTTACAAAGAGTGAGTATGCTATCGCGGATGACCGAATCGATAGTTATTGAGCTACCATTGGCGACTTCGACAGAAAAAGGTCGAGAAAGTTTAGTACGGGGTACGGCAAGGGTTGATTCAAATTTAAATGAAATAAAACTCCTATCACCTCCAGTATCGAATAAAATTGAAGCAAAATGCTCATTAATTAAAAACGTACCGTTCACCACATCGTTGGCAACTTGGGCTTTGTTGACATTCATCATAAAAGCACGCCCTTGGTTGCCGTGGGTGACTTGTGGAGCTTGCGAAGGCGGGGGAGGAAGAGCTTGAAATGATTGAAGCGGTTGAACCGAAGGAGCCATGAGTTGTGGGACTTGTGGTTGGTAAGTTTGCAATTGGTAGGCTTGAGTTGTGTAGTATGGTGCGGGCATGATTTGGGCTTGATTTGCAAAAGTGAGTCGGGGACAAGCATTGCGGAAATGATTCAGGTCTCCACAATTGAAACAAGCTCTCGGTTGAGAAGAAGTTTGAGCAAAAGGCATGGGTCGGTTTTGAGGATTATGCGGAACAAACCTTGGTAGAGTGGTTTGTCCACGGGAGGCTTCACGACCCACATTGCTAAGGTGACCATAACGATTGCAATTTGAGCATTGGCGACAAGCGGAGTAAGATGGGTGGTGGCATTGACAAGTGTTGCACAAAGGATGGGAACCGGTGTAAGGTTTTCGATTTTGGGCAGCTTGAGATTTGGATTGGGGTTGAGCTGGGTGAGTGACGGCAAAGTTTTGATGGTTCGGTTTATGCTTCTTTTTAGAGTGGTGAGATGAGTTGGAGTAATTGATGGATTGGGGTTGGGATTCAACTTTAGAGCTTGGAGATGGATCGGTGATGGCCTTGACATTTGGTTTCTTGGAATCCTTTCGAGATAAAGTCCCCGCTTTGACATGGTTCTCTGAAAGGGCGGCGGCAAGAGTGATCGCATCATTAAGTGTTTGTGGCTTGCTACTAATAACGGAATCTCGAATTTGCATTGGCAAACCCGAAACGTACTTGTCGATTGCCCTCTCGAGTGGGGTAACCAGATAGGGCACTAGAAGGCTAAGCTCATGGAAGCGGTTTGAGTAAGCGGAGTTGTTACCGCTATCTTGTTTAAGATCCCGAAATTCGGCATCTAATTTTTGAATTTCATGCTTGGGGCAAAACTTTTTGAGCATGATCTCCTTCAGTTCATCCCAAGGGAGAGTCATAGCGACTTCCGCTCCTTTGGCATTCATGATGCTATTCCACCACATTAGGGCGGTTAGCTCGAACACACTTGATGCGAAAGTAGTTCGCTTGGCCTCTGGGCATTCACAATGCAAGAACACGCTTTCCATGCGTTCAAACCATTGAAGGAGCGTGGTAGCACACTCCTCACCCACAAATTTCGGTGGATTGGCGCCCGTAAACTGTTTATAAGTAAAGGTAGCATGAGAGGGTGTGGCTTGAGTAGCAACAGGTTGCGGTTGGATAGCTTGAATTTGAGCAACAAGGGTGGGGAGTACAACGGCCATTTGAGTTGTAACCAATTTGGCTATTTTAAGGTCGGAGTTCTTGGGGCGACGAGTTCGACGTGCTTGATGAGCTTGACGATGAAGGGGAGGCATTCTAAAATAATAAAAGTGAGACAATATGAGATTTTGGGTAACTAGTGCAAATATGATGGTGATTAATGTAAATATGAGATTGTAGTGAAATATTTTGTGAACCTTATAAAAAAACCATTTAAAAAAACCATTTTAACCTTATATATATATATATATATATATATATATATATATATATATTTGAAGTTTGAATCGTTAAGATTTGAGGCGGGAAATACATACATGAATCACCATGACTTGTTGTCCCGACAGTAATCTTAAAGAAATACGAGGTAATGCGGGGAGTCGAAACGTTGCGCGAATCACCGCGTCTTTCATGTTTCAACCAAGATCATAAAATGGGATAAAATGAGAAGTCAAAAACACTAGTTCACGTATCACCGTGGCTTTCATGATTCAACTCAAAACAAATCGAAATTGAGGGAGGGATCAAAACACTAGTCCACGTATCACCATGGCTTTCATATTTCAATCCAACAATATTAATAGAGGTAACCGGAACGGTTACGGTGACTGCTTAAAGTTAGCAACCCATATAACGCGCATTCGCTTTGGCCTATAAGGTCAAACCTTGACTTGAACCTTCCAGGTAAGTAAATCACCTTTGATTCTCGGAATCGTTTTGCCAAAGGTTCACATCTAAGTATTTTCCCTCTTCCAGTTAGTACGAACCCGTTATAATGTCACGCTTTAAGGAGATGAGAAATATCAAAAAATTTGGGACCCAAACTCAAAATTTTAAGATCCATAATTTGATTTTTATTTATTTATTTATTTATTTATTTTGAGGTAAGGTAAGGATACCTTGGATTTCTATAAGAGTGTGTGTGCGTGTACATGAGGGTAAATGAAACAAATAAGTAAATAAGAGCAAATAAACAATCAAGTAGGGTGACACGTATAGGCAACACGTTTTGGGACCCTAAAGCATAAACTATAATAGGTCGTTACGTCTAACCACCTATGCTATAGTCATGGCTCTGATACCAATCTGTCACACCCCGACCAAAGTGGCGGAACATGCCGGGGCGCAACTAAGATTGTTCAAATGCACACGACACTATTAAAGTGACAATATTTAATCAACTTATTCATTTCATAACATGTTCTTACAAATACAAGGAAATAAATAGTTCTTAACTAATAACCTAACGGTTCAAAATAAAGTAACGTCTTTAAATCTTCAATCAACCGATAATCAAACCTGTAGCATTGCATAAAATATCTTTTGTCAACATGTATGTTGGTGAGCAGTTCCATGACTTTATTAATATAATATAAGGCAAAAATCCACAACTCAAATATGTGAAACCGTAAATAAAAGCGACAATTGAGGTATATAAATCATAATTAAATGAGGCTCCTTTCTAATTGATAAAACTACCATATTACAAGGAGGAGCGTATGATCATACTTATTGAGGATGAGGATGAGGCTAACCGATCAAAAGCAATAAACATGTAGCAATTAATCATATGAGGTATATAACATACAATTGGGCAATTATTCTAAGCAACACATAACCTAGAGGTTGTGGGTTGAGGATCTAGGTGTTAAATATGTTTTTTTGGTTGAGTAAGTATGCTTGCTACCCCTAAAGTATAGAAGAGAAAACGGGGATGAAATTACTCACTTGGAAAAAAAATGGCGTTGATGAATAAACTTAGAATAAAATCCTCAAGCAAGCGAGTCCGACGGTTTAACGTGCGTGTCCTAGATTGAAAGATCTTGAGTAAGTATTGAGTCTTGAAGATGAAATATAAATGGTATTAAAGTTCATAAAAATAAGGCTTGGGTTTTCGGGAGTTTTAGTTATATTTAACAAAGTGTGTTTAAATAACGTAAGTATAAAATGAGTTTTACAAGAAAGCGGGTCCTTGATGTTTAGTTTTACTCAACCATTGTTAAGTTTTACATAGGGGAGTTGGTTTAGTGCTAGTGTGCACGATCCCGTTAATGTAAGCATCAAGATCCGACTTACACTCTCTTAAACCCGAGTTTGAGACTTCAATTAATAAAGAAATTCGCTAAACCCGAACTTAGTATAAAACCAAGTTTGGTTCCGTCATACCAAAATCAAATTACTATAAATAATATAAAGTGAAACATAAGTAAAAGAAAAGTTAGGAAAGATTTCTTTGGCGTTTTGAACGGTGACTAGCTCGTTAAGACGATAAGTTCGACTTTTACTCGGGTTTATTTGTTTTTAGCCGAAACTTGGTTTGAGCTAATATTTGTTCTAACACTTCCAAAATCTTAAGTAATATGAGTAATATAAAGTAAAACATAACTAAAAAGATAGGTTGAACTTTTGGTGGTTTGAACATTGACTAACTCGTTAAAACGGGTGTTCGGTTTTACTCGGTTTTTACCCGAAACTTGGGTTCAAGCCAAGATTTGTTCTAAACCTCCATCTCAACCATATAATAACTAAAATGTCAAGAAAAAACTCAGATCTAAAGTGTTTGATGTAACATGGTCGCTTAAAAGTTATTTAAAGTGCTTAAACGAGCATTCGGTTTGGTTCGGTCTTTGACTCGGTATGAACCTGAGGATGGTCACCACATGTCCAAGACCATTGAACTAAAAATAAGGTAAAATTTCCAGATCTAAACTCAAACAAGAAAGTTAAGCGAGTAAACTTCCCGAAAACGACCCAAACGGGTCTAAAATGCATAAATATGAGTTTGAATACCCACAAGCCTTAAATAAAGATGAAAAAATGGTTTTTTAAACATAAAATAACTTAGAAAAACTGAAAATATCCAAAAACACATACCCGAAATGTTTTGAAATGCAAGATTCGGTTCCGTTGACTTTTTAAGGTCAAACTTAAGCAAAACTAGCTAGAACAACTTACAAGATCAAAACTTTTGGGAGAAGAAGATGAAAATGTGCAAGTGAAATAGTTGAGAATGAGTGATATTTATAGGGAAAGATTAGGGTTTGAGGAAATGGGTAATGCGTTTGTCTGGTGGGTAAAAGGGTGCACTTTGATTCTTTTATTTAAAATTTATTTTGATTTAAATAAATTATGACCAGGTATAAGACATGTTAGGAGGGTTCTAGAATAATTATGGGTTAGGTCTTGGTTGGTTTGGATGGTTAAAATACGAGTCCGGACCTTAAACGAGCTTAAACGAACCGAAAACGTTAAAAAAACTGATTTTGCTGAAACGAACTGTGGGTCACGCCACGACAAGTATGAAACATGATTACAACATAAAATCCATCATTTTATTAATATTTAAATATCCGAAGACCAAAACGAGTAGGGTTCACAATACAAAATAACAAATACAAAGCTAGTCAAAAATGACGAATGTCACACACGTGGTGACCCTTTGCTTGAATTCTAAGGTGAGTTTAAGTGTTTTTTGGATGAAGCATGCTCTGTTTAAACTGAACTAATTTTGTGCTATATTATGATGCTATATGTTGTGATTATGTTGAGACCTGCTGATACTTGTATCATAGTCATTAATTCTTTCGTGAACCGCTTGTTTATATGGGTAGATCTACTTGGGGAATCCCCCACCCACAGTGCCTCCTGTGATGAACGGGAAGGGTACCACACAGAGATCCTACGGGGTCGTTTGTGGCATGAAACAGGTTTATAAGATACTATGGTGGACCATCCGGCATGTACAGTCCACTGGTTTGACGCTCAGTTCTCCCCACGAGGATTTAACCGGTAACATAATTTTTGAAGAGGCCAGCCGTGGCTGAGTGCAGGGTTGATTGTGATCCCCACAACAATGATACTATGACTTTTAATAAAGAGTGGATTCTAATGAATCCTTTTGTTTTTAAACTTTAAGAACTTGAATTCACCAACCTTGTGGTTGACACAAATTCTATTGAGCATGTTTCAGGTAATCCATGAGTGGAGTCTAGCTGTGTAGAAGACTTTGACCTAGCACCGTGACCATGGCATTCGCTTGTCTGATTTTCAAATCTATCTAAACAATTTTTAATTATTATAACTTATACATTTTGTCATTATGTCGGATGTACAATTTAACTTATGGGCTAAATCTGTTCCTAGCCTGGGATTATTTTAAACTCTGAATGCCATGTGATGTTCTCTCCCTTTGTACTCTTATGATGGTTTTTTTCCGCTGCCATATGTTGTTGCTAGTCTGGGACGTCCAACCCTACCTGGGCCCGGGGTGTGACACAATACATATTATCTTCCATTTATGATTGATTAGTATGATTCCAATGATGATTATAATCGGATATGATTAGATTTGTTCACGAGTGTGTTCAGAAGGCTTAAGAATCAAAAAACTCCATAGCATTGGAGGTTCTTACGAAAAGCAAACCATTATCAATGCGAGAACTATTGTTGTTTAATTTTTTAGTATAACTGGTTCCTTTCCCATTTATTTAGTTAAGCTTTCATGAATACTTATACACCTATCTTTAGTTGTACATTGTTAATTAAAATACAAGTAAATCTTATTCACTTAATCATGTTACCTTGATTTGGCTTCGTTTTTATCCATCAGGTATTGTGTCTCTTGTTGGACGTTTGATTACTTTCATTTCGCCAGTGTACTTTGATTCTCGATTCTTTTAGAGTGAATACGAGTTGTTTATTATTTCTTTACACCTAGTTTCCTTGCCTAGAAGTTAATAAAGTATTCATTGAATCCGCATATGTAATATTGATTGGTTCGGTGCACTTTTGATGTAATAGTGTTCGAAGTTGGTTGTGGAATGTTCTCGATGAGTTTCGGGCTCGAGTGTATTGATTTTAGGGTTCATTCGTGTGGTTTCGTGTTTGGAATTGGTTTCTATTTATATAATAGATATTATCTTCCATTTCTGATTGATTAGTATTGTTGGATCTTATATGCCCAAGACACATACAAGATTGACGTGGTTAGTACGTTATGACCCAAGTCGGGTCATACCCAATAACAAGCTATACAAACACCAATAAATGTTTATTTGTTGATGAGATCATACAAATATATATTGACACCAATTTAGAAAATGAGTTTTCTAAAACGTTGCTTTGTAATAGAACAATATTATATGGATAATCTATTCACGAGAAATTATTTGTTTTATTATTTAAGTGAGTTAAATAATAACAAATAAAAGTGTGTTAATGCTACAAAATTAAAAGAGGTTTTAATTTTATAAAGTAATGGGTTAAGAGTGTAACATTTCATAAAAATTAAAATGGGGGGAACTAATTTTAATTGAAGATTTCGGCCGCCGAAAAGGGCTTGGGTTCTTGTTTTAGTCTATTCTTTGGAAGACTTAAGGACACTTCTTACACTCTTCTCTCTAACCCACACTTTCTCTTACACACACATTGCAAAACTCTCTCCAAGGAGGCTAAAATTTTCGGATTCAAGGAAGAACAAAGTTGAAATTTTCGGACTTTTGAGGAGCAAAGGAAGAGAGTTCTTTGGTGTTGCGGTCCTAAGCTTGGTGTTTGGAAGGGCTTGTGGGTATACAAGCTTGAGGTCTTCTCTTTTGGAGGCTAAACATTCAAGAACATCATCATCTTCATCTCATCCATCTACAACATCTTGTGCTTGAAAGGTTGTTTCTATGAACACCCTATGGTTGTTTTTATGGTTTGATAGCATTCTATTTCACATATATAAAATATCCTTGCTCTTGGGTTTTGTTTATGGTTTAAAATAGTTCATTTTTCAGATTTTTAACAACATGTTTAAACCTTATATCTGCTGCGTTTTTTTATAGTTTAAATGGTTAAACTAGCTTTGATTTACATGTTACAAAACCCAACAATGGCATCTAGACCCGGATATGTGGAATATGTGCTTCAAAAGTCTTGAAAAGTTAGTTTTCATGGATTTTTTCAACCCATTAGGGGCTGTTTTGTTGTGGATGTATGAATCCCTTATGTTTCAAGGTTTAATCTTACATGCTCTTGTATAAACCTTGAAAGATCAAGATCAGATGGTTGATTGTGTTGTTTGGACAAAACCCTAAGGTTTTGGTTCATTTTGGCCAGAACTTTAAGGTTATTTAAAGGGGTTCATTGTTGTTCTTGGATGTTGAATTTGTTTCATATTTTGGTGCATAACATAGCCTTGACCTTATGTGTTTTGGATTTGGTTGATTGTGGTTTGTCATGTTGGTTTTGATGTAAGGGGCACGTTAGGGGAAAGGGAAAGGGAATGGTAAGAGCGCCACTTCCAAAACCAGCGGAGAAGAAGCAAAACGTTGCTTCGAATGACCCATGCTTTAAGTGTGGGGAGATTGGACATTGGGCAAGAAATTGCCCAGTCCATCTAAAAGAGTTGCAAGCAAAGAGGGATGCCGGGCAAACCTCAGGTACAATTTTCATGATTCATATTAATCTAAATTTAATATCCTCTAACACATGGGTATTGGATACCGGATGTGGAACTCACATTTGCAACTTACTGCAGGGGTTCAAAAGAAGTAAGGACTTCAAGAAAGGGGATGTTAGCCTCTACATGGGGAATGGGGCAAAAGTTCAAGTTGAAGGCTAAGGGGACTACATCTTGAAGCTTCTAAGTGGTTTGGAAGCAATTTTGAACAATATTTTGTATGCTCCTAGTTTGACTAGGAACATTATTTCTGTTGCCCAATTAAGACAATATGGTTATGTTTTGACATTTGTTGAAAATGAAATTCATGTTTCTTTAAATGGTATATTTCATTTTTAAGCTATTCCTATTAATGGTATTTATGAATTGGTTCGTGAAAACACATTATATGATAGCTCATTGTACCAAACCACCACTAAGAAACTCAAATTGGATTTGAGTGATACCTATCTTTGGCATTGCCGTCTTGGTCATATAAACAAGAAGCGCATACAAACACTTCAAAAGAACGGTCTTTTAAAAGCAAGTAAATATGATTCGTTTGATGTATATGAATCTTGTTTACAAGGTAAAATGACTAAGGCACCTTTTAGTGGCAAATCCGAAAGGGCAAAAGATTTATTAGGCATCATACATTCGGATGTATATGGTCTTTTTAAACCAATGACTAGGTACCATGAAAGATACTTTATTACCTTTACCGACGACTATAGTCGATATGGTTATGTGTACTTGTTAAGACACAAAGATGAAGCTTTTGAAATGTTCAAAATCTTCCAAAATGAAGTAGAAAATCAACTCAATAAGAAAATAAAAATTCTTCGCACCGATAGAGGAGGTGAATACCTAAATGATGCTTTCAGAGATCATCTTAGAAGTTGTGGTATTGTCTCACAACTATCTCCACCTGGAACACCACAACACAATGGTGTGTCCGAGCGGCGAAATCGAACTCTATTGGATATGGTTCGATCTATGATGGCTAGAAGCTCATTGCCTCTATCATTTGGGGGTTTCGCTTTGCTCTCTGCGGCTCGTATCTTTAATATGGCCCCAACCAAGAAAGTGGAAACGACGCCTTTTGAAATATGGCATAGAAGGGTTCCATCACTATCATACTTAAAGGTATGGGGTTGTGAGGCTTATGTTAAAACGCCCACCTCAAACAAGTTAGAAAGTCGTTCCACTAAGTGTATCTTCATTGGATATCCTAGAGATTCTATGGTATATTATTTCTATGATCCATCAGAACGAAAGGAGTTTGTTGCCAAGAAGACTGAGTTCTTAGAAGCTAAGTTCCTTATGGAAGGAACTAGCAGTAGAACTGTGGATCTTGAGGAGGATTAAGAACCAAAAACCGATACACGTTTGGTTGACACTAGCACTCAACATGAGGATGTTGAGAATAATCAAATGGTTGATCAATATACACAAAACGTTCACAGATCTGGTATTATTAGTAATCCACCTGAAAGATATGGATTTTTCGTAGATGGATGCTATGTGGTAGATTCCGATGAACCAACCACCTATCATGATGCAATGTCCAATTTGGATTGTGACAAATGGCTTGAAGCCATGAACGTTGAGATGCAATCCATGTATGACAACCAAGTATGGGACTTGGTTGAACCACCTCTTAACTCCAAGATAGTTGGAAGTAAGTGGGTTTTCAAGAAGAAAACCAATATGCATGGAAACTTGGATACTTATAAAGCTAGACTTGTAGCAAAAGGTTTCACTCAAACTCAAGGGGTTGATTATGATGAGACCTTCTCACTGGTTGCAATGCTAAAGTCTATTAGGATATTATTTGCCATAGCTGCTCATTATGATTATGAGATTTGGCAAATGGATGTCAAAACCGCTTTTCTAAATGGATATCTTGAGGAAGATGTCTATATGGTTCAGCCCGAAGGTTTTGTCGATCCAAAACATGCTAACAAAGTATGCAAGTTAAAGAAATCAATCTATGGATTGAAGCAAGCATCGAGAAGTTGGAATCACCATTTTGATGAAGAAGTAATCAAATTTGGGTTCATCAAAAACGCTGATGAGGCATGTGTATATAAGAAAGCTGCTGGGAGCATCATCACTTTCTTAGTATTGTATGTCGATGACATTTTACTATTTGGAAATGACATTCCAACCTTGGAGGGTGTAAAAGCCTGGCTTGGAAGCTGTTTCTCCATTAAGGATCTTGGTGAAGCCGCCTATATTTTGGGAATAAAGATCTATAGGGATAGATCAAGGCGGTTGATAGGTTTAAATTTGAGTGCATACATTGACAAGATCTTAAAAAGGTTCAAGATGGAAAACTCTAAGAGAGGTACCATACCTATTCAAAGAGGAACGATATTGAGTAAGACTCAATGTCCAAGCTCAAAGGATGGTCAAGACAAAATGAAGGGAATCCCGTATGCATCTGCTATAGGATCCATCATGTATGCAATGATATGCACTAGGCCGAACGTGTCATGCGCTTTGAGCATGACAAGCCGGTACCAACAAAATCCTGGAAACAGTCATTGGATGGCTGTTAAGAACATACTTAAGTACCTAAGGAGGACCAAAGATATGTTCCTAATCTATGGATCTGGTGAGGAGGAACTCGTAGTAAAGGGTTACACGGATGTGAGTTTTCAAACTGATCGGGATGATTCACGATCACAATCGGGGTACATTTTCATCTTGAATGGAGGAGAAATCTCTTGGAAGAGCTCTAAGCAAGATGTGGTGGCATTATCAACTACAGAGTCAGAATACATCGCCGCTTCATTAGCAGCTCAGGAAGCTACATGGTTAAAGAAGTTCATTGCCGATCTAGGGGTGGTCCCTACCATTCAGGACCCCCTAGAAATCCTTTGTGATAACGAGGGTGTGATTGCTCAAATCAAGGAACCCCGTGCACATCAAAAGACTAGGCACATTGAACGAAGATTCAACTACATAAGGGACGAAGTTGAAAAAGGAAAGATATGTATTTGTAAAGTTCATACGGATCAAAACTTTGCGGATCCACTCACGAAGCTTCTTGAAAAGGCAAAGCATGAAAGTCATACTTGTGCCATGGGACTTCAATATTCTAGTGACTGGATATGATCTTTAGTTTCTGTATTGAGATATTGTAACCCTTATTACTTGAATGAATTATTTGGTAATAATGATTCAACTAATATTCCTATTTTGCATGCTTAACATCCGTGAGTAAATTATTTACTCAGAACGTCTGTATTTGTTCATACTTGTGGGAACAAGTATGAAGGTAAAACTATTATGAACTTGGTTTGGTAGATATTCATATGGATGAATATAGAGCAAAAGGTTGATGCCAAAGTTCATAGATATTTATGGGATGCAAATGTTGGACTGACCTGTATCTCAAACATTACTACATGGAATCTTCTTGATTGATCATTAGTAATTTTGAGTAAAGGCGAACAGCATTTGGTATCCTCTGACCTGAGATACATATTGGGTCTTGATATTTACCAAATATTATACTTTGACTTAGTTCTTCGCTGTTCTGAAACATGGCAGTACATAAGTCTGAGTTCAGGTATGATATAAGGTAATTGTGAGAGACGTATGTAGTCAAGATGGGATTTGTCCCTCTTATTCGTTGAGAGTAAGATGTCTAAGGCCTGATAAAGTTAAATCAATGGAGAATGATCACACTGTGTCTCTAGGATTTAACATGACATCTGTGACAAAAGGATAGATGATTGATTCACCTAAAACATTTCGAGTATGGTACTTGAAGAGGATAATGTTATTGAATGGCACTTAGTCATACGTATTAAGGGTAGTAAACCATTGTTAGGCGGTATTTACTGCTTGCATCAATCTTCTATGAATCTTGTGCAAGTGGGAGATTGTTGGATCTTATATGCCCAAGACACATACAAGATTGATGTTGTTAGTACGTTATGATCCAGTTGGGTCATACTCAATAACAAGATATACAAACACCAATAAATGTTTATTTGTTGATGAGATCATACAAATAAATATTGACACCAATTTAAAAAATGGGTTTTCTAAAATGTTGCTTTGTAATTGAACAACATTATATGGATAATCTGTTCATGAGAAATAATTTGTTTCATTATTTAAGTGAGTTAAATAATAACAAATAAAAGTGTGTTAATGTTATAAAATTAAAAGAGGTTTTAATATAATAAAGTAATGGGTTAAGAGTGTAACATTTCATAAAAATTAAAATGGGGGGAACCCGTTTTAATTGAAGATTTCGGCCGCCCAAAAGGGCTTGGGTTTTTGTTTTAGTCTTTGTCTTTGGAAGACTTAAGGACACTTCTTACACTCTTCTCTCTAACCCACACTTTCTCTTACACACACATTGCAAAACTCTCTCCAAGGAGGCTGAAATTTTCGGATTCAAGGAAGAACAAAGCTGAAATTTTCAGACTTTTGAGGAGCAAAGGAAGAGAGTTCTTTGGTGTTGCTCTCCTAACAAGCTTGGTGTTTGGAAGGGCTTGTGGGTATACAAGCTTGAGGTCTTCTCTTTTGGAGGCTAAACATTCAAGAACATCATCATCTTCATCTCATCCATCTACAACATCTTGTGCTTGAAAGGTTGTTTCTATGAACACCCTATGGTTGTTTTTATGGTTTAATAGCATTCTATTTCACATATATAAAAGATCCTTAATCTTGGGTTTTGTTTATGTTTCATTTTTCAGATTGTTAACAACATGTTTAAACCTTATATCCGCTGCGTTTTCTTATAGTTTAAATGGTTAAACTAGCTTTGATTTACATGTTACAAAACCCAACAAGTATGATTCCCATGATGTGTAACACCCGGAAATTTCCTTTGTAGCCGACGATAGAAGAAAAAGAAATAAAGTCCAAAGTTGAGGGACCAAACCCGCCAACGAGAGAACCTTTGATGCACGGGAGTATAAAAGGGGGAAAACACCCCTATTCTCCCCATATTTCAGCCAAGGGAGGAGAAGAGAGGAGAAGAAGAATAGAGGAGAAAAGTTGGTTCGGGTGGATTCGAGCGTGGAATTCAACGTGGAGCGAGTCAAATCGAAGCTCTACTCGACGGGATCGTTAAGGTGAGTTCTAGGACCCCTCTTTTACACGTTTTCAACTGATTTTGGGGCTGGAACACGTCCAAAAACCTATTTTCGAGTTTTTGGGTGAAGACCCGTTTCGATGTATGTATGTATGTGTATGATGCGTTTGAGGCTCGATTTCTTGCTTGGTTATGCTTGTATGAGGTCATGGTATGTTTCCCTAACCTTTAGAAGGGTTGATTTGAGCTTAAAAGAGGTTTGGAAGGGGTTGGAGGTTGAAAACCCGCGGCTGCAGTCGACCTAACTGCACTCTGCACCAACTAGGGCTAGGCGACCGACTGGAGGGCGAATGGAGGCCATTCGGCCGATTGAAGTGCGACTGAGGTCCATACGCACGTTTGCTATGCGACTGAGGTCCATACGCATGATGGTCATGCGATTGGAGTTCATGTGCTTGGGAGTCATGCGATTGAGAGATGGTGCGACTGAGGTTCATTCGCACGGAGGTTATGCGACTGAAGTCCATGCGCCTGGAGGCCATGCGACTGAGGTTCATTCGCATGAAGAGTATATGACTGAAGCACATACGCCTGAAGTCATGCGACTGAAGGCCATACGCATGAAAGTTATGCGACTGGGAGTCCATTCGCGTAGAGGTCCATACGCCCATAGTCCATTCGCATAGAGGTTCATTCGCCCGTAGTCCATTCGCATAGGGTCCATTCGCATAGATGCCCATCCGCCTAAGTGTTCAGAGATGATAGCCAAGATGAGATTACTCGACGATGTGATAGGCATGGACGGCATAAGGTGACGCAGGGTGATGAGATTATGAGGATGATGTTGATGGAGATGATAATGATATGTATGATGTTATGTGTCATGTTAGGCATGGTGGTGCATTTGTTGCATCGTATGTATGATGTATGATCGATGCGTATGTATGATAATGCCGTATGTTTATGTTTATGTTGTGTTCCTTGCTATGTATGTCTATCTTTCTATGGCTTTGCGTTGAATGTTAATGAATGAAAAAGAAAGTATTATGTAATGTAAAGTGAAAGATAATGAAAGAGGAACATGAAGTAAGAATGCATGCATTAATGACTTAATGAATGAACGAATGAAAGGCTTGCAAGCATAGGTATGAGTTGAGCGACTCTGTGTCGCAAAAGACTCGAAAGAGGTTATTGCTGCGTACTCCGGTACTGTGCCAGTCTTCAGACATGAGTCCGGGGTTTGTGAGCAGGCCCCAGTACAGTATCAGTCTTCGGACATGAGTCGGGAGTATTGCATATGATGAAAGTGACGGATGATGAGATCCGTGTCGCGTATCCCGGTGTTGTGTCAGTCTTCGGACATGAGTCGGGGGCTTGTGAGCAGGTCCCGGCACACATCAGCTTTTGAGCATGAGTCGGGGATATTGCATGAGACGAGATGATGAGGTGAGCGACTTTGTGTTGCAACAAACTCGGATGGAGTTCAATCCCTGTGATTGACTCATATGGGATCTTTGTCGCGTATCCTGGTACTGTGTCAGTCTTCGGACATGAGTCGGGGGTTTGTGAGCAGGCCCCGGCACAGTATCAGTCTTCGGACATGAGTCGGGGATATTGCATGAGACAAGATTCGAGTAATGAAGGGTAATGAGCAAAGTAATGAAGGAAAGAATGAATGTATGAAGTGAACGTTAACGAATGATCCTAATAATGTACGAAATGGAATCCTTGTCATTCGACCTCAGTAATCGTGGCTGTGTGCCATGAAGAGGGTAAAGTCTGACAGGATCTAGAAAGAAGAGAAAGATAATGATGTATGATGAATGATGAATGTAATGAACGTAATGACGAAGATAATAATGATATTATCTGTATGTACGTATGATGTGTGAACGCATGTATGTAACGAATGTTTTTATTAAAGAAAGTAAAGAACGGTTTTACGAAAGAAAAGTAAGTTTTATTTTAAAATTAGAACTCACTCAGCAACGCTGACTTTGATGTGTTTCCAGTTGGCAGGTATGTTGCTGAGGATGGTACGGGGCGGCTACTCAGCGTATTTTGGATGGCATCTTTATGTTTAATGTTTTTTTTGTAATAAATGTAACTTGATATTGTTACAGGAACGATTGTACAAATGTGCAAAAGTATTTTGATGGAATGAAATTATGTTTTTAATGTTTCCGCTGCAACTATTTATGAAAGGAAAAATGTAAATATATGTTTTGAGTGCGATGAATGACCAACTGTAGGCGTCCCGGGAACGGGGCCTTACAAGTTGGTATCAGAGCCAAAGTTTAAGTGAATTGGGTAAATATTTTCAAAAACCTAATCTTAAACTGAGAATGGGACGGAAAGGGAATGGGATGCCAATCTGAGTAGCTGCGTGCCATCAGGTATGTTTTTGTAAAGTTAACCGGTTTATGTGCGCATGTTATATGGTTTATGTGTTGCTGGTAGATTTAGATACTGATGTAGTCAGGATAGGTAATGCTCGGAGTATGAAGAGTAAAGTAAGTGGCTAATCACAACTGGCCACTGTAATTAGGGACTTACTATACTTGACATAAACGGAGCTGTTCCTTGAATGACCGTGTTAGTGTTTGAATCTTTCAGTGTGTTTAGAGGATGGCTGGTGGAAGATCTTCGAAAGCTTCTCGTGGTGGAGGTGACGGTGGACGTGGTGCTGAACCACGGGTCACAAGAGGAAGGGCAAGGGCCGAAAGGGTAGTTCACGAAGAACCTGTGACCCCTCATCCTGAGGGCGGTGACGAGAATGCTAATCAGAGGGCCTCGATGAGAGAGGCGGTCGCGGAGGAAGTGCATCAGGTCATGCAGACGATCCTACCGTCTGTGGTGACCGAAGTTATAAAGGCTGTTAGAGATGAGGAGAGAAGGGAAAGGGGTAGACCTTCGGGCGAAAGGAGACGACCCGAGACTGAAACGGTTCTCTCCGATGACGAAGAGGAAGAAGAAGAGGAAGAGCCTGCGCCGGAATTGGCACGAGGCTGTAACTATGGGGAGTTTCAACGATGCAAGCCCCCTACTTTTGATGGTAATGGCACTGCTGCTGCTGCTCACCGATGGGTGAGAGAAATGGAAGCCGTTTTATATATCAGCGAGTGCCGGGAAGATCAGAAAGTAAAGTTTGCTACCCACTCTTTCGTGGACTCAGCTTTGTGCTGGTGGGACAACATAGTGCAAGTTGAGGGAAGCAGGGCTATTGGAAGGATGAGATGGTCAGAGTTAAAGAGGCTGGTGATTGAGGAGTTCTGTCCTCACCGTGAGATGGATAAAGTTGAAAGAGAGTTCCTGATGCTGGAAGCAGGAACAATGACGCATCAGCAATACACTACCAAGTTTAATGAAATGGCGCGGCTGGTGCCGGATCAGGTGACACCTCTTTCGCGAAAGATCAAGAGGTATATTCAGGGCTTGTCGACGGACATCCGCAGGCACATGATCGCTGCCCGACCGAGCACGTTTAGGTCGGCAGTTGACCTGGCGGGAAGGTTGTACGACGAGCGGGTGATGGCGATGACAGACGAAGGGGAGGAGAGAGCCTATGTTAATAAGGGGAAAGGAAGGCGAGACAATGATGGTGGATTTATGTATGAAGGTACGACGTCGAGGGACGATGATCGGAAGCAAATAGAAAGAAAAAGAGAAGTATGCAGAAACTGTGGTAGAGACCATGAAGGGGAATGCAAGTGGGGACTGAACGTTTGTTTCCAGTGTGGGAAGGAAGGCCACCGGGCGAGGGATTACCGCACGGCTAAGTGCTACGACTGTGGCGAGACTGGACATCTGAGCAGGGATTGTAAGAAGCAGAAGGCAGGAGGCTCCGGTGCGAGGAAAGGGAACAGAGGGTGAAGGTCAGAGCTTTTGCCATGACCGGGAAGAGGCTAGATCGGACTTCGACTTGACGTCAGGTACGTTTCTGGTAATTCAAAAATTTGTGCATCTATGATTTGAATGCGATGCTAGTGGTAGCTTCGTTCCTACTGCTTTTTGTTGTATGTGGCATGTTAGGAGAAGGAACATCGATGAGTCCTTCGATGTAGAGATTGCTGTTAATGAATCCGCTAGGTTACCTAGATGCCCTAGAGGATTGCGGCATAGAATTGAGGAAGCGTTTGTTCTGCTAGACCGTTCAGGACAGACTTGGGAGGTTAGGCGTACATCATAAGGTGAAGGAGTTAGCAATCCATGAGGCGTAGACGTATCGTCTATTTGGCCGATGTAAGGTGTGTGGATATACCAATATCTTAGCCGACAGATATATCGAATCGCGAGTAAGGATTATTGGTGGCCAGGAACAAAGCGTGACATGATGGAGTAAGTGAGTAGATGCCTTACTTGTCTACAAGCGAAGGCCGAGCACCAAACGACGTTTGAGAAATATTGAGGTGACTGAGGCAACGACTGAGAAGCCCGAAAGGAATCAAAGCCCTGAGAGAAGTAGCCAAAGATAGACCAGAAGTCGTATGTTGATAAACGACGTAGAGCGATTGAACTCCAGGTGAGAGACTGGAAAAGAGATGAGACAGAATTTCCAAGCAATGGTTCAAGGAACAACAGGTTTCGGGGACGAAACCCATTTATGGGGGGTGGACTTGTAACACCCGGAAATTTCCTTTGTAGCCAACGAGAGAAGAAAAAGAAATAAAGTCCACAGTCGAGGGACCAAACCCGCCAACGAGAGAAACTTTGATGCACGGGAGTATAAAAGGGGGGAAACACCCCTATTCTCCCCATATTTCAGCCAAGGTAGGAGAAGAGAGGAGAAGAAGAAAAGAGGAGAAAAGTTGGTTCGGGTGGATTCGAGCATGGAATTCAACGTGGAGCGAGTCAAATCGAAGCTCTACTCGACGGGATCGTTAAGGTGAGTTCTAGGACCCCTCTTTTACACGTTTTCAACTGATTTTGGGGCTGGAACACGTCCAAAAACCTATTTTCGAGTTTTTGGGTGAAGACCCGTTTCGATGTATGTATGTATGTGTATGATGCGTTTGAGGCTCGATTTCTTGCTTGGTTATGCTTGTATGAGGTCATGGTATGTTTCCCTAACCTTTAGAAGGGTTGATTTGAGCTTAAAAGAGGTTTGGAAGGGGTTGGAGGTCGAAAACCCGCGACTGCAGTCGACCTAATTGCACTCTGCACCAGCTAGGGCTAGGCGACCGACTGGAGGGCGACTGGAGGCCATTCGGCCGATTGAAGTGCGACTGAGGTCCATACGCACGTTTGCTATGCGACTGAGGTCCATACGCATGATGGTCATGCGATTGGAGTTCATGTGCTTGGGAGTCATGCGATTGAGAGATGGTGCGACTGAGGTTCATTCGCACGGAGGTTATGCGACTGAAGTCCATGCGCCTGGAGGCCATGCGACTGAGGTTCATTCGCATGAAGAGTATGTGACTGAAGCCCATACGCCTGAAGTCATGCGACTGAAGGCCATACGCATGAAAGTTATGCGACTGGGAGTCCATTCGCGTAGAGGTCCATACGCCCATAGTCCATTCGCATAGAGGTTCATTCGCCCGTAGTCCATTCGCATAGGGTCCATTCGCATAGATGCCCATCCGCCTAAGTGTTCAGAGATGATAGCCGAGATGAGATTACTCGACGATGTGATAGGCATGGACGGCATAAGGTGACGCAGGGTGATGAGATTATGAGGATGATGTTGATGGAGATGATAATGATATGTATGATGTTATGTGTCATGTTAGGCATGGTGGTGCATTTGTTGCATCGTATGTATGATGTGCATGATGTGATGTATGATCGATGCGTATGTATGATGATGCCGTATGTTTATGTTTATGTTGCGTTCCTTGCTATGTATGTCTATCTTTCTATGGCTTTGCGTTGAATGTTAATGAATGAAAAAGAAAGTATTATGTAATGTAAAGTGAAAGATAATGAAAGAGGAACATGAAGTAAGAATGCATGCATTAATGACTTAATGAATGAACGAATGAAAGGCTTGCAAGCATAGGTATGAGGTGAGCGACTCTGTGTCGCAAAAGACTCGGAAGAGGTTATTGCTGCGTACTCCGGTACTGTGCCAGTCTTCGGACATGAGTCGGGGGTTTGTGAGCAGGCCCCGGTACAGTATCAGTCTTCGGACATGAGTCGGGAGTATTGCATATGATGAAAGTGACGGATGATGAGATCCGTGTCGCGTATCCCGGTGTTGTGTCAGTCTTCGGACATGAGTCGGGGGCTTGTGAGCAGGTCTCGTCACAACATCAGCTTTTGAGCATGAGTCGGGGATATTGCATGAGACGAGATGATGAGGTGAGCGACTTTGTGTTGCAACAGACTCGGATGGAGTTCAATCCCTGTGATTGACTCATATGGGATCTTTGTCGTGTATCCCGGTACTGTGTCAGTCTTCGGACATGAGTCGGGGGTTTGTGAGCAGGCCCCGACACAGTATCAGTCTTCGGACATGAGTCGGGGATATTGCATGAGACAAGATTCGAGTAATGAAGGGTAATGAGCAAAGTAATGAAGGAAAGAATGAATGTATGAAATGAACGTTAACGAATGATCCTAATAATGTACGAAATGGAATCCTTGTCATTCGACCTCAGTAATCGTGGCTGTGTGCCATGAAGAGGGTAAAGTCTGACAGGATCTAGAAAGAAGAGAAAGATAATGATGTATGATGAATGATGAATGTAATGAACGTAATGACGAAGATAATAATGATATTATCTGTATGTACGCATGATGTGTGAACGTATGTATGTAACAAATGTTTTTATTAAAGAAAGTAAAGAACGGTTTTACGAAAGAAAAGTAAGTTTTATTTTAAAATTAGAACTCACTCAGCAACGCTGACTTTGATGTGTTTCCAGTTGGCAGGTATGTTGCTGAGGATGGCACGGGGCGGCTACTCAGCGTATTTTGGATGGCATCTTTATGTTTAATGTTTTTTTTTGTAATAAATGTAACTTGATATTGTTAAAGGAACGATTGTACAAATGTGCAAAAGTATTTTGATGGAATGAAATTATGTTTTTAATGTTTTCGCTGCAACTATTTATGAAAGGAAAAATGTAAATATATGTTTTGAGTGCGATGAATGACCAACTGTAGGCGTCCCGGGAACGGGGCCTTACATGATGATTATAATCGGATATGATTAGATTTATTCACGAGTGTGTTCAGAAGGTTTAAGAATAAAAAAAACTCCATAGCATTGGAGGTTGTTACGAAAAGCAAATCATTATTAATGCGAGAACTATTGTTGTTTAATTTTTTAGTATAACTAGTTTCTCTCCCATTTATGTAGTTAAGCTTTCATGAATACTTATACACCAATCTTTAGTTGTACAATGTTAATTAAAATACAAGTAAATCTTATTGACTTAATCGTGTTAACTTGATTTGGCTTCTTTTTTATCCATCAGGTATTGCGTCTCTTGTTTGATGTTTGATTACTTTCATTCTGTCACACCCCCGCTAAAAGCGGAAACACAGGGATGTAACGAGACGGGATCGTCATAACACATGGGAGACAATAGAGATGCATATAAGTAATGATGATAAAGCGTGTCATGACGACACCCGACACAAAGGAGACTTGTGTGGTGTTTAGTCAATATTCACGACAACATAGCCATAAGCATAACATGATAAATGATTCACATAATCAATGAAGATAACATTGTATTGTAATTCCCACAACCCGAGAACAAGTATCAAAAGAATGTTACTGTTTTATCAGACTACAACAATGTTCCAAAATGAATGTTTGTCAAGTATGTTTAGTCTCAAAAATGCATCCTAGGGTCTCCACTAAGGCAGCACACCTAGATCTTCAATTAGCATTGTCACCTGAAAAGATATGCTCAAAATGGTCAACAAAATTGTTGGTGAGCTCGCAGGTTTAAATAGTAAATAAGTAATTGATGTTGTATAGTAATTGTTTTGGAATACCGTGTATACAGTTATAAGTAAGCAAAATCACATGTCAATGAGCTTTACAACCAAACCTAACGACGTACACACAGAATCTTGTCAGAATATATTCACCCAAGGGCCCGTTCCTGGCCACTATTGGTACCAACTAGTATACCAACAGACAAGGGTGGGGGTGTCAACCCAGTAGTACTACCAATACCTATCCGTAGGTTCCCACACTGGAATTAAATGGTTGTAAAGAAAGTACCACACAGCGAACCCAAGCATGTATCAGATAAGTACTCACAAAACAGTAACACGTTGATTCCAAGTATGTAAATTGTATGTAAGTTGTACAGCATAGAAAATGGGTGAGCATACTTTTCCCCCATGTTTGTAAATGTTGAAGTATTGTATAAGCGTAAAAAGGGGCCACGAAACTCACTTGTTAAGTGGTAAGTATGAATGATCAAAGTTTCCAAATGTTGTATGCAGTAAACGGTCAAACACCTACTGACAGTTATTGTTAAGCATTAATGATATGTATAAAGTAAATAGTAACGTTTGGTAGGTTCGGGTTGTATTGGTTCGGTCGCTTGTAACACACACAAGCAGACATACGCATTAGATCTTATGTAGATCCAAGTACCAGAATTCGTCACCATTGCCGATGATATTTGTGTAAAAGTTCCATCGTTATTAGAGAAGTAATTGGTAAATATTAGTAGTTACGAATCGGTTGTTGATAATTGTAAAATGTTAAGTTGATTTGATTTGGAATAACATGAGTAAGTTTGATAGCGTTGACTTTAACATTGTCATTAGCAATGGCAACCGTGTTGATGCCATCTTAACATAACACGACATACACACACCACACGCAAGAAGGAATTCACACGCAGCAACTTTAGTCGCACGACAAGACCAGACGCACGACTCAACACTCCATCCGCACAAATCAACCCTCATTCGTACAAATCAGCTTCATTCGTATGATTGAACCTTCATTCGTGCGACTCAGCATTCAGTCGTACCACACAACACCCAATCGCACGACTCAACATCCATACGCACGAATCAACCTTCATTCGTACAAATCAGCTTCATTCGTACGACTGAACCTCCATTCGTGCGACTGGCATTCAGTCGTGCGATACACGCACAATCGCACACTTACCATTCGGTCGCATTAACTCAATCGCACACATTCATTCATCCGCAGGACTCAATCGCACGCATACACACAGTCGCACGACTCAGTCGCACGACACACCCAGTCGCACAACTCAGTCGCACGATATAAACAGACGCATGACCCAGTCGCACGACTCACCTAGTCGCACGGCTCAGTCGCACGGTAGTCCCAGTCGCGAGAACAGTAGAATCGCGACTGCAGAAATGCAGAGCAGCCCTTGGCTGCTCCGTGCACGAGATTCACACCACAAGGACTTCCAGAAACACATTTCAAACACACCCAAGCAAGAAGAACATGCAGAAAGACATCACACGCACCCACACGACCTCATGTGCTCGGGTAGGCCCCGAGCACCTGAAACTTTAAAAGGACAGCAGTAAACAAGCAAGAAAAAAGACGACCAAGGTCGTCTACCTGTAAGAATGGAGTAGACTCAGCTGTAGCCGAGGTCTTGCCGATGAAAACGCGAAGAAATGGGGCGGTTTGGTGCAAGGAGGAGGAGAAAAGTGGAGAAGAAGATGAAGAAGAAAATGGAGTAATGCAGGCTAGGGCTGGAAATTGGGTTTATATACCCTGCCTAGTTTGGCAAAATGTCATATTTGGTCCCTGCACTTTGCCCCCGAGTTTCCCAAATTTGTTTCGGTTGAAAACGACTTTATTAGGCTAGTTATATCGACGATAAAAATGTAATTAATGATATTGGTAACTTAAAAATGGTTTTATTAATGACAATAATATCATATAAAAATGGTATATTTAGTGATAACGATGATAAAAATTGTAAAAGTTTAAGGATTGAAACGTTAACGATAAGAACACAAGTGTAAAAGATGATAAAGCAAGTATATTATCCACACGAATAGTTTATAAAGATGAGGAATGAACGAGCGAAGAAAAGTTAACGGAATCCATGTTAATTGACGGACCTTTTGGTGACGGATGTCACAGTATCCCCCAGTTGAGAGAATTTCGTCCCGAAATTCAACTGGAGTTAGGTCCAAGAGTGTCATCCTAGAATAGATGTGGATATTTGCGTTTCATCTGGGCTTCCAGTTCCCATGTAAACTCTGGCCCTCGTTTTGAATTCCATCTTACGCGAACAATTGGTATTCTATTGCGCTTCAATTGCTTGACCCTTCGATCCATGATCTCAAGGGGTTCCTCGACAAAATGAAGCTTTTCGTCAATCTTGATTTCCTCAATTGATACGTGAAGGGATTCGTCAGCCAAACACTTCTTGAGGTTCGACACGTGGAAAGTATCATGTACGCCGCTGAGTTCTTGTGGCAACCTTAATCGGTAAGCCACTGGACCGATTCTTTCTGTAATCTCGAATGGTCCTACATATCTTGGGGCTAACTTCCCTCTCTTTCCAAATCGAATGATTCCTTTCCAAGCAGAGACTTTAAGTAAAACCCGATCCCCAATGTTGAATTCTATAGGCTTCCGACGGTTGTCGGCATAGCTCTTTTGGCGATCTCTGGCAGCTTTTAGTCGGTTTTTGATTTGGAAACTCTTGTCGGCTGTTTCTTGAATGATCTTTGGGCCTGTTAACTGACTTTCACCAATCTCGGCCCAACAAACGGGTGATCTACATTTCCTTCCATACAACGCTTTGAACAGAGCACACCCAATGCTGGTATGGTAGCTGTTGTTGTAAGAGAACTCGATTAGCGGTAGATGAGCGTCCCAACTACCACCAAAGTCGATTACACACGCCCTCAGCATGTCTTCTAGCGTTTGTATAGTTCGTTCACTTTGGCCATATGTCTGAGGGGTGATAAGCGGCACTCATATCTAATCGAGTGCCCATCGCTTTATGTAGTGTCTGCCAAAATCATGAAGTAAATCTGCTGTCACGGTCGGATATAATTGACACCGGTACTCCGTGTCTTGTCACGACCTCTTTTATGTACAATCTCGCCAACTTATCCATTTTGTATTCTTTTCGGATCGACAAGAAATGTGCTGATTTCGTCATCCGATCCACTATGACCCATATCGAGTCATGTCCGCTGCTTGTTCTAGGGAGTTTGGTAATAAAATGCATAGCTATATTCTCCTATTTCCACTCATGAATTTCAGGTTGCTGTAATAATCCCGATGGTTTCTGGTGTTCAGCTTTAACTTTCGAGCATGTCAAGCATCTGCTGACGTACATAGCAATGTCTTTCTTCATGCCTGGCCACCAGTACAGATCTTTGAGATCGTGGTACATCTTGTCTGCACTAGGATGAATAGAATATCGCGTCTTGTGTGCTTCATCCATGACTAAGGTACGTACACCTCCCCATCTGGGTACCCATATACGATCCATAAAGTACTGTATACCATCATCCTTGCATCTCATTTGTTTATCCAACCCTCGGAATTCTTCTCCCGCAAGGTTTTCTTCTTTCAATGCCTCACTTTGTGCAATTTGGATCTGAGCTTTCAAATTTGTTTGAATAGTCAGTCCCAACGCTCGAGCACGCAGTGGTTTCACGCGTTTTTTGCAGCTTAAAGCATCAGCCACCACGTTAGCTTCCCCGGATGATACCGGATTTCACAATCGTAGTCACTAAGTAGTTCTACCCAACATCGCTGACGCATATTAAGTTCCTTCTGATCCAGGATATGTTGGAGGCTCTTATGATCTGTGTAGATGATGCATTTGGTTCCATACAGGTAATGCCTCCATATCTTAAGTGCAAATATTACAACCCAACTCAAGATCATGAGTTGTATAGTTCTTTTCGTACACCTTAAGTTGTTGCGAAGCGTTGGCAATCACCTTATCCTTCTGCATTAGCACACATCCCAATCCTTGATGTGAAGCATCGTCGTACACCACAAAATCATCAATTCCGTCTGGGAGGGACAATATAGGTGCATTGCACAACTTCTCTTTTAACGTTTGGAACGCTTGTTCTTGTGCATGTCCCCAATCAAACTTCTTGTCTTTCTGAGTCAGCAGTGTTAACGGTTGAGCGATCTTTGAAAAATTCGCGATGAAGCGACGATAGTATCCGACCAATCCTAAGAATTGCCATATTTCTGATGGTGTCTGGGGTGCATCCCATTTCTTCACTGCTTCAATCTTACCGGGATCTACATGAATCCCATCTTTGTTCACCACATGACCAGAAAACTTCACTTCTCGCAACCCGAATTCACACTTCGAGAACTTGGCGAAAAGTTTCTCTTCCCGTAGTAGTTCCAGTATTGCTCGAAGGTGTTCTTTGTGATCCTCTTTCGATCGGGAGTAGATAAGTATATCGTCTATGAATACGATCACAAACTTATCCAAGTAAGGTTTACACACCCAATTCATTAGGTCCATAAACACAGCTGGTGCGTTAGTCAGGCTGAACGGCATGACCAAGAACTCATAGTGCCCATAATGAGTTCTAAACGCTGTTTTCGGTATGTCATCCTCGAAAACCCTTAGTTGATGATATCCAGAACGAAGGTCGATCTTTAAGAAATATGAAGCTCCTTGCAGCTGGTCAAACAGATCGTCGATCCTGGGGAGAGGATATCGATTCTTCACGGTTAACTTGTTCAACTCACGGTAATCGATGCACATTCGGAACGACCCGTCTTTCTTCTTGACAAATAATACCGGTGCTCCCCACGGTGAGTGACTCGGCCAAATAAAACCCTTCTCCAGTTGTTCCTGTAACTGACTAGATAACTCTTGCATTTTAGATGGTGCTAACCGATATGGCGTCTTTGCTACCAGTGTAGCTCCAGGAACCAACTCTATACGAAATTCCACCTGTCATGGAGGAGGCAAACCAGACAAGTCATCAGGAAACACATCTGGGTAGTCCCGTACCACTGGAATATCTACTAACCTCTTCCTTCTTTTCTACCACATGAGCCAGAAAAGCGTAGCACTGCTTTCGTAAACTTCGGCGTGCTTTCATGCAGGAGATAAGCTTTAAGTTTCTTCCCGGCCGTTCTCCTTGAATCCTGAGTACCTCCCCGTTTGGCATGGGGATTCGTATTACTTTGTCCCGACAGACAATCTCAGCTCCGTGTTTTGACAACCAATCCATTCCCACAATCACGTCGAACTTCCTAACTCAAAGGGAATCAAGTCTATATCGAAGGCATGGTCCTCCAATATTATCGTGCACTTCCTAATAATCTCATCGGTCTGAACAAGTAGATGCACGAATTCAAAAGATGTAAAGCTATTGTCTGCTCCAGTATCAAATAATATAGATACGAAGTGATTATTGAGTAAGTGCGTATCCGTGACAACATTCGGGTCCTGACGGGCATCGTTGGCTCCAATGACAAATGCACGTCCCCGAGCTGCATTTCCTTGATTTGCCGGGCCTTTATTTCCAGCTATGGCCATCACCGGTTGCTGGTTGTTCCCTTGTTGATTCAGTTTAGGGCCTCCACACTCATAACAGACCCTGGCATTCCCGGCGGGGTTAACCGCGTTGACCGGTGCCACCAGATTCGGCGCCACTCTACAGTCTTTTGCTAGATGCCCCGGGCGTCTACAGTTCACGCACACCCGACACGACATTCCTGGGGGACGATGATAGTTGCACCTATCACATTTGGGGTGTGGCCTGACGTACTCTCTCTTGCCTTGCGTCACGGCCATAAAATTTCTGGTTGTCTTGGCTCTTTTGTCAAATTTCCCGGCACTCGACCGGCTCGTTTCCCCAACATCCTTTCTTTTCTCTGCTCCTCTTCCCAAGACCCCTGTTCTCACCATCTCATCAGTTAGAGCGCCAGCCTTCAGAATTACGCTCTGGATCGTAGGAGGAGCAGCTGCTGTTACCATCGCTCGGATTTGAGGCGCAAGTCCCCAAATATACCTCTCGATCCTCTTTGATTCCGAAGTGACCAGATGTGTAACCAATCTTGCCAACTCATGAAAACGGTTAGTGTAAGCTGCATGCCCAGCCCCCACCATAGCATGATTCCAGAATTCATGCTCCAATTTCTGCATTTCGTTGAGGGGGCAGTATTCCTTGGTGATCAATGTCTTAAACTCATCCCACGACATCTGCATTGCCGATTCTCTTCCCCTAGCATGAACCTGAGTGTTCCACCAAGTTAATGCCTTGCCCTGTAATAAACACGTGGCATGCTTGATTCTCTGGCTATCGAGACACTCACTGATATCGATCACTGCCTCCATCTTCTCCAGCCATCTGGTTAGGGCTATTTTTATCGCTCCACCCTTCCCATCAAATTCTTTCGGTTTGCAGGCCACAAACTCCTTGTACGAACATCCCTTTCTAACATTAACAACCCCAGTCTCATTACCGGTTGTTCCACCATTCCCGGTCTCCTGATTACTCTCGTTCCCAGTCGGGTTCCCATTACCTACTTCAGTTTCAATCCCACCTTGACCTCTTTCTCCACCATCCTCATTATCGTTGCCACCATCCCCGTGGGGGTGGTGTTGCTGAAGTGCATCACTCACTTGGGCCACTATAGTCGGAATCAGTGCAGCCAGTTGTTGAGCGATCAAAGCTGCCATATCAGAGTTTCCTGTTCCCTAATTATTACTGGCAGGGCCATCACTAGCTCTTGGTGCTCTACCTCTCCCTCTGTGTCTGCCCCTCGGGGCTTCACTTCCGCCACTGTTGCTGCGGGTAACTCTTCGAGGCGGCATTTTTTAATCATAAAAGTAGTAAACACATAAGCTTTAACCATTACAAATTATATTGTCCACATCGTTCATCAAGTCTAGCATTCCAAGTTAATATCACACTTATAGTCACCACATGTCATATGCAAGTCGTGTAGTTCTCACACCATGAATTGATAATGTCCCAACAATAGTCCATCATAACAGCTGTAAATCCATGTATATAATCACGTTTAGTCTAGCGAAGGTTGTCTATCTCCTCCTCTTTCGAGGTTTCAGACATAACCTCCTCAGGGTCAATCTCAATGTCCGAGGTCATACGCAATAGCATGATCTGTGAAGATCTCTTCGGGTTTAATACCCAGATTTGATAAAACAACTCGGCGCGCAAAGAGAACAGAAGATCCAATAGAAGCATCCCATAAAGAGTGAGCACAAGGGCTCTCTCACAGGGTGAAAAGATCACAAAACATATAGATAAACGAATCAAGTAAAGAGGAACACATACATGAGATATGAAATGCACACAGATCCTAGCATGCAAATCTACATGAAGGTTCCTAGGTTATAGTCTAGGTCAAGTGAATTGCCTAATTCTCTATAACCAATGGCTCTGATACCAGTCTGTCACACCCCCGCTAAAAGCGGAAACACGGGGATGTAACGAGACGGGATCGTCATAACACATGGTAGACAATAGAGATGCAATGTAAGTAATGATGACAAAGCGTGTCATGAAGACACACGACACAAAGGAGACTTGTGTCGTGTTTAGTCAATATTCACGACAACATAGCCATAAGCATAACATGATAAATGATTCACATAATCAATGAAGATAACATTGTATTGTAATTCCCACAACCCGGGAACAAGTATCAAAAGAATGTTATTGTTTAATCAGACTACAACAATGTTCCAAAATTAATGTTTGTCAAGTATGTTTAGTCTCAAAAATGCATCCTAGGGTCTCCACTAAGGCAGCACACCTAGATCTTCAATTAGCATTGTCACCTGAAAAGATATGCTCAAAATGGTCAACAAAATTGTTGGTGAGCTCGCAGGTTTAAATAGTAAATAAATAATTGATGTTGTATAGTAATTGTTGTGGAATACCGTGTATACAGTTATAACTAAGCAAAATCACTTGTCAATGAGCTTTACAATCAAACCTAACGACGTACACACAGAATCTTGTCGGAATATATTCACCCAAGGGCCCGTTCCTGGCCACTATTGGTACCAACTAGTATACCAACAGACAAGGGTGGGGGTGTCAACCCAGTAGTACTACCAATACCTATCCGTCAGTTCCCACACTGGAATTAAATGGTTGCAGAGAAAGTACCACACAACGAACCAAGCATGTATCAGATAAGTACTCACAAAACAGTAACATGTTGATTCCAAGTATGTAAATTGTATGTAAGTTGTTTAGCATAGAAAATGGGTGAGCATACTTTTCCCCTATGTTTGTAAATGTTGAAGTATTGTATAAGCGTAAAAAGGGGCCACGAAACTCACTTGTTAAGTGGTAAGTATGAATGATCAAAGTTTCCAAATGTTGTATACAGTAAACGGTCAAACACTTATTGATATTTATTGTTAAGCATTAATGATATGTATAAAGTAAATAGTAACATTCGGTAGGTTCTGGTTGTATCGGTTCGGTCGCGTGTAACACACACAAGCAGACATACACATTAGATCTTATGTAGATCCAAGTACCAGAATTCGTCACCATTGCCGACGATATTTGTGTAAAAGTTCCATCGTTATTAGAGAAGTACTTGGTAAATATTAGTAGTTATGAATCGGTTGTTGATAATTGTAAAATGTTAAGTTGATTTGATTTGGAATAACATGAGTAAGTTTGATAGCATTGACTTTAAAATTGTCATTAGCAATGGCAACCGTGTCGATGTCAGCTTAACATCACACGACATACACACACCACACACAAGAAGGAATTCACACGCAGCAACTTCAGTCGCACGACAGGACCAGACGCACGACTCAACACTCCATTCGCACGAATCAACCCTCATTCGTACGAATCAGCTTCATTCATACGATTGAACCTTCATTCGTGCGACTCAGCATTCAGTCGTACCACACAGCACCCAATCGCACGACTCAACATCCATACGCACGAATCAACCTTCATTCGTACGAATCAGCTTCATTCGTACAACTGAACCTCCATTCGTGCGACTGGCATTCAGTCGTGCGATACACGCACAATCACACACATACATTCGGTCGCATTAACTCAATCGCACGCATTCATTCATCCGCAGGACTAAATCGCACGCATACACACAGTCGCACGACTCAATCGCACGACACACCCAGTCGCACAACTCAGTCGCACGATAGGCACAGACGCATGACCCAGTCGCACGACTCACCCAGTCACACAGCTTAGTCGCACGGTAGACCCAGTCACGAGAACAGCAAAATCGCGACTGCAGAAGTGCAGATCACCCCTTGGCTGCTCCGTGCATGAGATTCACACCACAAGGACTTCCAAAAACACGTTTCAAACACACCCAAGCAAGAAGAACACGCAGAAAGACATCACACGCACCCACACAACCTCATGTGCTCGGGTTGGCCCCGAGCACTCGAAACCCTATAAGGACAGCTGTAAACAAGCAAGAAAAGGGACGACCAAGGTCGTCTACCTGCAATAATAGAGTAGACTCAGCTGTAGCCGAGGTCTTGCCTGTGAAAACGCAAAGAAATAGGGCGGTTTGCTGCAAGGAGGAGGAGAAATGTGGAGAAGAAGAAGTTGAAGAAGAAAATGGAGTAATGGAGGCTAGGGCTGGAAATGGGGTTTATATACCCAGCCCTAGTTTGGCAAAATGTCACATTTGGTCCCTGCACTTTGCCCCCGAGTTTCCCAGATTTGTTTCGGTTGAAAACGACTTATTAGGCTAGTTATATCGATGATAAAAATGTAATTAATGATATTGGTAACTTAAATGGTTTTATTAATGACAATTATATCTTATAAAAATGGTATATTTAGTGATAACGATGATGAAAATTGTAAAAGTTTTAAGGATTGAAACGTTAACGTTAAGAACAGAAGTGTAAAAGATGATAAAGCAAGTATAATATCCACACGAATAGTTTATAAAGATGAGGAATGAAAGAGCGAAGAAAAGTTAACGAAATCCATGTTAATTGACGGACCTTTTGGTGACGGATCTCACACATTCCGCTAGTGTACTTTGATTCTCGATTCTTTTTGAGTAAATACGAGTTGTTTATTGTTTCTGTAGACCTGGTTTCATTGCCCAAAAGTTAATAAAGTATTCATTGAATCCACATATGTAATATTGATTAATTCGGTGCACTTTTGATGTAATAGTGTTAGAAGTTGGTTGTGGAATGTTCTCGATGAGTTTCGGGCATGAGTGTATTGATTTTTAGGGTTCATTCGTGTGGTTTCGGAATTGGTTATTATTTATACAATAGATACCATCTTCCATTTCTGATTGATTAGTATAATTCCAATGATGATTATAATTAAATATGATTAGATTTGTTCTCGAGTGTGTTAAGAAGGCTTAAGAATAAAAAAACTCCTAACATTGGAGGTTGTTACGAAAAGCAAACCACTATCAATGCGAGAACTATTGTTATTTTAATTTTTTAGTATTACTAGTTCCTTTCCCATTTATTTAGTTAAGCTTTCATGAATACTTACACACCAATCTTTAGTTGTATAATGTTAATTAAAATACAAGTAAATCTTATTCACTTAATCGTGTTACCTTGATTTGGCTTCTTTTTAATCCATCAAGTATTGCGTCTCTTGTTTGACGTGTGATTACTTTCATTCCGCTAGTGTCTTTGATTCTTGATTCTTTTTGAGTGAATACGAGTTCTTTATTATTTCTTTACACCTGGTTTCCTTGCGTAGAAGTTAATAAAGTATTCTTTGAATCCACACATGTAATATTGATTGATTCGGTGCAGTTTTGATGTAATAGTGTTCAAAGTTGGTTGTGGAATTTTGTCGATGAGTTTCGACCACGAGTGTATTGATTTCAGGGTTCATTCGTGTGGTTTCATGTTCGGAATTGGTTTCTATTTATACAATAGATATTATCTTGCATTTCTGATTGATTAGTATGATTCCAATGATGATTATAATCAGATATGATTAGATTTGTTCATGAGTGTGTTTAGAAGGCTTAAGAATAAAAAAAACTCCATAGCATTGGAGGTTGTTACGAAAAGCAAACCATTATTAATGCTAGAACTATTGTTGTTTAATTTATTAGTATAACTAGTTCGTTTCCCATTTATTTATTTAAGCTTTCATGAATACTTGTACACCAATCTTTAGTTGTACAATGTTAATTAAAATACAAGTAAATCTTATTCACTTAATTGTGTTACCTTGATTTGGCTTCTTTTTTATCCATCGGGTATTGCGTCTCTTGTTTGACATTTGATTACTTTCATTCCGCCAGTGTACTTTGATTCTCGATTCTTTTTGAGTGTTTGTTTCTTTACACCTGGTTTCCTTTCCTAGAGGTTAATGACGTATTCATTGAATCACATATATAATATTGATTGATTCGGTGCACTTTTGATGTAATAGTGTTCGAAGTTGGTTGTGGAATGTTCTCGATGAGTTTCGGGCACGAGTGTATTGATATTAGGGTTCATTCGTGTGGTTTCGTGTTCGGAATCGGTTTATATTTATACAATAGATACTATCCTTCATTTCTGATTGATTAGTATGATTCCAAAGATGATTATAATTGGATATGATTAGATTTTTTCTCGAGTGTGTTCAGAAGGCTTAAGAATCAAAAAACTGCTAACATTGGAGGTTGTTATGAAAAGCAAACTAGTATCAATGCGAGAACTATTATTATTTAATTTTTTAGTATAACTAGTTCATTTCCCATTTATTTAGTTAAGCTTTCATGAATACTTATACACCAATCTTTAGTTGTATAATGTTAATTAAAATACAAGTAAATCTTATTCACTTAATCGTGTTACCTTGATTTGGCTTCTTTTTTATCCATCAGGTATTGCGTCTCTTGTTTGACGTTTGATTACTTTCATTCTGCCAGTGTACTTTGATTCTCGATTCTTTTTTAGTGAATACGAGTTGTTTATTGTTTCTTTACACCTGGTTTCCTTGCCTAAAAGTTAATAAAGTATACATTGAATCCACATGTGTAATATTGATTGATTCGGTGCACTTTTGATGTAATAGTGTTCGAAGTTGGTTGTGGAATGTTCTCGATGAGTTTCGGGCACGAGTGTATTGATTTTAGGGTTCATTCGTGTGGTTTCATGTTCGAAATTGGTTTCTATTTATACAATAGATATTATCTTCCATTTCAGATTGATTAGTATGATTCCAATGATGATTATAATCGGATATGATTAGATTTGTTCACGAGTGTGTTTAGAAGCCTTAAGAATCAAAAAACTCCATAGCATTGGAGGTTGTTACGAAAAGCAAACCATTATTAATGGGAGAACTATTGTTGTTTATTTTTTTAGTATAACTAGTTCCTTTCCGATTTATTTAGTTAAGCTTTCATGAATACTTATACACCAATCTTTATTTGTATAATGTTAATTAAAATACAAGTAAATCTTACTCACTTAATTGTGTTACCATGATATGGCTTCTTTTTTATCCATTAGGTATTGCGTCTCTTGTTTGACGTTTGATTACTTTCATTCCGCCAGTATACTTTGATTCTCGATTCTTTTTGAGTGATTACGAGTTGTTTATTGTTTCTTTACACCTAGTTTCCTTGCCTAGAAGTTAATAAAGTATTCATTGAATCCACATATGTAATATTGATTGATTCGGTGCACTTTTGATGTAACAATGTTAGAAGTTTGTTGTGGAATGTTCTCGATGAGTTTCGGGCATGAGTGCATTTATTTTAGGGTTCATTCATGTGGCTTCGTGTTCGGATTTGGTTTCTATTTATACAATAGATACTATCTTCCATTTCTAACTGATTAGTATGATTCCAATGATGATTATAATTGGATATGATTAGGTTTGTTCTCGAGTGTGTTCAAAAGGCTTAAGAATCAAAAAACTCCATAGCATTGGAGGTTGTTATGAAAAAGCAAACCATTATCGATGCGAGAACTATTGTTGTTTAATTTTTTAGTATAACTTTCCCATTTATTTAGTTAAGCTTTCATAAATACTTATACACCAATCTTTAGTTGTACTTTGTTAATTAAAATATAAGTAAATCTTATTCACTTAATTGTGTTACCTTTATTTGGCTTCTTTTTTATCCATCAGGTATTGCGTCTCTTGTTTGACGTTTGATTACTTTCATTCCGCCGGTGTACTTTGATTCTCGATTCTTTTTGAGTAAATACGAGTTGTTTATTGTTTCTTTACACCTGGTTTCCTTGCCTAAAAGTGTAACACCCTAGAAATTCAGCCTAATAAGAAACCTTAATTCATAATAGGGCCCAATAAAAGCCCGGACTGATTTGGGCTTATCAAAGAAAACTCAGATAAGAAACTAATATTTCGGGCCCATTTAAGGCCCAATACCCATTTACCAACTAAATAAATAAGTGGTCTTAAAACATTGAATCGTTATGAGATTTAAAACATGAATAGAAGAATCCAAACTAAAAACATATTTAAAATCCATACCGGGTAAAGTTTGGTAATCTAACGCGTTCTAACCTCTAATTTCCATCAGAATTTCCTTATAATGGCTTGATATCCTACCAAAATCATTGATAATAATGATTCATGTAACACCCCAGTAATTCAGCCCAATAAGAAATCTTAAAGTACTATAGGGCCCAATAAAGGCCCGGATTGATTTGGGCTTATCAAAGAAAACTTAGATAAGAACTAATATTTCGGGCCCATTTAAGGCCCAATACCCATTTACCATCTAAATAAATAAGTGATCATATAATAATGAATTGATATGTGATTCAAAGCAACTATGATAAGAATCCAAACTAAAAACAGATTCAAATCCCATACCGGGTAAAGTTCGGTAATCTAACGCGTACTAACGTCAAATTTACATCGGAATTTACTTATAATATATCATTCTAAAATCATTTTTAATCATGATTTGTATCGTAAATGATGCTTGCTAAAAGATCCTACATCAAACGTGTATAATCAACCGTGATACGTTGGAAAAACGCGAATACTGGACACGCTGACATTTTACTGATATCTAATACGTCAACCGAGCCCTATAACATCGTAAACATTTATCTAATTATATCTATTATAACATTCTAAATTATAAGTGAGACGTTTATCCAGAGCAAATGCGGTTCGAGACGCGATCGAGGCGTGTACCGGCCTGAGAATTAGTCAAACCCGAGGATTTGACGATTAATACAACGAATTGTTTTATTTCATGCAGAAGTATTTTGATATATCTATTATAGGTCTTCTAACGAGATTTTATCCAAAAGACCGTTCGATACGCGATAACGAAGATCGCGGCGCGTATACGCGATTTTTAAAAGAAACCCACCTAAAACCCTAGGTATTTAAACAACTTTCCACCTTTTTCTTCATTTTCAAACCCTAAAACCAAACAAAATGCTCTCAGGAGGCTGCAGCAGCCGCAACCGCCGGAGCTGAAAGCTCCACGGCGGAGCAACGGCGGCGGACGACGGTGCCGCAGCGGCGGCGACGGTGCCCGGCGAAGGTCTCGGCCCACCCCCACTAAGCTCGACCTAGTGATTCCGATGGTGGTGGTTTCTTCTAATTCGCAATGACGTGGGAGATATGGAAGAGTGAAGGAGGGCAGCGGCTAGAGTTCCGGCGGGGTTCCAGCCGCCGGAGCCGGCGACTGGCGGCGAGTGGCGGCGAGTGCCGCCCATGCTCTTCTTTCTCTCGAAGAGATCTTTCCAATGGTGGTAGCTGTGTTGTCTAATTCGTGGCGGTTTGAGAGTTATCGGCAGATGAAGATGGTGACAGCTACGGTTCCGCCCTTTATCTTCTCTCTCTCGTTTTCCGGCGACTTTGGTAAGCTCCATGAACCATTTTCGGCTTTGAACCAGATCTATACTTGATGATTGTTCGGTTTGTGGTAGCAGGTTGGATTGAAGGCGAGATCCTTGAATTTTGGAGGCTTTGGACGGTTCCCCGGCGTAGCCCGGTCCGGCCGCGGGCTATCGACTGCGGCGGTGCTGTTCGGGGGTGGGGAATTGTTGGTGGTTTGGGGTGGTTGCTACTGTTTGAGATGAGTTGGAGCCGTTTGATGTTGTATTAGTGGTTGTATGTTGAATTACAGAGGAGATCTTCAAGATTCGGTTAAGTGGGGTTATTCCGGTGAGGATTTGAGCCGACCAAGGGGCAGCCGGTGGCGGCCAGTGGCTGACCATGGTGGACAGTGGCTGCATGTGGTGGATAATGGTGGTACGGGTTATAACCAAGGTGTTTGATAACGCATGTTGCGGTTTAGTTGCGTTTGGTTACGAGATAACAATGTTGTAGTGTTGTATGTAATCTTGGTGTGTTTTGGTTAGGTTAAACCTTGGTCAAAGCTGGTCAAGCTGGTCAATGGACAGTCAACGCGATGCGGGTCGGAACAAGCGAGTTCTAGGACGCGATATGGAAACATTGGGTATAACCGTGCGTTAAACATTCTTACACGTAAATATAATGAATATATATTAACTTGTGTGCGTGTTGAGCTACAATATGTATAAAATGTTAACTAGTTTATCAGTCGTCATGAATGAATGCGTAAATTGGTGATAACGTGAGCAATCGCATAATGAAAAAAAACAACATTGGGAATGTATTCCTATGAACAAAGATATTAGAAACATATATGAAGTTATCTAATCTCGCGGCATACGAAATCCTTACAAGACGAAGAGATGATTAAATATATTAAATGCAATTTCTTATATATATATATATATATATATATATATATATATATATATATATATATATATATATATATATATATATATATATATATATATATATATATATATATATATATATATATATATATATATATATATATATATATATATATATATATATATATGTATATACAATGGATACTTTAGGTTAACGGATATTCACGCGTATTTATTTAAGACTCATAATTCTATACTAATCCATCGTCTTATTATTATTAATAGTCGATCATCTTGTTATTAATGGAATAAATATTATTCGTATCACCCTCTTTTTATTCAATATAATGACAACTATTATCGATATTCAAATTATTCTAGCATCATATTAACTATATTATTGGTAGGAATATATCTATATAATTATGGAATATGGATGATCTTTGAAGGTGTACTTACACTTATTGTTTAGAACATACTTTTGGTTTGCACTAAACGCGTTAAGCAGAATTTAAACATATCTATCCGTGAACCATCTAAGTAAATTATAATTAATAAACTAAGCATTTTAATGGCCTAAGTTAGGCAATCTTAAATATATATATATATGCTATGCACGTGAAGATAACATAATATCATGACATAAGAGTTTAATCCATAATTTTTGATGCGTTGTAAATTGCTAATACTACCCAACGTTTAGATCTACTTGGGGAATCCCCAACACACAATGCCTCCTGTGATGAACGGGAAGGGTACCACACTGAGATCCTACGGGGTCGTTTGTGGCATGTAACAGGTTTTATTAAGATACTATGGTGGACCATCCGGCAGGTATGGTCCACTGGTTTGAGGCTCAATTCTCCCCACGAGGATTTAACCGGTAACATAATTTTTGAAGAGGCCAGTCGAGGCTGAGTGCAGGGTTGATTGTGATCTCCACAACAAAGATGCTATGATTTCAGAATCTAATGTGGATTCCAATGAATCCCTTTTGTTTTTAAACTTTAAGCGCTTGAACTCACCAACTTTATGTTGACACAAAAACCTTTTGAGCATGTCTTCATGTACAGCTAGGGAGATTAGATAAGCTATAGAAGATATCTAAAGCCGAAGAAAGAATTGAGGGTAGATGTTGAAGGCAAAAGTTTGGCCTAGAAGCCCTAGTTACAGAAGCCTCAAGAAATGTTGACCAAGTGATTACTCATGATACCTCTAGATTGAGGGTAGATGTTGAAGGGTACCACACTGAGATCCTGCGAGGTCGTTTGTGGCATGTAATAGGTTTTATAAGATACTATGGTGGACCATCCGGCAGGTACGGTCCACTAGTTTGAGGCTCAGTTCTCCACACGGGGATTTAACCGGTAACATAATTTTGAAGAGGCCAGCCGGGGCTGAGTGCATGGTTGATTGTGATCTCCACAACAATGATATTATGATTTCTGAATCTAATATGGATTTGAATAAATCCCTTTTGTTTTTAAACTTTAAGCTCTTGAACTCATCAACTTTATGATGACCCAAAAACCTTTTTGATCATGTCTTCAGGTACAGCTAGGGAGATTAGATTAGCTACAGAAGATATCTAAAGCCGAAGCAAGAATTGAGGGTAGAAGTTGAAGGCAAAAGTGTAGCCTAGAAGCCTTAGTTACAGAAGCCTCAAAATATATTGACCAAGAGACTTATCATGATACCTCTAGATTGTAGATTGGGGTACTTCAAGCATTGAAACCAAGCAAATATACTAAAGTAAATATTATGAGATGCTTTGTAATAACCATTTAGTTTCCGTTGTATTTTGGTTGTTGATTACCAATCATTACGTCCCGCCTCTCTGGGCCCGGTGTGTGACAAGAAGTTAATAAAGTTTTCATTGAATCCACATATGTAATATTGAATGATTCGGTGCACTTTTGATGTAATAATGTTAGAAGTTGGTTGCGGAATGTTCTCGATGAGTTTCGGGCATGAGTGTATTGATTTTAGGGTTCATTCATGTGGTTTCGTGTTCGGATTTGGTTTCTATTTATACAATAGACACTATCTTTCATTTCTGATTGATTAGTATGATTCCAATGATGATTATAATTGGATATGATTAGATTTGTTCTCGAGTGTGTTCAGAAGGCTTAAGAATAAAAAAATCCTAACTTTGGAGGTTGTTACGAAAAGCAAACCACTATCAATGCGAGAACTATAGTTATTTAATTTTTTAGTAGAACTAGTTCTTTTCCTATTTATTTAGTTAAACTTTCATGAATACTTATACACCAATCTTTAGTTGTACAATGTTAATTAAAATACAAGTAAATCTTATTCAATTAATCGTGTTACCTTGATTTGGCTTCTTTTTTATCCATTAGGTATTGCGTCTCTTATTTGACGTTTGATTACTTTCATTCCGCCAGTGTTCTTTGATTCTCGATTCTTTTTGAGTGAATACGAGTTGTTTATTGTTTCTTTACACCTGGTTTCCTTACCTAGAAGTTAATAAAGTATTCACTAAATCCATATATGTAATATTAATTGATTCCATGCAGTTTTGATGTAATAGTGTTCGAAGTTGGTTGTGGAATGTTCTCGATGAGTTTCGGGCACGACTGTATTGATTTTAGGGTTCACTCGTGTGGTTTCGTGTTCGGAATTGGTTTCTATTTATACAATAGATATTATCTTCCATTTCTGATTGATTAGTGTAAGGATTCCTGAAGTCTGATGCAACCCAAAACAGCCTAAGTGTCTCAGCAACATGCACTAAGTACTGAAGTGAAGAATGCTTCGGAAGTTTTACACAAAGCATTAGAAAATACTCTAAGTGTAAAATCTTCCGAAGCCAAGACCAATATCTTCCGAAGCCAAACATGAAGTCTTCTGAAGCTTCAGAGACAAAGTCTTCCGAAGCTTCAATCTATGAAGACAGATTTCTTCCGAAGACTTTTAGTATACATGCTTTATCTGATGTACTGTTCCATAAAGCACCTTTTCCGCTGCATCTCTGTAAAGTCACCAACTTACATGAGTTGGTGAAAAGGGTCTTGCTTTTGGTAACTGTACATTGAGGTCTTGAGTCTTCAACTTTCCACTTTATGTACTTTATCCTTTTTGTATTGTATAAGGATGTGAGCTATGGCATGTCATAGTCACAAGGTCAAAAGGCAGATATGCCTTTTGATCCTACAATTGATTTTGTTAGTGTCTAGTCAATTGTATCCAGCTGGCTTTCAAAGTATAGCCGGCTGTAGGTTGTAGTATAAGTATTTCAAGTTCTTGTATCTTTTCTTTATGCTTTGTAACACTTGTAAAAGAACTTGAGAAAGCAATATACTGCCTCCTTGAAACCCATACTCTCTTGTTCTGTCTCTTGCTTTACTTGTGTTCTTTGTATCACCCTTGGTTACCTAGTTCACTGTTTGATTAGAGTTTAGTTAATCTCCTCATTGTATTGTTGTGTTGTAATTGTGATTAAGCCCTTAAACGGTCCTGCAATTGGTATCATAGCTATCCAGGCTCTTGATATAAGATCTAACCATCTTAAGATCCCTCACACACACAAAAGCTAAACTCTTCAAATGGCTTCCATCTCAAAGACTGATATGGAGACTGGAACCATGAACAAATCCCCACTGATCACTCTTGATGATTTTGACACCTGGTGCATGAGGATGGAAGTTGGGTTGAAGCTATGCAACAAGAGCTGCTTCAATTCAAAAGGCAGAAAGTTTGGAACCTTTGTCCTCTTCCTCATGGGAAGACTACCATTGGAACCAAACGGGTTTTTAGAAACAAGAAGGATGATAGAGGAATTATCATCAAGAACAAGGCAAGACTAGTTGTTCAAGGATACACACAAGAAGAAGGAATTGACTACACTGATGTCTTTGCTCCTGTAGCAAGACTAGAAGCTATTAGGATATTCCTGGCATTTGCTGCATCCAAGAACTTCAAGGTCTACCAACTTGATGTAAAGTGTGCTTTCTTATATGGAGTGATTGATGAGGAGGTTTATGTCAAACAGCCACCTGGTTTTGTAGACCCTGATCATCCTGATTATGTCTGCAAGCTTGACAAAGCTCTTTATGGGCTGCATCAGGCACCCAGGAAGTGGTATGAGACACTATCTGAGTATCTTTGTAAACATGGATACAGAAGAGGTACTATAGATGGAACTCTCTTCATCAAAGGACAGGGAAATGACTTATTGCTGGTTCAAGTATACGTTGATGACATCATCTTTGGTTCAACTAATTCAAAGCTCTGCAAAGACTTTGAGAAGCTGATGAAAGACAGATTTGAGATGAGTTCAATGGGAGAACTCAACTTCTTTCTAGGAATTCAAATGAAGCAAGTTGAAGATGGCATCTTCATAAGTCAGTCAAAGTATGTTCAAGACATACTCAAGAGGTTCAATATGACTGATTGTAAGATTGCTAAGACACCCATAGCCAGAAAGCACTCCCTTGGTCCAGATCTTGAGGGGGAGTGTGTAGATGAGCACTTATACAGGGCTATGATTGGGTCTCTTATGTATCTTACAGCTAGCAGGCCTGATATCATGTTTGCTACATGTATTTGTGCAAGATATCAAGCCAACCCTAAGATGTCTCACTTAATCACTGTGAAAAGGATTTTAAGATACCTCAAAGGTGCTTCAACACTTGGTCTATGGTATCCAAAGAATCCAAATTTCAATCTGTATGCCTATACAGATAGTGATTATGGTGGTTGCAATATGACTGCAAAGTCTACATCTGGGGGATGTCAATTCTTGGTGGAAGGGTGGTCTCATGGCAATGCAAGAAACAATCCTGTGTGTCTGCATCAACTGCTGAGGCTGAATACATTGCTGCTGCAAGCTGCTGTGCTCAAGTGCTTTGGATTCAAAATCAGATGCTGGACTATGGATTTAACTTCAAAGAGACTCCTATCCACATAGACAACAATAGTGCTATCTCTATCACTGAGAACCTGTGCAGCACTCAAGGACCAAACACATCAACATCAGGTATCATTTAATAAGAGATAACTATGAAAAAGGTTAATTAAACTAGTCAAAGTTCATACAGATGAACAATATGCTGATCTGTTCACAAAAGCTTTTGATGAACAGAGATTTAAGTATCTGATATCAGCTATTGGGATGATTAACTTTGAGTAGACTTTTTATTAAAACTAATTCTAATTATTTCTTCTTAAAATATGTGTGTCCTAAGTTGTCTAGTTCATCACTTTCATAAGCTCATGTTTTCTTTGGATGTAAAATTCTTTTTGAAGACTTTCCTTAGATTCTTGAAAATTTTTGATACTTCGGAAGATAAAGTTTTTATCTTCGGAAGAAAAACATGTCTTCAAAATACATAACTGTCTAAGAGATTTTACCTTCGGAAGAAGTCACATTTCATCTTCCCAAGCTTAAAATTCTTATCTCAGACACTTATTTATTTTTAAGGACCTTTTCCTTCCGAAGCAAAATTAACCTTCGGAAGCTTTGTTTATTTCTATACAAAGCATTCAAAGGTTTATTTCTCTTCCGAAGCATAAATTATCAAGACTCTCAGGAAAATCTTCCGAAGCCATTTTAGCTTCGGAAGCTTTTTCCATTAAAACTTCCGAAGACAAATAAACTTCGGAAGCTTTTCGAATTCCAAGAAAACTACTTTTTGAGCAAAAGTAAACTACCTTTTCAGAGGTGGGACCGACTTTCGGATTTCAAAGTTTATCCTCTTTCATTAACTTTGGTTCAAATCCCTTTTCATATAAATACCCAACGGTTCCCCCTCTTTCCCACTATCTTCCTCAATTCTACTGTTTCTCTAACCTAATTCTCTAAACCGCCTTTGCTTTCTACCTTTCTTCACCCTTAAGCTTCTGAAATGGCCAACCTTAACCGCAGAAACAACCCCGATTTCTCCATGCAACTACACAGGCAACATAATCAAGTTGCTCTGTTAAGCTCTGAGAAAGATGCAAGTTTCTCAGAGATTTGCCAATTCTTGACTCTGTCAAATTATTTCACCTCCCTGACCATTGATCCTACTCTATATGAGGATCACTTGCTTGAATTCTGGAAGACCTGCCAAGAGGTCATTATGGATGGGGAGAAGGCACTGTCTGCCACAGTGCAAGGGAGGACAATCTTCATCACTCCGGCCATCATTAACCAACATCTACAGCTGGATGATGAAGAAGGTGAGGTGTCCTTCCCAAAAGAAGCTGTTAATCATTCTTTTGAGCAGATGGGCTATGAGGGAGATTTCTCTGTAAAGACCTTTAGGAAAGGGAAGGTCTCATCCCAATGGAAATTCCTGCTCCATGTGGTTATCCACAGCTTGTCAAACAAGCATGGTGGATGGGACCAGATTCCTGAGGATCTCTCCTTTATAGTTCATGGAATGGTTCAGGGGGTCAAGTTCAGGTATTCACAATTTGTCTATACTAATTTACTTGCAAACTTAGACTCCTTAGAGTATTACATGTTTCCTAGATATGTTCAACACATTCTCAACTGTGAACTGGGCTCACAGTTGAGGGAAACAGGTAATATTCTTAAATTGGGACAGATGAAGCCCGGCATCTTTAAAATAATGAAGAAGCCAACTGTAGGCTTCTCTGGGGTAGAAACAGCCCTAGTCCCAAAAATGTTAGAGCTCATTGCTCAAGGTGACAACCTAGCAACACAAGCTAGTGTTGAACCCACACCTCTTTTGTCATTACCATTAAAAAGACCAGATATTACCCTCACCTACCAAAGAAAATCCAAACGAACCCCTGCTCAGGCTATTGAGTCTGTGCAGGCCCCCAAATACTCAACCTTACAGGAAGAAGTGGACACTAGAGCTCCCACTTCTCCTGAGGAGCGAACCACTCCCATTACTTCACCTATCAGGGCTGAGGTTCCTCAAGCTCACCCTGATGAGCTCAATAGCCCAACAACCTTAAGCCTTCACTCTGAGTCTCAACACTCAAGTGGACAACCTTCAGGGGACAGCTACCATCCCCAGCCTTTGGATCTCAACCAACCAATTCCTAACCTATCCTTTTACACTGATGAAGACTTAGGATTCAGTGAGTACCATGAGTCTCTCTTCTCCTCCCCTACTCAAAGAGAGATGAGTACTTCTGACTCTCCTCAGTCTATCCCCCATCAGTCACCTATTACTGAGGTGGACACTTTGAACCTGTTCAGGATGTCCATATGGAAGAGGCTCTCACTTTTGAAAGTGATTACATCATTAAGACCTCAACCATGGCAACTCAGCCCATTGGCATCTCAACTGAGGCTGCCAGTGAGCAGAGGAAAACCAGCAGCCAAGAAACTCAAGCTGGTGGTGAGAGAGAGGACTTTGGTCCAATCATCTCATCCCCCAATGAATCTTCTGATGAAGATGAGGGGAATTTGAGACTAAAGGTGCAAAAACTGTCAAAAACATGCACCTACTTAGTCTCTAAGGTTAGTCACTTGGAATCTCAGGTGACTACCCTGCAAAACAGGGTCAATGATCAGCAACTCCAGATTTCATATCTGCAGGAAAAACTACTGGGAGACCTTTAAGGAGAGCTCAACCAGGAACACAAGAACCTGTGGAAGTGATTGACTTATCCTCCAGCTCCCCTATGCAAGTGGGTGATGCTACCAAAAAGGGGGAGAAAGTTGTTACAACCACAGAACCTGGGAGTTCTTCAGAGAGAATGGACATAGAGGACTCACCATCCTCACTTGTTGTTGTGCATTCTCAGCAACTTCCTCAAGTTCACATTAATGTGGACTCTATAGACTCTCTCATCAGGAGTCTCTTTGAGGAAGGCATACCAAGGGCTGTCTCATCTCCACCACTAGGAACTGGCAATCACATCATAAGGTGGAGGTATGATGATGACAGGAGAGCCCTCATACTTCAAAGAGTTCAAGGCCAACAAGAAGTTTTTCAATTCCAAAGCCTGAGCTTTTATGAAAGACTGGATTTAGTCAACTTGCCACTTGTCAATCCAAGCAATTCAAGACAAGCTGACAGGCTGGCTCAAAGAATCCACGACAGGATCCTTGCAGAGTTTACTCTAAGAAGGAGACTTAGGGAATCAGGTAATGTCATCGGTCAACTGGATGTTGAGGTGGACCCTAAGATTAGTCTCATAGGGGAAACCTTGACTGAAGGCCCAGTGACAGAACCTGAGACCCCTGTCTCATCATCAACAACTGCTGCTGAGGTCCAAACTCCATCTGAGACACCTGCTGGTGAAGGTGTTTCTCAGCCTCTCTCTGGCCAGAGCATGGAAGCTACTCCAAGCAATGAAGGCCAAGCCTCAATCCACCCTGAGTCACAAAGGTCTGTTGGTGACAAAGGGAAAGGAAAATGACTCCTGAGGAAATTGAGGAGGAAGAGAGAGAGAGAGAAAAAGGAGACTAAGGGGAGAAAGTTTCACTGGGTCATCTAGCTTCATGCAAGCTGCAATCAAGGCTGCTCCCAGACCAAATACTCAAGATGATGAGTTAAGGGCAGTCAGGATTACCTACTTACAGACCAGGAACTATGACATTGATGAGATCATCTCCCTCCCCTTAGAAGAACTAAATGAACTGGCTGACAGGGAAGTGTCAAGAGAGTTGAAGGAGAAAGAGGATGCAATGATACTTCTCCAACTCAAAGAGGAGAAGAGACAGAAAAGACTTTACAAGCATGCTCCTACTCTCTCACCAGTTCAAGAAAGTCCTGCACAGGAAGATGTGGCTCCACAAGAACCTCAGGTAGATAAAGAAGAAGATAGGATCAAGATGATCAACTACCTGAGTGCCACAGGCTTCTATCAGACAGATGCACTTCTCCCTTTGTCCTATGACTTCATTGAGTTCGAGTATCTAAAGCAACTTGAGCTTGAGTTAGTCAAGGAAAGAAAAACAACTAAAAGGAAACTAAGGGAAGAAGCTGCAAAGTCAAGGGCCATCATTCAAAAGAATGCAAAGAAGTCTGCTGACAGACAAAGAATGGTGAGCTTCTTGAAGCTGTATGGATTCTCCGGAAAGAGACTTGGCCCCATGTCTCTATCCACCATGGATGAGCATATTAGGGTGATCAAGCAGAAGATTAAAAATGGAGAACTCATTGACTTGCACTCTCTTCCAAGTCAAGTCCCACCTGAAGTGGAGGTCAAGTTTGAACAACCAGAGACACCTCAACCAGCACCTCCAGCTAAGCCTCAGCAAACTTCATCTTCTGATCCTAGGCAGGGTCAAACTCCCTCTCCTTCTGAACCTGTGAGGGAGGAACACCCAACTGAGAAAGACACTAATGATCAACATGGTGCTGCAGACCAGTCTTCTCAGTTAAAGACATCCAAGAGGAAGAAGAGGATGGCTTCTAAACCAAAGACTAAGAAGAAGAAGCCAAAGTCATCTACCTCTGCACCTCAGGCTGAATCAGATCAACCTGAGGAAGTGCATGATGAGGCAGCCCAATCAACTCCTATTCAAGTGGCTCCTCTAACTAGTGAGACACCCATCTTGTCCTGGACTTACTCCACCAATCCAGAGAGATGGACTGTTATCAGAGATCAAGGTGTTGAGAATGTCTACTCATGGCAAGACATAATCAACTTACCTCTGCATGATCTCTTTTAGATGAGAAGATACTATGAAAGTCTTGATGATCCTGACCATCTCATGAAGAAAGGAATGGTCCTGATTGTACTAAAGACTACCAACATTTGAAGATCTTCCAAGTGTTTTGGTAGCATCAGCCTAGGGGGAGTTTGTAAGGATTCCTGAAGTCTGATGCAACCCAAAACAGCCTAAGTGTCTCAGCAACATGCACTAAGTACTGAAGTGAAGAATGCTTCGGAAGTTTTACACAAAGCATTAGAAAATACTCTAAGTGTAAAATCTTCCGAAGCCAAGACCAATATCTTCCGAAGCCAAACATGAAGTCTTCCGAAGCTTCAGAGACAAAGTCTTCCGAAGCTTCAATCTATGAAGACAGATTTCTTCCGAAGACTTTTAGTATACATGCTTTATCTGATGTACTGTTCCATAAAGCACCTTTTCCGCTGCATCTCTGTAAAGTCACCAACTTACATGAGTTGGTGAAAAGGGTCTTGCTTTTGGTAACTGTACATTGAGGTCTTGAGTCTTCAACTTTCCACTTTATGTACTTTATCCTTTTTGTATTGTATAAGGATGTGAGCTATGGTATGTCATAGTCACAAGGTCAAAAGGCAGATATGCCTTTTGATCCTACAATTGATTTTGTTAGTGTCTAGTCAATTGTATCCAGCTGGCTTTCAAAGTATAGCCGGCTGTAGGTTGTAGTATAAGTATTTCAAGTTCTTGTATCTTTTCTTTATGCTTTGTAACACTTGTAAAAGAACTTGAGAAAGCAATATACTGCCTCCTTGAAACCCATACTCTCTTGTTCTGTCTCTTGCTTTACTTGTGTTCTTTGTATCACCCTTGGTTACCTAGTTCACTGTTTGATTAGAGTTTAGTTAATCTCCTCATTGTGTTGTTGTGTTGTAATTGTGATTAAGCCCTTAAACGGTCCTGCAATTAGTATGATTCCAATGATGATTATAATCGAATATGATTAGATTTGTTCACGAGTGTGTTTAGAAGGCTTAAGAATAAAAAAACTCCATAGCATTGGAGGTTGTTACAAAAAGCAAACCATTATTAATGCGAGAACTATTGTTGTTTAATTTTTTAGTATAACTAGTTTCTTTCCCATTTATTTAGTTAAGCTTTCATGAATACTTGTATACCAATCTTTAGTTGTACAATGTTAATTAAAATACAAGTAAATCTTATTCACTTAATTGTGTTACCTTGATTTTGCTTCTTTTTTATCCATAAAGTATTGCGTCTTTTGTTTGGCGTTTGATTACTTTCATTCCGCTAGTGTACTTTGATTCTCGATTCTTTTTGAGTGAATACGAGTTGTTTATTGTTTCTTTACACATGGTTTCCTTGCCTAGAAGTTAATAAAGTATTCAGTGAATCCACATATGTAATATTGATTGATTCGGTGCACTTTTGATGTAATAGTATTCGAAGTTGGTTGTGGAATGTTCTCGATGAGTTTCGGGCACGAATGTATTGATTTTAGTGTTCATTCGTGTGGTTTCATGTTTAGAATTGGTTTCTATTTATACAATAGATACTATCTTCCATTTCTGATTGATTAGTATGATTCCAATGATGATTATAATCGGATATGATTAGATTTGTTCACGAGTGTGTTTGGAAGGCTTAAGAATCAAAAACTTCCATAGCATTGGAGGTTGTTACGAAAAGCAAACCATTACTAATGTGAGAACTATTGTTGTTTAGTTTTTTAGTATAACTAGTTTCTTTCCCATTTATATAGTTAAGCTTTCATGAATACTTGTACACCAATCTTTAGTTGTACAATGTTAATTAAAATACAAGTAAATCTTATTCACTTAATTGTGTTACCTTGATTTGGCTTCTTTTTTATCCATCAAGTATTGCGTCTTTTGTTTGACGTTTGATTACTTTCATTCCGCTAGTGTACTTTGATTCTCGATTCTTTTTGAGTGAATACGAGTTGTTTATTGTTTCTTTACACCTAGTTTCCTTGCCTAGAAGTTAATAAAGTATTCAGTGAATCCACATATGTAATATTGATTGATTCGGTGGACTTTCGATGTAATAGTGTTCGAAGTTGGTTTTGAAATGTTCTCGATGAGTTTCGGGAACGAGTGTATTGATTTTATAATGATTATTATGATTCCAATAATGATTATAATCGGATATTTTTAGATTTGTTCTCGAGTGTGTTTAGAAGGCTTAAGCATCAAAAAACTCCATAGCATTAGAGGTTGTTACGAAAAGCAAATCATTATTAATGTGAGAACTATTGTTGTTTAATTTTTTAGTGTAACTAGTTCCTTTCCTATTTATTTAGTTAAGCTTTCATGAATACTTATACACTAATCTTTATTTGTACAATGTTAATTAAAATACAAGTAAATCTTATTCACTTAATTGTGTTACCTTGATTTGGCTTCTTTTTTATCCATCAAGTATTGCTTTCTTGTTAGACGTTTGATTACTTTCATTCCGCCAGTGTACTTTGATTCTCGATTCTTTTTGAGTGATTACGAGTTGTTTATTGTTTCTTTACACCTGGTTTCCTTGCATAGAAGTTAATAAAGTATTCATTGAATTCACAAATGTAATATTGATTGATTCGGTGCACTATTGATGTAATAGTGTTAAAAGTTGGTTGTGGAATGTTCTCAATGAATTTCGGGCATGAGTGTATTTATTTTAGGGTTCATTTGTGTGGCTTCGTGTTCGGATTTGGTTTCTACTTATACAATAGATACTATCTTCCAATTCTAATTGAATAGTATGATTCCAATGATGATTATAATTGGATATGATTAGATTTGTTCTCGAGTGTGTTCAGAAGGCTTAAGAATAAAAAAACTTGTTATGAAAAAGCAAACCATTATCAATGCGAGAACTATTGTTGTTTAATTTTTTAGTAAAACTAGTTCTTTTCCTATTTATTTAGTTAAGCTTTCATGAAAACTTATACACCAATCTTTAGTTGTACAATGTTAATTAAAATAAAAGTAAATCTTATTCACTTAATTGAGTTAAATTGATTTGGCTTCTTTTTTATCCATAGGTATTGCGTCTCTTGTTTGACGTTTGATTACTTTCATTCCGCCAGTGTACTTTGATTCTCGATTCTTTTTGAGTAGATACGAGTTGTTTATTGTTTCTTTACACCTGGTTTCCTTACCTAGAAGTCAAAAAGTTTTCATTGAATCCACATATGTAATATTGATTGATTCGGTGCACTTTTGATGTAATAGTGTTAGAAGTTGGTTGTGTAATGTTCTCAATGAGTTTCGGGCATGAGTTTATTGATTTTAGGGTTTGTTCGTGTGGTTTCGTGTTCGGAATTGGTTATTATTTATACAATAGATACTATCTTTCATTTCTGATTGATTAGTATGATTCCAATTATGACTATAATTGGATATGATTTGATTTGTTCTCGAGTGTGTTCAGAAGGCTTAAGAATAAAAAAACTCCTAACATTGGAGGTTGTTACGAAAAGCAAACCACTATCAATGCGAGAACTATTGTTATTTAATTTTTAAGTATAACTAGTTCTTTTCCTGTTTATTTAGTTAAGCTTTCATGAATACTTATACACCAATCTTTAGTTGTACAATGTTAATTAAAATACAAGTAAATCTTATTCACTTAATCGTGTTACCTTGATTTGGCTTCTTTTTTATCCTTCAGGTATTGCGTCTCTTGTTTGACGTTTGATTACTTTCATTCCGCCAGTGTACTTTGATTCTCGATTCTTTTTGAGTGAATACGAGTTGTTTATTATGTCTTTACACCTGCTTTCCTTGCATAGAAGTTAATAAAGTATTCACTGAATCTGCATGTGTAATATTGATTGATTCGGTGCAGTTTTGATGTAATAGTGTTCGAAGTTGGTTGTGGAATGTTCTCGATGACTTTCGGGCACGACTTTATTGATATTAGGGTTCATTCGTGTGGTTTCGTGTTCGGAATTGGTTGTTATTTATACAATAGATATTATATTCCATTTCTGATTGATTAGTATGATTCCAATGATTATTATAATCGGATATGATTAGATTTGTTCACAAGTGTGTTTAGAAGGCTTAAGAATCAAAAAACTCCATAGCATTGGAGGTTGTTACGAAAAGCAAACCATTATTAATGCGAGAACTATTGTTGTTTAATTTTTTATTATAACTAGTTCCTTTCCCATTTATTTAATTAAGCTTTCATGAATAGTTGTACTACAATCTTTAGTTGTACAATGTTAATTAAAATACAAGTAAAACTTATTCACTTAATTGTGTTACCTTGATTTGGCTTCTTTTTTATCCATCAGGTATTGCGTCTCTTGTTTGACGTTTGATTACTTGCATTCCGCTAGTATACTTTGATTCTCGATTCTTTATGAGTGAATACGAGTTGTTTATTGTTTCTTTACACCTGGTTTCCTTGTCTATAAGTTAATAAAGTATTCATTGAATCCACATATGTAATATTGATTGATTCGATGCACTTTTGGTGTAATAGTGTTTGAAGTTGGTTGTGGAATGTTCTAGATGAGTTTCGGGCACGAGTGTATTGATTTTAGGGTTCATTCGTTTGGTTCCTTGTTCGGAATTCGATTCTATTTATAGAATAGATACTACCTTCCATTTTTGATTGATTAGTATGATTCCAATGATGATTATAATCGAATATGATTTAATTTGTTCACGAGTGTGTTCAGAAGGCTTAAGAATCAAAAAACTCCTAACATTGGAGGTTGTTACAAAAAGCAAACCATTATCAATGCGAGAACTATTGTTGTTTAATTTTTTAGTATAACTAGTTCTTTTCCCATTTATTTAGTTAAGCTTTCTTGAATACTTATAAACCAATCTTTAATTGTACAATGGTAATTAAAATACAAGTAAATCTTATTCACTTAATTGTGTTACCTTGATTTCGCTTCTTTTTTATCCATCAGGTATTGCGTCTGTTGTTTGACGTTTGATTACTTTTATTTCGCCAGTGTATTTTGATTCTCGATTCTTCTTGAGTGAATACGAGTTGTTTATTGTTTCTTTACACCTGGTTTCCTTGTCTAGAAGTTAATAAAGTATTCATTGAATCCACATATGTAATATTGACTGATTCGGTGCCCTTTTGATGTAATAGTAATTGAAGTTGGTTGTGGAATGTTCTCGATGAGTTTCGGGCATGAGTGTATTGATTTTAGGTTTCATTCGTGTGGTTTCGTGTTCGAAATTGGTTATTATTTATACAATAGATACTATCTTCCATTTCTGATTGATTAGTATGATTCCAATGATGATTATAATTGGATATGATTAGATTTGTTCTGAGTGTGCTCAGAAGGCTTAAGAATAAAAAAACTCCTAACATTGGAGGTTCTTACGAAAAGCAAACCATTATCAATGCGAGAACTATTGTTGTTTAATTTTTTTAGTATAACTAGTTCCTTTCCCATTTATTTAGTTAAGCTTTAATGAATACTTATACACCAATCTTTAGTTGTACAATGTTACTTAAAATAAAAGTAAATCTTATTCACTTAATTGTGTTACCTTAATTTGGCTTCATTTTTATCCATCAGGTATTGCGTCTCTTGTTTAACGTTTGATTACTTTCATTCAGCCAGTGTATTTTGATTCTCGATTTTTTTGAGTGAATACAAGTTGTTTATTGTTTATTTACACCTGGTTTCCTTGCCTAGAAGTTAATAAAGTATTCATTGAATCCGCGTATGTAATATTGATTGATTCGGTGCACTTTTGATGTAATAGTGTTCGAAGTTGCTTGTGAAATGTTCTCGATAAGTTTCGGGCACGAGTGTATTGATTTTAGGGTTCATTCGTGTGGTTTCGTGTTCGGAATTGGTTTCTATTTATACAATAGATATTATCTTCCATTTCTGATTGATTAGTATGATTCCAATGATGATTATAATAGGATATGATTAGATTTATTCACGAGTGTGTTCAGAAGGCTTAAGAATCAAAAAACTCCATAGCATTGGAGGTGTTTACGAAAAGCAAATCATTATTAATGCGAGAACTATTGTTGTTTGATTTTTTAGTATAACTAGTTCCTTTCCCATTTATTTAGTTAAGCTTTCATGAATACTTATACACCAATCTTTAGTTGTATAATGTTAATTAAAATAGAAGTAAATCTTATTCACTTAATCGTGTTACCTTGATTTGGCTTCTTTTTTATCCATCAGGTATTGCGTCTCTTGTTTGACGTTTGATTACTTTCATTCCGCCAGTGTACTTTGATTCTCGATTCTTTTTGTGTGAATACGAGTTGTTTATTGTTTCTTTACACCTGGCTTCCTTGCCTAGAAGCTAATAAAGTATTCATTGAATCCACATATGTAATATTGACTGATTCGGTGCCCTTTTGATGTAATAGTAATAGAAGTTGGTTGTGGGATGTTCCCGATGAGTTTTGGGCATGAGTGTATTGATTTTTGGGTTCATTCGTGGGGTTTCGTGTTCGAAATTGGTTATTATTTATACAATAGATACTATCTTCCATTTCGGATTGATTAGTATGATTCCAATGATGATTATAATTGGATATGATTAGATTTGTTCTCGAGTGTGTTCAGAAGGCTTAAGAATCAAAAAACTCTTAACATTGGAGGTTGTTACGAAAAGCAAACCACTATCAATGCAAGAACTATTGTTATTTAATTATTTAGTATAACTAGTTCTTTTCCTATTTATTTAGTTAAGCTTTCATGAAAACTTATACAACAATCTTTAGTTGTACAATGTTAATTAAAATACAAGTAAACCTTATTCACTTAATCGTGTTACCTTGATTTGTCTTGTTTTTTATCCATCAAGTATTTCGTCTTTTATTTGACGTTTGATTACTTTCATTCCGCTAGTGTACTTTGATTCTCAATTCTTTTTGAGTGAATACGAGTTGTTTATTGTTTATTTATACCTGGTTTCCTTCCCTAGAAGTTAATAAAGTATTCACTAAATCCAAATATGTAATATTAATTGATTCCGTGCAGTTTTGATGTCATAGTGTTCGAAGTTGGTTGTGGAATGTTCTCGATGAGTTTCGGGCACGAGTATATTGATTTTAGGGTTCATTCATGTGGTTTCGTCTTCGGAATTGGTTTCTATTTATACAATACATATTATCTTCCATTTCTGATTGTTTAGTATGATTCCAATGATGATTATAATCGGATATGATTAGATTTGTTCACGAGTGTGTTCAAAAGGCTTAAGAATCAAAAAACTCCATAGCATTGGAGGTTCTTATGAAAAGCAAACCATTATCAATGCGAGAACTATTGTTGTTTAATTTTTTAGTATAACTAGTTCTTTTCCTATTTATTTAGTTAAGCTTTCATGGAAAATTATACACCAATCTTTAGTTGTACAATGTTAATTAAAATACAAGTAAATCTTATTCACTTAATCGTGTTACCTTGATTTGTCATGTTTTTTATCCATCAAGTATTGCATCTCTTATTTGACGTTTGATTACTTTCATTCTGCTAGTGTACTTTGATTCTCGATTCTTTTTGAGTGAATACGAGTTGTTTATTGTTTCTTTACACCTGGTTTCCTTGCCTAGAAGTTAATAAAGTATTCATTGAATACACATATGTAATATTGATTGTTTCGGTGCACTTTTGATGTCATAGTGTTCAAAGTTGGTTGTGGAATGTGCTCGATGAGTTTCGGGCACGAGTGTATTGATTTTAGGGTTCATTAGTGTGGTTTCGTGTTCGGAATTAGTTTCTATTTATACAAAATATATTATCTTCCATTTCTGATTGATTATTATGATTCCAATGATGCTTATAAGCAGATATGATTAGATTTGTTGTTGAGTGTGTTCAGAAGGCTTAAGAATCAAAAAACTATATAGCATTGGAGGCTGTTACGAAAAGCATACCTTTATCAATGCGAGAACTATTGTTGTTAAACTTTTTAGTAAAACTAGTTCTTTTCCCATTTCTTTAGTTAAGCTTTCATGAATACTTATACACCAATCTTTAGTTGTACAATGTTAATTAAAATAAAAGTAAATCTTATTCACTTAATCGTGTTACCTTGATTTGGCTTCGTTTTTATCCATCAGGTATCGCGTCTCTTGTTTGAAGTTTGATTACTTTCATTTCGCCAGTGTATTTTGATTCTCGATTCTTTTTGAGTGAATACAAGTTGTTTATTGTTTCTTTACACCTGGTTTCCTTGCCTAGAAGTTAATTAAGTATTCATTGAATCCACATATGTAATATTGACTGATTCGGTGCCCTTTTGATGTAATAGTAATAGAAGTTGGTTGTGGAATGTTCTCGATGAGTTTCGGGCATTCGTGTATTGATTTTAGGTTTCATTCATGTGGTTTCGTGTTTGAAATTGGTTATTATTTATACAATAGATACTATCTGCCATTTCTGATTGATTAGTATGATTCCAAAGATGATTATAATTGGATATGATTAGATTTGTTCTCGAGTATGTTCAGAAGGCTTAAGAATAAAAAAACTCCTAACATTGGAGGTTGCTACGAAAAGCAAATCACTATCAATGCGAGAACTATTGTTATTTAATTATTTAGTATAACTAGTTCTTTTCCTATTTATTTAGTTAAGCTTTCAAGAATACTTATACACCAATCTTTAGTTGTACAATGTTAATTAAAATACAAGTAAATCTTATTCACTTAATCGTGTTACCTTGATTTGGCATGTTTTTTATCCATCAAGTTTTGCGTCTCTTATTTTATGTTTGATTACTTTCATTCCGCCAGTGTACTTTGATTCTCGGTTGTTTTTGAGTGAATACGATTTGTTTATTGTTTCTTTACACCTGGTTTCCTTGCCTAGAAGTTAATAAAGTAATCATTGAATCCACATATGTAATATTGATTGATTCGGTGCACTTTTGATGTCATAGTGTTCGAAGTTGGTTGTGGAATGTTCTCGATGAGTTTCGGGCACGAGTATATTGATTTTAGGGTTCATTCGTGTGGTTTTGTCTTCGGAATTGGTTTCTATTTATACAATACATATTATCTTCCATTTCTGATTGTTTAGTATGATTCCAATGATGATTATAATCGGATATGATTAGATTTGTTCACGAGTGTGTTCAAAAGGCTTAAGAATCAAAAAACTCCATAGCATTGGAGGTTCTTATGAAAAGCAAACCATTATCAATGCGAGAACTATTGTTGTTTAATTTTTTAGTATAACTAGTTCTTTTCCTATTTATTTAGTTAAGCTTTCATGAAAAATTATACACCAATCTTTAGTTGTACAATGTTAATTAAAATACAAGTAAATCTTATTCACTTAATCGTGTTACCTTGATTTGGCATGTTTTTTATCCATCAAGTTTTGCGTCTCTTATTTTATGTTTGATTACATTCATTCCGCCAGTGTACTTTGATTCTCGGTTCTTTTTGAGTGAATACGATTTGTTTATTGTTTCTTTACACCTGGTTTCCTTGCCTAGAAGTTAATAAAGTAATCATTGAATCCACATATGTAATATTGATTGATTCGATGCACTTTTGATGTCATAGTGTTCGAAGTTGGTTGTGGAATGTTCTCGATGAGTTTCGGGCACGAGTGTATTGATTTTAGGGTTCATTCGTGTGGTTTCGTGTTCAGAATTGATTTCTATTTATACAATACATATTATCTTCCATTTCTGATTGTTTAGTATGATTCCAATGATGATTATAATCGGATATGATTAGATTTGTTCACGAGTGTGTTCAAAAGGCTTAAGAATCAAAAAACTCCATAGCATTGGAGGTTCTTATGAAAAGCAAACCATTATCAATGCGAGAACTATTGTTGTTTAATTTTTTAGTATAACTAGTTCTTTTCCTATTTATTTAGTTAAGCTTTCATGAAAACTTATACACCAATCTTTAGTTGTACAATGTTAATTAAAATACAAGTAAATCTTATTCACTTAATCGTGTTACCTTGATTTGTCTTGTTTTTTATCCATCAAGTATTGCATCTCTTATTTGACTTTTGATTACTTTCATTCCGCTAGTGTACTTTGATTCTCGATTCTTTTTGAGTGAATACGAGTTGTTTATTGTTTCTTTACACCTGGTTTCCTTGCCTAGAAGTTAATAAAGTATTCATTGAATACACATATGTAATATTGATTGTTTCGGTGCACTTTTGATGTCATAGTGTTCGAAATTGGTTGTGGAATGTTCTCGATGAGTTTCGGGCACGAGTGTATTGATTTTAGGGTTCATTCGTGTGGTTTCGTGTTCGGAATTAGTTTCTATTTATACAATATATATTATCTTCCATTTCTGATTGATTAGTATGATTCCAATGATGCTTATAAGCAGATATGATTAGATTTGTTCTTGAGTGTGTTTAGAAGGCTTAAGAATCAAAAAACTATATAGCATTGGAGGTTGTTACGAAAAGCATACCATTATCAATGCGAGAACTATTGTTAAATTTTTTAGTAAAACTAGTTCTTTTCCCATTTCTTTAGTTAAGCTTTCATGAATACTTATACACCAATCTTTAGTTGTACAATGTTAATTAAAATAAAAGTAAATCTTATTCACTTAATCGTGTTACCTTGATTTGGCTTCGTTTTTATCCATCAGGTATTGCGTCTCATGTTTGACGTTTGATTACTTTCATTTCGCCAGTGTATTTTGCTTCTCGATTCTTTTTGAGTGAATACAAGTTGTTTATTGTTTCTTTACACCTGGTTTCCTTGCCTAGAAGTTAATTAAGTATTCATTGAATCCACATATGTAATATTGACTGATTCGGTGCCCTTTTGATGTAATAGTAATAGAAGTTGGTTGTGGAATGTTCTCGATGAGTTTCGGGCATTCGTGTATTGATTTTAGGTTTCATTCATGTGGTTTCGTGTTTGAAATTGGTTATTATTTATACAATAGATACTATCTTCCATTTCTGATTGATTAGTATGATTCCAAAGATGATTATAATTGGATATGATTAGATTTGTTCTCGAGTATGTTCAGAAGGCTTAAGAATAAAAAAACTCCTAACATTGGAGGTTGCTACGAAAAGCAAATCACTATCAATGCGAGAACTATTGTTATTTAATTATTTAGTATAACTAGTTCTTTTCCTATTTATTTAGTTAAGCTTTCAAGAATACTTATACACCAATCTTTAGTTGTACAATGTTAATTAAATACAAGTAAATCTTATTCACTTAATCGTGTTACCTTGATTTGGCATGTTTTTTTATCCATCAAGTTTGCGTCTCTTATTTTATGTTTGATTACTTTCATTCCGCCAGTGTACTTTGATTCTCGGTTTTTTTGAGTGAATACGATTTGTTTATTGTTTCTTTACACTGGTTTCCTTGCCTAGAAGTTAATAAAGTAATCATTGAATCCACATATGTAATATTGATTGATTCGGTTGCACTTTTGATGTCATAGTGGAAGTTGGTTGTGGAATGTTCTCGATGAGTTTCGGGCACGAGTGTATTGATTTTAGGGTTCATTCGTGTGGTTTCGTGTTCAGAATTGATTTCTATTTATACAATACATATTATCTTCCATTTCTGATTGTTTAGTATGATTCCAATGATGATTATAATCGGATATGATTAGATTTGTTCACGAGTGTGTTCAAAAGGCTTAAGAATCAAAAAACTCCATAGCATTGGAGGTTCTTATGAAAAGCAAACCATTATCAATGCGAGAACTATTGTTGTTAATTTTTTAGTATAACTAGTTCTTTTCCTATTTATTTAGTTAAGCTTTCATGAAAACTTATACACCAATCTTTAGTTGTACAATGTTAATTAAAATACAAGTAAATCTTATTCACTTAATCGTGTTACCTTGATTTGTCTGTTTTTATCCATCAGTATTGCATCTCTTATTTGACTTTTGATTACTTTCATTCCGCTAGTGTACTTTGATTCTCGATTCTTTTTGAGTGAATACGAGTTGTTTATTGTTTCTTTACACCTGGTTTCCTTGCCTAGAAGTTAATAAAGTATTCATTGAATCACATATGTAATATTGATTGATTCGGTGCACTTTTGATGTCATAGTGTTCGAAGTGGTTGTGGAATGTTTTCGATGAGTTTCGGGCACGAGTGTATTGATTTTAGGGTTCATTCGTGTGGTTTCGTGTTCAGAATTGATTTCTATTTATACAATACATATTATCTTCCATTTCTGATTGTTTAGTATGATTCCAATGATGATTATAATCGGATATGATTAGATTTGTTCACGAGTGTGTTCAAAGGCTTAAGAATCAAAAAACTCCATAGCATTGGAGGTTCTTATGAAAAGCAAACCATTATCAATGCGAGAACTATTGTTGTTTAATTTTTTAGTATAACTAGTTCTTTTCCTATTTATTTAGTTAAGCTTTCATGAAAAATTATACACCAATCTTTAGTTGTACAATGTTAATTAAAATACAAGTAAATCTTATTCACTTAATCGTGTTACCTTGATTTGGCTTGTTTTTTATCCATCAGTTTTGCGTCTCTTGTTTGATGTTTGATTACTTCATTCCGCCAGTGTACTTTGATTCTCGATTCTTTTTGAGTGAATACGAGTTGTTTATTGTTTCTTTACACCTGGTTTCCTTGCCTAGAAGTTAATAAAGTATTCATTGAATCCACATATGTAATATTGATTGATTCGATGCACTTTTGATGTCATAGTGTTCGAAGTTGGTTGTGGAATGTTCTCGATGAGTTTCGGGCACGAGTGTATTGATTTTAGGGTTCATTCGTGTGGTTTCGTGTTCAGAATTGGTTTCTATTTATACAATACATATTATCTTCCATTTCTGATTGTTTAGTATGATTCCAATGATGATTATAATCGGATATGATTAGATTTGTTCACGAGTGTGTTCAAAAGGCTTAAGAATCAAAAAACTCCATAGCATTGGAGGTTGTTATGAAAAGCAAACCATTATCAATGCGAGAACTATTGTTGTTTAATTTTTTAGTATAACTAGTTCTTTTCCTATTTATTTAGTTAAGCTTTCATGAAAACTTATACACCAATCTTTAGTTGTACAATTTTAATTAAAATAAATGTAAATCTTATTCACTTAATTGTGTTACCTTGATTTGGCTTCGTTTTTATCCATCAGGTATTGCGTCTCTTGTTTGACGTTTGATTACTTTCATTCAGCCAGTGTATTTTGATTCTCGATTCTTTTTGAGTGAATACAAGTCGTTTATTGTTTTTTTACACCTGGTTTCCTTGCCTAGAAGTTAATAAAGTATTCATTGAATCTGCGTATGTAATATTGATTGATTCGGTGCACTTTTGATGTAATAGTGTTTGAAGTTGGTTGTGGAATGTTCTCGATGAGTTTCGGGCACGAGTGTAATGATTTTAGTGTTCATTCGTGTGGTTTCGTGTTTGGAATTGGTTTCTATTTATACAATAGATACTATCTTCCATTTCTGATTGATTAGTATGATTCCAATGATGATTATAATGAGATATGATTAGATTTAATCACGAGTGTGTTTAGAAGGCTTAAGAATCAAAAAACTCCATAGCATTGGAGGTTGTTACGAAAAGCAAACCATTATTAATGCGAGAACTATTGTTTAATTTTTTAGTATAACTAGTTTCTTTCCTATTTATTTTGTTAAGCTTTCATTAATACTTGTACACCAATCTTTAGTTGTACAATGTTAATTAAAATACAAGTAAATCTTATTCACTTAATTGTGTTACCTTGATTTGGCTTCTTTTTTATCCATCACGTATTGCGTCTTTTGTTTGACGTTTGATTACTTTCATTCCGCCAGTGTTCTTTGATTCTCGATTCTTTTTGAGTGAATACGAGTTGTTTGTTGTTTCTTTACACCTGGTTTCCTTACCTAGAAGTTAGTAAAGTATTCACTAAATCCAAATATGTAATATTGATTGATTCGGTGCAGTTTTGATGTAATAATGTTCGAAGTTGGTTGTGGAATGTTCTCGATGAGTTTCGGGCACGAGTGTATTGATTTTAGGGTTCATTCGTGTGGTTTCGTGTTCAGAATTGGTTTCTATTTATACAATAGATACTATCTTCCATTTCTGATTGATTATTATGATTCCAATGATGATTATAATCGGATATGATTAGATTTGTTCTCGAGTGTGTTTAGAAGGCTTAAGAATAAAAAAACTCCATAGCATTGGAGGTTGTTACGAAAAGCAAATCATTATTAATGTGAGAACTATTGTTGTTTAATTTTTTAGTGTAACTAGTTCCTTTCCCATTTATTTAGTTAAGCTCTCATGAATACTTATACACCAATCTTTATTTGTAAAATGTTAATTAAAATACAAGTAAATTTTATTCACTTAATTGTGTTACCTTGATTTGGCTTCTTTTTTATCCATCAGGTATTGCGTCTCTTGTTTGTCGTTTGATTACTTTCATTTCGCCAGTGTACTTTGATTCTCGATTCTTTTTGAGTGATTACGAGTTGTTTATTGTTTCTTTACACCTGGTTTCCTTGCAAAGAAGTTAATAAAGTATTCATTGAATCCACATATGTAATATTGATTGATTCGGTGCACTTTTGATGTAATAGTGTTAGAAGTTGGTTGTGGAATGTTCTCAATAAATTTCTGTAACACCTCTGAAATCTAGCCCAATTAGAATACTTAATGTATTATTGGACCCAATAAAGGTCTGGATTGAATGGGGCTTACCAAAGAAAACTTGGAAAAAAACTAGCCTTTTTAGGCCCAATAGGCCTAATAAGGGCCCAAACTTATAAACAAGGCCCATTTAAGGCCCAATACCCATTTACCATCTAATTAAATAAGTGATCATAAGATAATTAAATTGCGATTCGAAACAACTACGATAAGAATCCAAACCATAAACAGATTCAAAACCTATGCCGTGTAAAGTCCGGTAATCTAACGCGTACTAACGTCTAATTTACATCTGAACATACTTATAATGGTTTATACTCTTTTAAAATCATTGTTAATCAGGATGCATACTGTAAACAGTACTTGCTAAAAGATCCTAACCAAACGTGTATAATCAGCTATGATACGTCGGAAAACGCGAATACCGAATACACCAGCATTTAACGGACATCTGATACGACAACCGAGCCCTATAACGTCATAAATATTTATCTAATTATTATATATTTATTATCATATTCTAAATTAGAGAGTGAGACGGTTATCCAGGAGCAATGTGGTTCGAGTCGCGACTGAAGCGTGGACCGGCCTGAGAATAGGTCAAACCCGAGAGTTTGACCATAAATATACCGAATTGTTTTATTTTAAGCTGAAGTAATTAGATAAATTTATTATAGGTTTTCTAACGAGGTTTTATCCAAAAGACCATTCAATACGCGATAACGAAGTTTCGGGACGTATACGCGATATTTAAATCAAGCCCACTCAAAAACCCTAGGTATATAAGCCAACTATTCCCTCATTTCTCATTTGAAAACCCTAAAAACACCCTAAAATGCTCTCAAGAACCTACTACAGCCGACTTCGCCGGAGCAGAAGGCTCCGCGGTGGCGGCGCGGCGGTTTCTGGCCAGATCTTGGCCTACCCCCCAATCTCGACCTCCTGATCATGATGGTGGTGGTGGTTTCTTCTGATTCGCAACAACGTGGAAGATATGGAAGAAAGAAGGCAGCGATGACTAGGGTTCCGACGAGTTTTCAGGCCGCCGGCGCTGGCGAGTGGCGGCGAGTGCCACCCATGCTCTTCTTCGTCTTGAGGAGATCTTTCCAACGGTGGTAGCTGCGTTGCCTAACTCTTAACAGTTTGAAAGTTATGGGCGTTTGAAGATGACGGCAGCAAGGTTTTGGCGATGAAGGTGGCTGTCGCGACTGTGGCTGATGTTGTGGGCAGCGGTGGTCGACCGGTGGCTCCCGAAGGTGGCGGTTGTGGTGATGGCAGCTGTGATAGTTGGCTGTAATTTATGGTTGTCAGGTTTAGGTGGTGATTAAGGCAAGAATCTTGAGGTTTGATTCACTGTTTTGTTGGCTAGAAGATTGTAGATGGTCAATCTATCATGCATGCTTGATTTTATGATGAAATAGTCGGAGATATGGAGGGGCGGCACCGTTCCAGCAGGTTTTCCGGTGACCCGGTGGCTACCGGCCATGGTAGTGGCGGCCTAGGGCTAAGGATGTTGATGGTGCATGATGGTAAGGGCTAGTGGTGGTAAGAATCATAGTCGAGGTGTTTGGTAACGTATGTTGCGGTTAAAGTTGTGTTTGGTTATGAGATAACAAAATAATAGTGATGTATGTATTCTTGGTGTGGTTTTGGTTAGGTTTAACTTTGGTCAAAGCTGGTCAAACTGGTCAATGGACAGTCAACGCGATGCGGATCGGAACAAGCGAGTTTTAGGATGCGATAATGAAACGTTAGGTATAACCATGCGTTAAATATTCTTACGCGTAAATATAATGATTATATACTAACTTGTGTGTGCGTTGAGCTACAAATAAGTATAAAATGTTAACTAGTTTATAAACCATCATGAATGGATACGTAAATTTGAAATAACATGGGCAATCGCATAATGAAAAACAACATTGAAAAAGTATTCATATGAACAAAGATATTAGAAATATATATATGAAGTTATTTAATCTCATGTCATATAAAATTCTTACAAGACGTATAGATGATTAATACATATATAAAATGCAATTGTACATACCTATATTCATATATATATAAATATATATATGCAATGGATAATTTAGGTTAACCGATGTTCACTCATAATTATTTAAGACTCATAATTCTATACTAATCCATCATCTTATTATTATTAATAATCGATAATCTTGTTGTTATTGAAATAAATATTAATTGTATCACCCTTTTTATTCGATATAATGACAACTATTATTGATATTCAAATTATTCTAACATTATATTAACTACATTATTGTTAGAAATATATCTATATAATTATGGAATATGGATAAATCTTTCAAGGTGTACTTACACTTATTGTTTAAAATATATTTTTGGTTCGCACTAAATGCGTTAAGAAGAATTTAAACATATCTATCCTTGAACCATCTAAGTATCATATAATTTATAAGCCAAGCCTTTTAATAGCCTAAATTAGATGATCTTAAAAAGTATATATGCTATGCGCGTGAAAATAACATAATATCATGACATAAGAGAGTATAATTCATAATATTTGATGCATTTTAGATTGCTATTACTACCAAGCAGTTAGAGGTTTGACTACATTCCTACCTATGCAAGTATCACACATTTAAAGAATCTACATAAACAATATAAATATTATTAGAACATCTAATACAATAATTGGAACATTAAAGATTTCTAATATCTGTTGGGTTTGTTGTACCAAAACAATGTCGTTTAACCATTTTAAACAAGAAAACGCAGCGGAATATGAACTTAATATCCTATTCAATAATCTGAAAATTAAAGTTCATAAGATTATTTTAACAAACCCAAAGTCAAAGGATCATATATATGTGAATAAACTAGTTATCAAGAAGCAAACAAAAGAACCAAAATCAACACAATAAACTACCTTTTAGAAGCTGTCAAAACGTTGATATAAGTGAAGATGGGGCTGCTATTTGATGACCAAAACATCAAGAATAGATGTCCTCAAGTGTTCATACCCACAAGCCTTCAAGAAAACACCCATTTGCTAGGATTTGAGCACCAAATCGACACAAGAAGGCTGCTGGAAACTTGTTCCAGCCGTGAACTTTCAAAGAGGATTCTAAATCCTTTGTTCCAGCCATGACATCCTTCTTCCAAAAGAAAGATTATGTTCTTGTGACTCTTTTGCATTAGAGAGAGAGAGATCTGAAGTAGAGTGTGTGTATGTGTGTATCTTGAGAGCTTTTTCTCCATAACACACACAAAAAGGGAAGAACAAAAAGGGGCTGCCCCAAGGGGCGGCCGAAACCCCTTTTGTTCCAAGGGTTATCCCTAAAACTCTCCTTTTTAAAATATTTCAAGAGTTTTTAGATATTATACATAATTAACCCTTTAATTATATAAAATATGCACACACACTTTTATTATTTGATGTTGCTTAACTAATTTAAACAACATAACAAATAATATCTATGAACAAAATATCCTCATAATTTGTTCTTTCTCACATACAATTTATTTAGAAAACCCATTTTCTAAATTGGTGTAATTATTTAATTCCATGATCATATCATCAATTAAATATTAATTGGTGTTTGCTAAGCTTGTTATTGGGTATGACCCGACTTGGATCACAACGTACTAACCACATCAATGTTCTATGTGTCTTGGGCATACAGAATCCAGCAATCTCCCACTTGCACAAGATACATAGAAGATTGATGTAAGCAGTAAATACCGCCTAACAACGGTTTACTACCCTTAATACGCGTGACTTAAAGCCATTCAATAACATCATCCCCTTCAAGTATCCAACTTGAAATGATTTAGGTGAATCAATCATCTATCCTTTTGTTACAGATGTCATGTTAAATCCAAGGACATAGAATGATCATTCCTTGTTGATTTAACTTAATCAGGCCTTAGACATCATGCTCTCAACGAATAAGAGGAACAAATTCCATCTTGACTACATACGTTTCTCACAATCACCTTATGTTGTACCCAAACATAGCCTTATGTACTGACCATTATTTCAGAGCAGCGAAGAACTAGCTCAAGGTATAACACTTGGTGAATATCAAAACCCAATATGTATCTCAGGTCAGAGGATACCAAATGATATTCGCCTTTACTCAAATTTACTTATGATCAATCTAAAGATTCCATGTAGTAAAATTGAGACGCGGGTCAGTCCAATATTTGTATCCCACAAATATCTATGAACCTTGGTAGCAACCAATTGCTCTATATTCATACCATATAAATATCTACCAATCCATGTTCATAATAGTCTTACATTCATATCTGTTCCCACAAATATGACCGACTACGGACATTTAGAATAATAAACATATTCATGGATGTAAACATGCTAAAAGGGAACACGACTCAAAAGGTCAAAATTACAATTGTTCCATACATTAAATACTAAATAGATCAATTTCCAATCGCTAGAATATCGAAGTCCTAAGGCACAAGTATGACCCTCATACTTTGCCTTCGCAAGGAGCTTCGTGAGTGGATTCGTAACGTTTTGATCTTAATGAACTTTACGAATACATATCTTTACCCCTTTCAACTTCATCCCTTATGATGTTGAATCTCCGCTCAAGGTGCTTAGTCTTTGATGAGTACGGGGTTCCTTGATTTGAGCAATCCCACCCACGTAATTACCAAAGATCTTTAGGGAGTCTTGAATGGTAGAGACCACCCCTAGATAAGCAATGGACAAGCTTATCCATGCAGCTTCCAAAGCTGCCAATGAAGCGGCTATGTATTCGGATTTTAGACTGAATAATGCTACCGTGTCCTGCTTTGAACACTTCAAGGATACCACACCTCCATTCATAATGGAAGTACACCTGATTATGATCGAGAGTTGTTTCGATCTATTTTGGAAGTCCTCATCTGTGCAACCCTTTACACAGATTTTCACTTCAACAGATCCGTATATTAGAAACATATCCTTAGTCTTACTAAGGTGCATCAACATACTTTTAACAACCATTCAATGGTTATTTCTATTGGTATCTACTTTGTCATACCTGATAAGCATGACTCGTCCGGTTTAGTGCATATCATGAGACAAATGACGGATCCTATAGCAGATGTGTATGGGATATCCTTCATTTGATTTTGCTCATCCTATGAGCTTGGACATTGAGACGTAGTCAACATGGTCTCTCTTTGAAAGGGTATCATACCTTTCTAAGAGGTTTCCATCTTGAACCTTTTCAAGATTTTATATATGCACTTTGGTTTGACCCTATCAACCACCTCGATCTATCCTTATAGATCCTTATTCCAAAATATGGGTGATTTCAAAGAGATCCTTTTATGAAAAACATCTTCCAAGCAAGGTTTTAACACCTTCCAAGGTTGGAATATATTTTTCAAATAGCAGTGTGTCATCAGCATACAACACTGAGAGTTTACTTCTGCTCCCACTAGCTTTCATATATACACACCCTTTTTGATGCTTGTTTCAATCCATAGATCTATCACTTTAACTTGTATACTTTATTGGGATGTCACGGATCGACAAAACCTTCATGCTGAACTATGTGGACAGTCTCTACGAGATGTCCATTAAGGAAAGCGGTTTTGACATCCATTAGCCAAAACTCATATTCAAAATATGCAGTTATGGCACTTAATCATCCTAATCGACCTTAGCATTGCCACGGGCGTAAGACTTTCATCATAATCAACCAATTGAGTTTGATGAAAACCTTATGCTATAAGTCTTGACTTATAAGTATTCAAGTCTCCATGTATATTTGTTTTCATCCAGAAAACCCACTTGTATCCAACCGATTTGGAGTTAAGTGGAGGGTCAACCAATTCCCAAACTTGGTTGTTATAAATGGATTGCATCCTTACGTTCATGGCTTCTAGCCATTTGTCCAATCCAAATTGGACATAACATCTTGGTATATGGTTAGCCTACAGGGGTCAACCACATAGTATCCATTCTTTGAATATACATATCACTTAGATGGAATACTAACTCTACCTGATTTATGAACGTTTTTGTGTATATTTATCAACCTCTTGATTATCATCAACAACCTCTTGTTGGTAGCTAGTGTCAACCAAAAGTGTACCGGCTTGTGGATTTTGATTCTTATCAAGTTCCACAGTTCTATACGTCATTCCTTCCATAAAGAACTCGGTTTCCAAGAACTTAGCCTTTCAGCAATAAATACTTTTGCTCTGTTGAGTCGAAGAAACAGTATTCCATACAGTCTCTGTGGATTCTCAACTTATATACACTTTCTTTGTCCGGGCCATATTCATAATATGAGCCTTAGAGAGCAATGCGAAAACCCAAAATGATAAAGATGGTAAGCTCATAGCCATAATAAATTGAACCATATCCAAATAGGGTTCAGTTTCTTCTTTATCAGAATGAAGAACACAGATAGTTATGTAGAGTTGATATTCTACTTCATTATTGAAGATTTTGAACATTTCAAAAGCTTCATACTTATGTGTCATCAAGTGCACACAATAATAGCGACTATAATCGTCGGTAAATAATGAAGTATCTTTCACCAATCTTTGTCATTGTCTTAAAAGGATTACATACATCCAAATGTATCATTCCTAGTAAGTCTTTTGGTTCACACTTATCAAATGAAACATTTTCATTTGTTTCCAAAAGACCATTCTTTTGAAGTGTTTGAATCTAATTCTGGTTAATGTGACCAAGGCGACAATGTCAAAGATAGTAATAACTTAAACCCATTTTAAGTTTTTTATGCTAAATGTGTATCAACGAGTTATAATAGGATGATCTATCATGAACCAATTCATGGATGTCATTAAAAGGCATATCCTTAAAATGATATACATCATTCAAAACTCAATACCATTATTTACAAACTTTGAATCATGATCATATTGTTTTAATAGGAAACAATAATTATGTTCCTAGTCAAACTAGGTGCATACAAAAATGTTTTGAGAACAACTTCCAAACCATTTGAAGGTCTCAAAATAGAGTTTCCCTTCTTGAAGCGTACATTTCTTTTGAACCCTTTTGCAACAATTGCAAGTATGAGTCTCACATCCGGTATCCAATACCCATGTGATTGAAGAAATGGCTTTTAAAACAGCGTATGAATCATGGAATTGTATTTGAGGTTTGCCCAAAACCCTTCTTGTGTTTCAACTCCTTGAGATAGAAGGGACAATACCCTTTTTATAGTCCTATCTCTCCATACTCAAAGCATGGATCGTTCTCCGTTACCTTAGGCTTCATAAGCTTAGGTTTTGAGGTTTCGCTTTAACCTTTGCTTTGATTTATTCCAATCCTTTAGCAATAATTGCTTTAGGATCGGGATGGGCCACTTCTTATAGCCTCCCTTATTGATCGAGAGAATAGGTAGAACCTCTCTACTTATCCCCGCCTCGGTTGCTTTGAGCATTGCATGAGGTTCACCGATGCTCATGTCCCATCCGTTCATATTACAGTTTATTATGAATGTCTCAAACCTTTAGTTAGGTAATCAAGGATCAAATCCTTGGCCAACTACTTTGAGACAGGATAGTAAAGCATCTTGAGGCTATCAATATGGCTTTTATCTTAAGAATATATAAGATGATATCGATTGGGTCTTTTCATGTGACATGCATAAAGTGCTTGAACCGTTTCAAAGCAATCTTACTAAAGTTTGCGGAAGGAACATTTCCTTTTAGATTAACATGTCATGTGCCCCATGAGGCTCCAAACCCTTTTGGAGTCTGGGAATCATATTCCCAACATGAGATCGGATGCTTGCACAGAATCCTAAGTGTGCTTAACTCAATCGTCAAAAGGCCATAACATCAACAGCGTGGGTTGGTGAGGTATGGGATCGTCAAGGACATAGACCTTTACTCATTCTTGAGAACGATTCTCAAGTTTCAAAATGAGTCCATAAGATAATTATGGTTAGGACTATCCCTCTCGAGAATAGGTCTCAGTGATAGGGAAGGGACGATCGGGGTGGTAGCATTATAGTTAGAGGTCATTATTATAAAATTGACAAAGTTCATATTAGTATTTCTCATAAATTTATTTTAATCGTTAATACCCTTAAATGTCTCATAGACAATTAACAATTAAAATCTAGAATCCAACGTTACATTTAAATGATGGTTAGGTGACCTTTATCCCATTATTTAAATTAACAAGGTAGTCAACAGTTGACAATTGCAACCTATTGCAACTTCTAGTCTTATGGGATCGGTTAAACATCATATGTTTAGTCGGCATGTTTAATCCCATCAACACCATTGTACGCCATGCTTCGGTGACCCTAGCACATGGTTTCCAATTCAAGTCGTCCTACTTACACACACGTGTGAGTTTTTACATATAAGCGGTTAGGTGACCTTTATCCCACAAGTATGTTAGACTCACCTCAAGGACACAAGTTCCCTACAAGTGGTTAGGTGACCTTTATCCCACAAATAGTTCCCAAGTGATTCGAGTGTCGTGTAAAAGGATGGTGTTAGACTTGTTACCAAAGGGTTTTAAGTTTCCATTAATTTTAGACTTTGAAAACACTATGTACCTTGTAATTGCATGCTTTCAAATACATGGTACCCTATGGTTCTCTTTTAATAAAACCTCTTTTATTTTGAAATCATTAATCCTTTTAATAACCTTTTATTAATTACTTAATGATTTAGAACCATAAAATTCAGCTTGTTATCATAATTTATTTAGATCGTTAAGCATATTCATATATCAAACAATCAACATAAAACAAACAAGCATAATCATACAAACATATGTGCATAACCATAGCCACTAAGTTGACTACACTTGTTTGCCATCACAAGTGTTGTCATAAGGTCATTCCTAAGGGTTAACAATGACACATCATATGTGTCCATGAACTCCCACTTGATTCCACATCCAAATGCTTCAAGTGTCCATGTCTTTGTGTCCTTCCTTTTGGGTCTTCTTCTTGTGCATCTTCTTTTACAAAATCATATCCTAATACAATTTTCTAATAAAAGAAATGCATCTATTCTATTTATTACATAACCAAATGAATAAATAAATTACAACCCAAACACAAACACAAAAGAATAATATTACAACCCTTTGAATGAATACAACCAACATGACAAAATCACAAACAACCAAATCCAAAACACACATGGTCAAGGCTATGTTATGCACTAAAATTATGTATCCATATACATCATACTAAGAACCAAAATGAACCCCATTGACCCTAAATTTTCAGCCAACATAAACCAAAAATCTAGGGTCTTTTGTCCAAACAAAACACAATCAACCAAATTGATATCTTTCCTTTCAAGGTTTAATCACTAGCATGTTTGATATAACCTTGAAAGATTGGGGTATCATCAAATCAATACAAAACAGCCCTAAAATTGGTTGTTAAACCTTATATAACCAATTATACAAGAACACATGAAACTAATCATCCACATAACCGGCTCTTGATGCCAATGTTGGGTTTGTTGTACCAAAACAATGTCGTTTAACCATTTTAAACAAGAAAACGCAGCGGAATATGAACTTAATATCCTATTCAATAATCTGAAAATTAAAGTTCATAAGATTATTTTAACAAACCCAAAGTCAAAGGATCATATATATGTGAATAAACTAGTTATCAAGAAGCAAACAAACAACCAAAATCAACACAATAAACTACCTTTTAGAAGCTGTCAAAACGTTGATATAAGTGAAGATGGGGCTGCTATTTGATGACCAAAACATCAAGAATAGATGTCCTCAAGTGTTCATACCCACAAGCCTTCAAGAAAACACCCATTTGCTAGGATTTGAGCACCAAATCGACACAAGAAGGCTGCTGGAAACTTGTTCCAGCCGTGAACTTTCAAAGAGGATTCTAAATCCTTTGTTCCAGCCATGACATCCTTCTTCCAAAAGAAAGATTATGTTCTTGTGACTCTTTTGCATTAGAGAGAGAGAGATCTGAAGTAGAGTGTGTGTATGTGTGTATCTTGAGAGCTTTTTCTCCATAACACACACAAAAAGGGAAGAACAAAAAGGGGCTGCCCCAAGGGGCGGCCGAAACCCCTTTTGTTCCAAGGGTTATCCCTAAAACTCTCCTTTTTAAAATTTCAAGAGTTTTTAGATATTATACATAATTAACCCTTTAATTATATAAAATATGCACACACACTTTTATTATTTGATGTTGCTTAACTAATTTAAACAACATAACAAATAATATCTATGAACAAAATATCCTCATAATTTGTTCTTTCTCACATACAATTTATTTAGAAAACCCATTTTCTAAATTGGTGTAATTATTTAATTCCATGATCATATCATCAATTAAATATTAATTGGTGTTTGCTAAGCTTGTTATTGGGTATGACCCGACTTGGATCACAACGTACTAACCACATCAATGTTCTATGTGTCTTGGGCATACAGAATCCAGCAATCTCCCACTTGCACAAGATACATAGAAGATTGATGTAAGCAGTAAATACCACCTAACAACGGTTTACTACCCTTAATACGCGTGACTTAAAGCCATTCAATAACATCATCCCCTTCAAGTATCCAACTTGAAATGATTTAGGTGAATCAATCATCTATCCTTTTGTTACAGATGTCATGTTAAATCCAAGGACATAGAATGATCATTCCTTGTTGATTTAACTTAATCAGGCCTTAGACATCATGCTCTCAACGAATAAGAGGAACAAATTCCATCTTGACTACATACGTTTCTCACAATCACCTTATGTTGTACCCAAACATAGCCTTATGTACTGACCATTATTTCAGAGCAGCGAAGAACTAGCTCAAGGTATAACACTTGGTGAATATCAAAACCCAATATGTATCTCAGGTCAGAGGATACCAAATGATATTCGCCTTTACTCAAATTTACTTATGATCAATCTAAAGATTCCATGTAGTAAAATTGAGACGCGGGTCAGTCCAATATTTGTATCCCACAAATATCTATGAACCTTGGTAGCAACCAATTGCTCTATATTCATACCATATAAATATCTACCAATCCATGTTCATAATAGTCTTACATTCATATCTGTTCCCACAAATATGACCGACTACGGACATTTAGAATAATAAACATATTCATGGATGTAAACATGCTAAAAGGGAACACGACTCAAAAGGTCAAAATTACAATTGTTCCATACATTAAATACTAAATAGATCAATTTCCAATCGCTAGAATATCGAAGTCCTAAGGCACAAGTATGACCCTCATACTTTGCCTTCGCAAGGAGCTTCGTGAGTGGATTCGTAACGTTTTGATCTTAATGAACTTTACGAATACATATCTTTACCCCTTTCAACTTCATCCCTTATGATGTTGAATCTCCGCTCAAGGTGCTTAGTCTTTGATGAGTACGGGGTTCCTTGATTTGAGCAATCCCACCCACGTAATTACCAAAGATCTTTAGGGAGTCTTGAATGGTAGAGACCACCCCTAGATAAGCAATGGACAAGCTTATCCATGCAGCTTCCAAAGCTGCCAATGAAGCGGCTATGTATTCGGATTTTAGACTGAATAATGCTACCGTGTCCTGCTTTGAACACTTCAAGGATACCACACCTCCATTCATAATGGAAGTACACCTGATTATGATCGAGAGTTGTTTCGATCTATTTTGGAAGTCCTCATCTGTGCAACCCTTTACACAGATTTTCACTTCAACAGATCCGTATATTAGAAACATATCCTTAGTCTTACTAAGGTGCATCAACATACTTTTAACAACCATTCAATGGTTATTTCTATTGGTATCTACTTTGTCATACCTGATAAGCATGACTCGTCCGGTTTAGTGCATATCATGAGACAAATGACGGATCCTATAGCAGATGTGTATGGGATATCCTTCATTTGATTTTGCTCATCCTATGAGCTTGGACATTGAGACGTAGTCAACATGGTCTCTCTTTGAAAGGGTATCATACCTTTCTAAGAGGTTTCCATCTTGAACCTTTTCAAGATTTTATATATGCACTTTGGTTTGACCCTATCAACCACCTCGATCTATCCTTATAGATCCTTATTCCAAAATATGGGTGATTTCAAAGAGATCCTTTTATGAAAAACATCTTCCAAGCAAGGTTTTAACACCTTCCAAGGTTGGAATATATTTTTCAAATAGCAGTGTGTCATCAGCATACAACACTGAGAGTTTACTTCTGCTCCCACTAGCTTTCATATATACACACCCTTTTTGATGCTTGTTTCAATCCATAGATCTATCACTTTAACTTGTATACTTTATTGGGATGTCACGGATCGACAAAACCTTCATGCTGAACTATGTGGACAGTCTCTACGAGATGTCCATTAAGGAAAGCGGTTTTGACATCCATTAGCCAAAACTCATATTCAAAATATGCAGTTATGGCACTTAATCATCCTAATCGACCTTAGCATTGCCACGGGCGTAAGACTTTCATCATAATCAACCAATTGAGTTTGATGAAAACCTTATGCTATAAGTCTTGACTTATAAGTATTCAAGTCTCCATGTATATTTGTTTTCATCCAGAAAACCACTTGTATCCAACCGATTTGGAGTTAAGTGGAGGTCAACCATTCCCAAACTTGGTTGTTATAAATGGATTGCATCCTTACGTTCATGGCTTCTAGCCATTTGTCCAATCCAAATTGGACATAACATCTTGGTATATGGTTAGCCTACAGGGGTCAACCACATAGTATCCATTCTTTGAATATACATATCACTTAGATGGAATACTAACTCTACCTGATTTATGAACGTTTTTGTGTATATTTATCAACCTCTTGATTATCATCAACAACCTCTTGTTGGTAGCTAGTGTCAACCAAAAGTGTACCGGCTTGTGGATTTTGATTCTTATCAAGTTCCACAGTTCTATACGTCATTCCTTCCATAAAGAACTCGGTTTCCAAGAACTTAGCCTTTCGAGCAATAAATACTTTTGCTCTGTTGAGTCGAAGAAACAGTATTCCATACAGTCTCTGTGGATTCTCAACTTATATACACTTTCTTTGTCCGGGCCATATTCATAATATGAGCCTTAGAGAGCAATGCGAAAACCCAAAATGATAAAGATGGTAAGCTCATAGCCATAATAAATTGAACCATATCCAAATAGGGTTCAGTTTCTTCTTTATCAGAATGAAGAACACAGATAGTTATGTAGAGTTGATATTCTACTTCATTATTGAAGATTTTGAACATTTCAAAAGCTTCATACTTATGTGTCATCAAGTGCACACAATAATAGCGACTATAATCGTCGGTAAAATAATGAAGTATCTTTCACCAATCTTTGTCATTGTTTTAAAAGGATTACATACATCCAAATGTATCATTCCTAGTAAGTCTTTTGGTTCACACTTATCAAATGAAACATTTTCATTTGTTTCCAAAAGACCATTCTTTTGAAGTGTTTGAATCTAATTCTGCTTAATGTGACCAAGGCGATAATGTCAAAGATAGTAATAACTTAAACCCATTTTAAGTTTTTATGCTAAATGTGTATCAACGAGTTATAATAGGATGATCTATCATGAACCAATTCATGGATGTCATTAAAAGGCATATCCTTAAAATGATATACATCATTCAAAACTCAATACCATTATTTACAAACTTTGAATCATGATCATATTGTTTTAATAGGAAACAATAATTATGTTCCTAGTCAAACTAGGTGCATACAAAATGTTTTGAGAACAACTTCCAAACCATTTGAAGGTCTCAAAATAGAGTTTCCCTTCTTGAAGCGGACATTTCTTTTGAACCCTTTTGCAACAATTGCAAGTATGAGTCTCACATCCGGTATCCAATACCCATGTGATTGAAGAAATGGCTTTTAAAACAGCGTATGAATCATGGAATTGTATTTGAGGTTTGCCCAAAACCCTTCTTGTGTTTCAACTCCTTGAGATAGAAGGGACAATACCCTTTTATAGTCCTATCTCTCCATACTCAAAGCATGGATCGTTCTCCGTTACCTTAGGCTTCATAAGCTTAGGTTTTGAGGTTTCGCTTTAACCTTTGCTTTGATGTATTCCTTTCCTTTGGCAATAATTGCTTTAGGATCGGGATGGGCCACTTCTTATAGCCTCCCTTATTGATCGAGAGAATAGGTAGAACCTCTCTTCCTATCCCCGCCTCGGTTGCTTTGAGCATTGCATGAGGTTCACCGATGCTCTTGTCCCATCCGTTCATATTACAGTTTATTATGAATGTCTCAAACCTTTAGTTAGGCAATCAAGGATCAAATCCTTGGCAAACTACTTTGAGACAGGACAGTAAAGCATCTTGAGGCTATCAATATGGCTTTTATCTTAAGAATATATAAGATGATATCGATTGGGTCTTTTCATGTGACATGCATAAAGTGCTTGAACCGTTTCAAAGCAATCTTACTAAAGTTTGCGGAAGGAACATTTCCTTTTAGATTAACATGTCATGTGCCCCATGAGGCTCCAAACCCTTTTGGAGTCTGGGAATCATATTCCCAACATGAGATCGGATGCTTGCACAGAATCCTAAGTGTGCTTAACTCAATCGTCAAAAGGCCATAACATCAACAGCGTGGGTTGGTGAGGTATGGGATCGTCAAGGACATAGACCTTTACTCATTCTTGAGAACGATTCTCAAGTTTCAAAATGAGTCCATAAGATAATTATGGTTAGGACTATCCCTCTCGAGAATAGGTCTCAGTGATAGGGAAGGGACGATCGGGGTGGTAGCATTATAGTTAGAGGTCATTATTATAAAATTGACAAAGTTCATATTAGTATTTCTCATAAATTTATTTTAATCGTTAATACCCTTAAATGTCTCATAGACAATTAACAATTAAAATCTAGAATCCAACGTTACATTTAAATGATGGTTAGGTGACCTTTATCCCATTATTTAAATTAACAAGGTAGTCAACAGTTGACAATTGCAACCTATTGCAACTTCTAGTCTTATGGGATCGGTTAAACATCATATGTTTAGTCGGCATGTTTAATCCCATCAACACCATTGTACGCCATGCTTCGGTGACCCTAAGCACATGGTTTCCAATTCAAGTCGTCCTACTTACACACACGTGTGAGTTTTTACATATAAGCGGTTAGGTGACCTTTATCCCACAAGTATGTTAGACTCACCTCAAGGACACAAGTTCCCTACAAGTGGTTAGGTGACCTTTATCCCACAAATAGTTCCCAAGTGATTCGAGTGTCGTGTAAAAGGATGGTGTTAGACTTGTTACCAAAGGGTTTTAAGTTTCCATTAATTTTAGACTTTGAAAACACTATGTACCTTGTAATTGCATGCTTTCAAATACATGGTACCCTATGGTTCTCTTTTAATAAAACCTCTTTTATTTTGAAATCATTAATCCTTTTAATAACCTTTTATTAATTACTTAATGATTTAGAATCATAAAATTCAGCTTGTTATCATAATTTATTTAGATCGTTAAGCATATTCATATATCAAACAATCAACATAAAACAAACAAGCATAATCATACAAACATATGTGCATAACCATAGCCACTAAGTTGACTACACTTGTTTGCCATCACAAGTGTTGTCATAAGGTCATTCCTAAGGGTTAACAATGACACATCATATGTGTCCATGAACTCCCACTTGATTCCACATCCAAATGCTTCAAGTGTCCATGTCTTTTGTGTCCTTCCTTTTGGGTCTTCTTCTTGTGCATCTTCTTTTACAAAATCATATCCTAATACAATTTTCTAATAAAAGAAATGCATCTATTCTATTTATTACATAACCAAATGAATAAATAAATTACAACCCAAACACAAACACAAAAGAATAATATTACAACCCTTTGAATGAATACAACCAACATGACAAAATCACAAACAACCAAATCCAAAACACACATGGTCAAGGCTATGTTATGCACTAAAATTATGTATCCATATACATCATACTAAGAACCAAAATGAACCCCATTGACCCTAAATTTTCAGCCAACATAAACCAAAAATCTAGGGTCTTTTGTCCAAACAAAACACAATCAACCAAATTGATATCTTTCCTTTCAAGGTTTAATCACTAGCATGTTTGATATAACCTTGAAAGATTGGGGTATCATCAAATCAATACAAAACAGCCCTAAAATTGGTTGTTAAACCTTATATAACCAATTATACAAGAACACATGAAACTAATCATCCACATAACCGGCTCTTGATGCCAATGTTGGGTTTGTTGTACCAAAACAATGTCGTTTAACCATTTTAAACAAGAAAACGCAGCGGAATATGAACTTAATATCCTATTCAATAATCTGAAAATTAAAGTTCATAAGATTATTTTAACAAACCCAAAGTCAAAGGATCATATATATGTGAATAAACTAGTTATCAAGAAGCAAACAAAAGAACCAAAATCAACACAATAAACTACCTTTTAGAAGCTGTCAAAACGTTGATATAAGTGAAGATGGGGCTGCTATTTGATGACCAAAACATCAAGAATAGATGTCCTCAAGTGTTCATACCCACAAGCCTTCAAGAAAACACCCATTTGCTAGGATTTGAGCACCAAAATCGACACAAGAAGGCTGCTGGAAACTTGTTCCAGCCGTGAACTTTCAAAGAGGATTCTAAATCCTTTGTTCCAGCCATGACATCCTTCTTCCAAAAGAAAGATTATGTTCTTGTGACTCTTTTGCATTAGAGAGAGAGAGATCTGAAGTAGAGTGTGTGTATGTGTGTATCTTGAGAGCTTTTTCTCCAAACACACACAAAAAGGGAAGAACAAAAGGGGCTGCCCAAGGGGCGGCCGAAACCCCTTTGTTCCAAGGGTTATCCCTAAAACTCTCCTTTTTAAAATATTTCAAGAGTTTTTAGATATTATACATAATTAACCCTTTAATTATATAAAATATGCACACACACTTTTATTATTTGATGTTGCTTAACTAATTTAAACAACATAACAAATAATATCTATGAACAAAATATCCTCATAATTTGTTCTTTCTCACATACAATTTATTTAGAAAACCCATTTTCTAAATTGGTGTAATTATTTAATTCCATGATCATATCATCAATTAAATATTAATTGGTGTTTGCTAAGCTTGTTATTGGGTATGACCCGACTTGGATCACAACGTACTAACCACATCAATGTTCTATGTGTCTTGGGCATACAGAATCCAGCAATATCATCAATAATAATTATCTATAAAGATTGGAATCCCTATTATCAACCGATAATTGTTACAATCATTGTACAAATAATCATTTCTCGAATAAAGGCACTTATTAACCTAATAAGCGCGAATTAGTACTTAACGACTAATAATTTCACAAGAAGCTAAGGTACATCAATGATACTAATCATTAACTTTAAGTTAACTAAAGAGCTCAACCGCACGCATGTAATGACATCGTGCTAATTCTAAACATGAATCTCATATGTTCTAATTAGGATTGCTTTGTTGGTGACCTTCACATTTCTTTACCGAGCTCAAAATTTATATAAGGATACCAGGTGAGTTCTAGTGATTCCCCTTTTTACTACTGTTTTGGGGTGAAGCATGCTCTGTTATTTTTGAACTATAATTGTGCTTTACTTGATGATTGTATGTGGGATTTATGGATTACCTGTTGATACTTATGTCATGATCATTAATTCTTTCGTGAACCGCTTGTTTTATATGAATAGATCTATTTGGGGAATCCCCCACACACAGTGGCTTCCGTTCCAGGAAGGGTACCCCACTGAGATCCTAAGGGGTCGTTTGTGGCATGTAACAGGTTTTGTTAAGAAACTATGGTGAACTATCCGGGCAGGTAAGGTTCACTGGTTTGGGGCTCAGTTCTTCCTTCGGGAATATCCGGTTAAACACAACTTTAGAAGAGGCCAACTGGGACTGAGTGCAGGGTTGATTATGATTTCTCCCACGATGTTGAAACTATGATTCATTCACTTTTATCAAATGAGGATTTGTTAAGCTCTTTTTGTTTTTAAACTTTAAGCACTTGAACTCACCAACTTTATGTTGACACAAAATCTTTTGAGCATGTCTTTTTGGTACAACTAGGTAGATTAGCCGAGCTATAGAAGATATCCAAATCCAAAAAGAAGTGATGGTGGGTGTTGAAGGAAAAAGGTCGAGCCTAGAAGCCTTAGTTACTGAAGCCTCAAGAAATATTGACCAAGAGATAGATTATGATACCTTTGGATTGTAGATTGAGACACCCTGTAAACTGAAACTAAGTCAATATCCTGATGTAACTACTTTAAGATGCGTTGTAATAAACCATTCATGAATACTTGTACACCAATCTTTAGTTGTACAATGTTAATTAAAATACAAGTAAATCTTATTCACTTAATTGTGTTACCTTGATTTGGCTTCTTTTTTATCCATCAAGTATTGCGTCTTTTGTTTGACGTTTGATTACTTTCATTCCGCCAGTGTACTTTGATTCTCGATTCTTTTTTAGTGAATACGAGTTGTTTATTGTTTCTTTACACCTGGTTTCCTTACCTAGAAGTTAGTAAAGTATTCACTAAATCCAAATATGTAATATTGATTGATTCGGTGCAGTTTTGATTTAATAGTGTTCGAAGTTGGTTGTGGAATGTTCTCGATGAGTTTCGGGCACGAGTGTATTGATTTTAGGGTTCATTCGTGTGGTTTCGTGTTTAGAATTGGTTTCTATTTATACAATAGATACTATCTTCCATTTCTAATTGATTATTATGATTCCAATGATTATTATAATCGGATATGATTAGATTTGTTCTCGAGTGTGTTTAGAAGGCTTAAGAATAAAAAAACTCCATAGCATTGAAGGTTGTTACGAAAAGCAAATCATTATTAATGTGAGAACTATTGTTGTTTAATTTTTTAGTGTAACTAGTTCCTTTCCCATTTATTTAGTTAAGCTCTCATGAATACTTATACACCAATCTTTATTTGTAAAATGTTAATTAAAATACAAGTAAATCTTATTTACTTAATTGTGTTACCTTGATTTGGCTTCTTTTTTATCCATCAGGTATTGCGTCTCTTGTTTGTCGTTTGATTACTTTCATTCCACCAGTGTACTTTGATTCTCGATTCTTTTTGAGTGATTACGAGTTGTTTATTGTTTCTTTACACCTGGTTTCCTTGCAAAGAAGTTAATAAAGTATTCATTGAATCCACATATGTAATATTGATTGATTCGGTGCACTTTTGATGTAATAGTGTTAGAAGTTGGTTGTGGAATGTTCTCAATAAATTTCTGTAACACCTCTGAAATCTAGCCCAATTAGAAAACTTAATGTATTATTGGACCCAATAAAGGTCTGGATTGAATGGGGCTTACCAAAGAAAACTTGGAAAAAAACTAGCCTTTTTAGGCCCAATAGGCCCAATAAGGGCCCAAACTTATAAACAAGGCCCATTTAAGGCCCAATACCCATTTACCATCTAATTAAATAAGTGATCATAAGATAATAAATTAAATTGCGATTCGAAGCAACTACGATAAGAATCCAAACCAAAAACAGATTCAAAACCTATACCGTGTAAAGTCCGGTAATCTAACGCGTACTAACGTCTAATTTACATCTGAACATACTTATAATGGTTTATACTCTTTTAAAATCATTGTTAATCAGGATGCATACTGTAAACAGTACTTGCTAAAAGATCCTAACCAAACGTGTATAATCAGCTATGATACGTCAGAAAAACGCGAATACCGAATACACCAGCATTTAACGGACATCTGATACGACAACCGAGCCCTATAACGTCATAAATATTTATCTAATTATTATATATTTATTATCATATTCTAAATTAGAGAGTGAGACTGTTATCCAGGAGCAATGTGGTTCGAGTCGCGACTGAAGCGTGGACCGGCCTGAGAATAGGTCAAACCTGAGAGTTTGACCATAAATATACCGAATTGTTTTATTTCAAGCTGAAGTAATTAGATAAACTATTATAGGTTTTCTAACGAGGTTTTATCCAAAAGATCGTTCAATACGCGATAACGAAGTTTCGGGACGTATACGCGATATTTAAATCAAGCCCACTCAAAAACCCTAGGTATATAAGCCAACTATTCCCTCATTTCTCATTTGAAAATCCTAAAAACACCCTAAAATGCTCTCAAGGACCTGCTGCAGCCGACTTCGCCGGAGCAGGAGGCTCCGCGGCGGCACGGCGGCGGCGCGGCAGTTTCCGGCCAGATCTTGGCCTACCCCTTAATCTCGACCTCCTGATCACGATGGTGGTGGTGGTTTCTTCTGATTCGCAACGACGTGGAAGATATGGAAGAAAGAAGGCAGCGGCGGCTAGGGTTCCGACGAGTTTTCAGGCCGCCGGCGCCGGCGAGTGGCGGCGAGTGCCACCCATTCTCTTCTTCGTCTCGACGAGATCTTTCCAACGATGGTAGCTGCGTTGCCTAACTCTTAACGGTTTGAAAGTTATGGGCGTTTGAAGATGACGGCAGCAAGATTTTGGCGATGAAGGTGGCTGTCGCGACTGTGGCTGATGTTGTGGGCAGCGGTGGTCGACCGGTGGCTCCCGAAGGTGGCGGTTGTGGTGATGGAAGCTGTGATAGTTGGCTGTGATTTATGGTTGTCGGGTTTAGGTGGTGATTAAGGCAAGAATCTTGAGGTTTGATTCACTGTTTTGTTGGCTAGAAGATTGTAGATGGTCAATCTATCATGCATGCTTGATTTTATGATGAAATAGTCGGAGATATGGAGGGGCGGCACCGTTCCAACAGGTTTTCCGGTGACTCGGTGGCTACCGGCCATGGTAGTGGCGGCCTAGGGCTAAGGATGTCGATGGTGCATGATGGTAAGGGCTAGTGGTGGTAAGAATCGTAGTCGAGGTGTTTGGTAACGTATGTTGCGGTTAAAGTTGTGTTTGGTTATGAGATAACAAAATAATAGTGATGTATGTAATCTTGTGTGGTTTTGGTTAGGTTTAACTTTGGTCAAAGCTGGTCAAACTGGTCAATGGACAGTCAACGCGATGCGGATCGGAACAAGCGAGTTTTAGGATGCGATATGGAAACGTTAGGTATAACCGTGCGTTAAATATTCTTACGCGTAAATATAAAGATTATATACTAACTTGTGTGTGCGTTGAGCTACAAATAAGTATAAAATGTTAACTAGTTTATAAACCATCATGAATGGATACGTAAATTTGAAATAACATGGGCAATCGCATAATGAAAAACAACATTGGAAAAGTATTCATATGAACAAAGATATTAGAAATAGATATATATATATATATATATATATATATATATATATATAATATATATATATATAGATATATATATATATATAGATATATATATATATATATATATATATTATATAATATATATATATATATATAGAGATATATATATATATATTATATATATCTATATATCTAATATATATATATATATATATGAAGTTATCTAATCTCATGTCATATAAAATTCTTACAAGACGTATAGATGATTAATACATATACAAAATGCAATTGTACATAACTATATTCATATATATATATATAAGTATATATATGCAATGGATAATTTAGGTTAACCGATGTTCACTCATAATAATTTAAGACTCATAATTCTATACTAATCCATCATCTTATTATTATTAATAATCGATAATCTTGTTGTTATTGAAATAAATATTAATTGTATCACCCTTTTTATTCGATATAATGACAACTATTATTGATATTCAAATTATTCTAACATTATATTAACTACATTATTGGTAGAAATATATCTATATAATTATGGAATATGGATAAATCTTTCAAGGTGTACTTACACTTATTGTTTAAAATATATTTTTGGTTCGCACTAAATGCGTTAAGAAGAATTTAAACATATCTATCCTTGAACCATCTAAGTATCATATAATTTATAAGCCAAGCCTTTTAATAGCCTAAATGAGATGATCTTAAAAAGTATATATGCTATGCACGTGAAAATAACATTGTACAATCATTGTACAAATAATGATCTTAAAAAGTATATTGGAATCCCTATTATCAACCGATTATTGTTACAATCATTGTACAAATAATCATTTCTCGAATAAAGGCACTTATTAACCTAATAAGCGCGAATTAGTACTTAACGACTAATAATTTCACAAGAAGCTAAGGTACATCAATGATACCAATCATTAACTTTAAGTTAACTAAAGAGCTCAACCGCACGCATGTAATGACATCGTGCTAATTCTAAACATGAATCTCATATGTTCTAATTAGCATTGCTTTGTTGGTGACCTTCACATTTCTTTACCGAGCTCAAAATTTATATAAGGATACCAGGTGAGTTCTAGTGCCTTTTTACTACTGTTTTGGGGTGAAGCATGCTCTGTTATTTTTGAACTATAATTGTGCTTTACTTGATGATTGTATATGGGATTTATGGATTACCTGCTTATACTTATGTCATGATCATTAATTCTTTCGTGAACCGCTTGTTTTATATGAATAGATCTATTTGGGGAATCCCCCACACACAGTGGCTTCCGTTCCAGGAAGGGTACCCCATTGAGATCCTAAGGGGTCGTTTGTGGCATGTAACAGGTTTTGTTAAGAAACTATGGTGAACCATCCGGGCAGGTAGGGTTCACTGGTTTGGGGCTCAGTTCTTCCTTCGGAAATATCCGGTTAAACACAACTTTAGAAGAGGCCAACCATGACTGAGTGTAGGGTTGATTATGATTTCTCCCACGATGTTGAAACTATGATTCATTCACTTTTATCAAATGAGGATTTGTTAAGCTCTTTTTTGTTTTTAAACTTTAAGCACTTGAACTCACCAACTTTATGTTGACACAAAATCTTTTGAGCATGTCTTTCAGGTACAGCTAGGTAGATTAGCCGAGCTATAGAAGATATCCAAATCCAAAGCAAGAAGTGAGGGTAGGCGTTGAAGGAAAAAGGTCGAGCCTAGAAGCCTTAGTTACTGAAGCCTCAAGAAATATTGACCAAGAGATAGATTATGATACCTTTGGATTGTAGATTGAGACATCCTGTAAACTGAAACTAAGTCAATATCCTGATGTAACTACTGTAACATGCGTTGTAATAAACCATTTAGTTTACGCTGCATTTTGGTTGTTGTTTACCAACCGTTACGTCCCGCCTCTCTGGGCCCGGGGTGTGACAATTTCGGGCATGAGTGTATTTATTTTAGGGTTCATTCGTGTGGCTTCGTGTTCGGATTTGGTTTCTATTTATACAATAGATACTATCTTCCAATTCTAATTGAATAGTATGATTCCAATGATGATTATAATTGGATATGATTAGATTTGTTCTCGAGTGTGTTCCGAAGGCTTAAGAATCAAAAAAACTCCATAGCATTGGAGGTTGTTATGAAAAAGCAAACCATTATCAATGCGAGAACTATTGTTGTTTAATTTTTTAGTATAACTAGTTCATTTCCAATTTATTTAGTTAAGCTTTCATGAATAATTAAACACCAATCTTTAGTTGTACTTTGTTAATTAAAATACAAGTAAACCTTATTCACTTAATTATGTTAAATTGATTTGGCTTCTGTTTTATCCATCAGGTATTGCGTCTCTTGTTTGACGTTTGATTATCTCATTCCGCCAGTGTACTTTGATTCTCGATTCTTTTTGAGTAAATACAAGTTGTTTATTGTTTCTTTACACCTAGTTTCCTTGCCTAGAAGTCAATAAAGTTTTCATTGAATCCACATATGTATTATTGATTGATTCGGTGCACTTTTGATGTAATAGTGTTAGAAGTTGGTTGTGTAATGTTCTCAATGAGTTTCGGGCGTGAGTGTATTGATTTTAGGGTTTGTTCGTGTGGTTTTGTGTTCGGAATTGGTTATTATTTATACAATAGATACTATCGTCCATTTCTGATTGATTAGTATGATTCCAATGATGAATATAATTGGATATGATTAGATTTGTTCTCGAGTGTGTTTAGAAGGCTTAAGAATAAAAAAACTCCTAACATTGGAGGTTGTTACGAAAAGCAAACCACTATCAATGCGAGAACTATTGTTATTTAATTTTTTAGTATAACTAGTTCTTTTCCTATTTATTTAGTTAAGCTTTCAAGAATACTTATACACCAATCTTTAGTTGTACAATGTTAATTAAAATACATGTAAATCTTATTCACTTAATCGTGTTACCTTGATTTGGCTTCTTTTTTATCCATCAGGTATTGCGTCTCTTGTTTGACGTTTGATTACTTTCATTCCGCCAGTGTACTTTGATTCTCGATTCTTTTTGAGTGAATACGAGTTGTTTTATTGTTTCTTTACACCTGGTTTCCTTGCCTAGAAGTTAATAAAGTATTCACTGAATCCACATATGTAATATTGATTGACTCGGTGCAGTTTTAATGTAATAGTGTTCGAAGTTGGTTGTGGAATGTTCTCGATGACTTTCGGGCACGACTTTATTGATATTAGGGTTCATTCATGTGGTTTCGTGTTCGGAATCGGTTTCTATTTATACAATAGATATTATATTCCATTTCTGATTGATTAGTATGATTCTAATGATGATTATAATCGGATATGATTAGATTTGTTCACAAGTGTGTTTAGAAGGCTTAAGAATCAAAAAAATCCAAAGCATTGGAGGTTGTTACGAAAAGCAAACCATTATTAATTCGAGAACTATTGTTGTTAAATTTTTTAGTATAACTAGTTCCTTTCCCATTTATTTAATTAAGCTTTCATGAATAGTTGTACAACAATCTTTAGTTGTACAATGTTAATTAAAATACAAGTAAAATTATTCACTTAATTGTGTTACCTTGATTTGGCTTCTTTTTTAACCATCAGGTATTGCGTCTCTTGTTTGACGTTTGATTACTTGCATTCCGCTAGTATACTTTGATTCTCGATTCTTTATGAGTGAATACGAGTTGTTTATTGTTTCTTTACACCTGGTTTCCTTGCCTAGAAGTTAATAACGTATTCATTGAATCCACATATGTAATATTTATTGATTCGATGCCCTTTTGATGTAATAGTGTTCGAAGTTGGTTGTGGAATGTTCTAGATGAGTTTCGGGCACGAGTGTATTGATTTTAGGGTTCATTCGTTTGGTTCCGTGTTCGGAATTGGTTTCTATTTATACAACAGATACTATCTTCCATTTCTGATTGATTAGTATGATTCCAATTATGATTATAATCGAATATGATTAAATTTGTTCACGAGTGTGTTCAGAAGGCTTAAGAATCAAAAAACTCCATAGCATTGGAGTTTGTTACAAAAAGCAAACCATTATTAATACGAGAACTATTGTTATTTAATTTTTTAGTATAACTAGTTCCTTTCCCATTTATTTAGTTAAGCTTTCATAAATACTTATACACCAGTCCTTAGTTGTATAATGTTAATTAAAATACAAGTAAATCTTATACACTTAATCGTGTTACCTTGATTTGGCTTCTTTTTTGTCCATTTGGTATTGTGTCTCTTGTTTGACATTTGATTACTTTCATTCCGCCAGTGTACTTTGATTCTCGATTCTTTTTAGCGAATACGAGTTGTTTATTGTTTCTTTACACCTGGTTTCCTTGCCTAGAAGTTAATAAAGTATTCATTGAATCCACATATGTAATATTGATTGATTCGGTGCACTTTTGATGTAATAGTGTTAGAAGTTGGTTGTGGAATGTTCTCGATGAGTGTATTGATTTTATGGTTCATTCGTGTGGTTTCGTGTTCAGATTTAGTTTCTATTTATACAATAGGTATTATCTTCCATTTCTGATTGCTTAGTTTGATTCTAATGATGATTATAATTGGAAATGATTAGATTTGTTCTCGAGTGTGTTCAGAAGGCTTAAGAATAAAAAAAGTCCATAGCATTGGAGGTTGTTATGAAAAAGCAAACCATTATCAATGCGAGAACTATTGTTGTTTAAATTTTTAGTATAACTAGTTCATTTCCAATTTATTTAGTTAAGCTTTCATGAATAATAAACACCAATCTTTAGTTGTACTTTGTTAATTAAAATACAAGTAAACCTTATTCACTTAATTATTTAAATTGATTTGGCTTTCTTTTTTATCCATCAGGTATTGCGTCTCTTGTTTGACGTTTGATTATCTCATTCCGCCAGTGTACTTTGATTCTCGATTCTTTTTGAGTAAATACAAGTTGTTTATTGTTTTTTTACACCTAGTTTCCTTGCCTAGAAGTCAATAAAGTTTTCATTGAATCCACATATGTATTATTGATTGATTCGGTGCACTTTTGATGTAATAGTGTTAGAAGTTGGTTGTGTAATGTTCTCAATGAGTTTCGGGCGTGAGTGTATTGATTTTAGGGTTTGTCGTGTGGTTTTGTGTTCGGAATTGGTTATTATTTATACAATAGATACTATCGTCCATTTCTGATTGATTAGTATGATTCCAATGATGAATATAATTGGATATGATTAGATTTGTTCTCGAGTGTGTTTAGAAGGCTTAAGAATAAAAAAACTCCTAACATTGGAGGTTGTTACGAAAAGCAAACCACTATCAATGCGAGAACTATTGTTATTTAATTTTTTAGTATAACTAGTTCTTTTCCTATTTATTTAGTTAAGCTTTCAAGAATACTTATACACCAATCTTTAGTTGTACAATGTTAATTAAAATACATGTAAATCTTATTCACTTAATCGTGTTACCTTGATTTGGCTTCTTTTTTATCCATCAGGTATTGCGTCTCTTGTTTGACGTTTGATTACTTTCATTCCGCCAGTGTACTTTGATTCTCGATTCTTTTTGAGTGAATACGAGTTGTTTATTGTTTCTTTACACCTGGTTTCCTTGCCTAGAAGTTAATAAAGTATTCACTGAATCCACATATGTAATATTGATTGACTCGGTGCAGTTTAATGTAATAGTGTTCGAAGTTGGTTGTGGAATGTTCTCGATGACTTTCGGGCACGACTTTATTGATATTAGGGTTCATTCATGTGGTTTCGTGTTCGGAATCGGTTTCTATTTATACAATAGATATTATATTCCATTTCTGATTGATTAGTATGATTCTAATGATGATTATAATCGGATATGATTAGATTTGTTCACAAGTGTGTTTAGAAGGCTTAAGAATCAAAAAAATCCAAAGCATTGGAGGTTGTTACGAAAAGCAAACCATTATTAATTCGAGAACTATTGTTGTTAAATTTTTAGTATAACTAGTTCCTTTCCCATTTATTTAATTAAGCTTTCATGAATAGTTGTAAAAACAATCTTTAGTTGTACAATGTTAATTAAAATACAAGTAAAATTATTCACTTAATTGTGTTACCTTGATTTGGCTTCTTTTTAACCATCAGGTATGGCGTCTCTTGTTGGTTTGCGTTTGATTACTTGCATTCCGCTAGTATACTTTGATTCTCGATTCTTTATGAGTGAATACGAGTTGTTTATTGTTTCTTTACACCTGGTTTCCTTGCCTAGAAGTTAATAACGTATTCATTGAATCCACATATGTAATATTTATTGATTCGATGCCCTTTGATGTATAGTGTTCGAAGTTGGTTGTGGAATGTTCTAGATGAGTTTCGGGCACGAGTGTATTGATTTTAGGGTTCATTCGTTTGGTTCGTGTTCGGAATTGGTTTCTATTTATACAACAGATACTATCTTCCATTTCTGATTGATTAGTATGATTCCAATTATGATTATAATCGAATATGATTAAATTTGTTCACGACTGTGTTCAGAAGGCTTAAGAATAAAAAAACTCCATAGCATTGGAGTTTGTTACAAAAAGCAAACCATTATTAATACGAGAACTATTGTTATTTAATTTTTTAGTATAACTAGTCCTTTCCCATTTATTTAGTTAAGCTTTCATAAATACTTATACACCAGTCCTTAGTTTTGTATAATGTTAATTAAATACAAGTAAATCTTATACACTTAATCGTGTTACCTTGATTTGGCTTCTTTTTTGTCCATTTGGTATTGTGTCTCTTGTTTGACATTTGATTACTTTCATTCCGCCAGTGTACTTTGATTCTCGATTCTTTTTTAGCGAATACGAGTTGTTTATTGTTTCTTTACACCTGGTTTCCTTGCCTAGAAGTTAATAAAGTATTCATTGAATCCACATATGTAATATTGATTGATTCGGTGCACTTTTGATGTAATAGTGTTAGAAGTTGGTTGTGGAATGTTCTCGATGAGTGTATTGATTTTATGGTTCATTCGTGTGGTTTCGTGTTCAGATTTAGTTTCTATTTATACAATAGGTATTATCTTCCATTTCTGATTGCTTAGTTTGATTCTAATGATGATTATAATTGGAAATGATTAGATTTGTTCTCGAGTGTGTTCAGAAGGCTTAAGAATAAAAAAAGTCCATAGCATTGGAGGTTGTTATGAAAAAGCAAACCATTATCAATGCGAGAACTATTGTTGTTTAATTTTTTTAGTATAACTAGTTCTTTTCCCATTTATTAGTTAAGCTTTCATGAATACTTATATAACAATCTTTAGTTGTACAATGTAATTAAAATACAAGTAAATCTTATTCACTTAATTTGTTACCTTGATTTGGCTTCTTTTTATCCATCAGGTATTGCGTCTCTTGTTTGACGTTTGATTACTTTCATTTCGCAAGTGTATTTTGATTCTCGATTCTTTTTGAGTGAATACGAGTTGTTTATTTTTTCTTTACACCTGGTTTCCTTACCTAGAAGTTAATAAAGTATTCATTAAATCCACATATGTAATATTGACTGATTCGGTGCCCTTTTGATGTAATAGTAATAGAAGTTGGTTGTGGAATGCTCTCGATGAGTTTCGGGCATGAGTGTAATCATTTTAGGTTTCATTCGTGTGGTTTCGTGTTCGAAATTGGTTATTATTTATACAATAGATACTATCTTCCATTTTTGATTGATTAGTATGATTCCAATGATGATTATAATTGGATAAGATTAGATTTGTTCTCGAGTGTGTTCAGAAGGCTTAAGAATAAAAAAACTCCTAACATTGGAGGTTGTTATGAAAAGCAAACCACTATCAATGCGAGAACTATTGTTATTTAATTATTAAGTATAACTAGTTCTTTTCCTATTTATTAAGTTAAGCTTTCATGAATTTGACGTTTGATTACTTTCATTCCGCCAGTGTACTTTGATTCTCGATTCTTTTTGAGTGAATACAAGTTGTTTATTGTTTCTTAACACCTGGTTTCCTTGCCTAGAAGTTAATAAAGTATTCACTGAATCCACATATGCAATATTGATTGATTCGGTGCACTTTTGATGTCATAGTGTTCAAAGTTGGTTGTGGAATGTTCTCGATGAGTTTCGGGCACGAGTGTATTGATTTTAGGATTCATTCGTGTGGTTTCTTGTTCGGAATTGGTTTCTATTTATAAAATACATATTATCGTCCATTTCTGATTGTTTAGTGTGATTCCAATGATGATTATAATCGGATATGATTAGATTTGTTCACGAGTGTGTTCAGAAGGCTTAAGAATCAAAAAACTCCATAGCATTGGAGGTTCTTACGAAAAGCAAACCATTATCAATGCGAGAACTATTGTTGTTTAATTTTTTAGTATAACTAGTTCCTTTCCCATTTATTTAGTTAAGCTTTCATGAATACTTATACACCAATCTTTAGTTGTACAATGTTAATTAAAATAAAAGTAAATCTTATTCACTTAATCGTGTTACCTTGATTTGGCTTCTTTTTTATCCATCAGGTATTGCGTCTCTTGTCTGACGTTTTATTACTTTCATTCCGCCAGTGTACTTTGATTCTCCATTCTTTTTGTGTGAATACGAGTTGTTTATTGTTTCTTTACACCTGGTTTCCTTAACTAGAAGTTAATTCATTGAATCCACATATGTAATATTGATTGATTCAGTGCCCTTTTGATGTAATAGTAATAGAAGTTGGTTGTGGAATGTTCTCGATGAGTTTCGGGCATGAGTGTATTGATTTTAGGGTTCTTCGTGTGGTTCGTGTTTGAAATTGGTTATTATTTATACAATAGATACTATCTTCCATTTCTGATTGATTAGTATGATTCCAATGATGATTATAATTGGATATGATTAGATTTGTTCTCGAGTGTGTTTAGAAGGCTTAAGAATAAAAAAGCTCCTAACATTGGAGGTTGTTACGAAAAGCAAACCACTATCAATGCGAGAACTATTGTTATTTAATTATTTAGTATAACTAGTTCTTTTCCTATTTATTTAGTTAAGCTTTCAAGAATATTTATACACCAATCTTTAGTTGTACAATGTTAATTAAAATACATGTATATCTTATTCACTTAATCATGTTACCTTGATTTGGCTTCTTTTTTATCCATCAGGTATTGCGTCTCTTGTTTGACGTTTGATTACTTTCATTCCGCCAGTGTACTTTGATTCTCGATTCTTTTTGAGTGAATACGAGTTGTTTTATTGTTTCTTTACACCTGGTTTCCTTGCGTAGAAGTTAATAAAGTATTCATGATCCACATATGTAATATTGATTGACTCTGTGTAGTTTTGATGTAATAGTGTTCGAAGTTGGTGTGGAATGTTCTCGATGACTTTCGGGCACGACTTTATTGATATTAGGGTTCATTCATGTGGTTTCGTGTTCGGAATCGGTTTCTATTTATACAGTAGATATTATATTCCATTTCTGATTGATTAGTATGATTCTAATGATGATTATAATCGGATATGATTAGATTTGTTCACAAGTGTGTCAGAAGGCTTAAGAATAAAAAAAATCCAAAAGCATTGGAGGTTGTTACGAAAAGCAAACCATTATTAATGCGAGGAGAAACTATTTTGTTAATATTTTATTAGTATAACAAGTTCCTTCCCATTTATTTATTAAGCTTTCATGAAAATACTTGTACAACAATCTTTAGTTGTACAATGTTAATTAAAATACAAGTAAAATTATTCACTTAATTGTGTTACCTTGATTTGGCTTCTTTTTTATCCATCAGGTATTGCGTCTCTTTTTGACGTTTGAGTACTTGCATTCCGCCAGTATACTTTGATTCTCGATTCTTTATGAGTGAATACGAGTTGTTTATTGTTTCTTTACACCTGGTTTCCTTGCCTAGAAGTTAATAACGTATTCATTGAATCCACATATGTATATTATTGATTCGATGCCCTTTTGATGTAATAGTGTTGAAGTTGGTTGTGGAATGTTCTCGATGAGTTTCGGGCACGAGTGTATTGATTTAGGTTTCATTCGTTTGTTTGAACTGTTTGGTTTCTTGTTCGGAATTGGTTTTATTATACAATAGATACTATCTTACATTTTTGATTGATTAGTATGATTCCAATGATGATTATAATCGGATATGATTAATTGTTCACGAGTGTGTTCAGAAGGCTAAGAATCAAAAAACTCCATAGCATTGGAGTTTGTTACAAAGGCAAACCATATTAATACGAGAACTATTGTTATTTAATTTTTTAGTATAACTAGTTCCTTTCCCATTTATTTAGTTAAGCTTTCATGAATACTTATACACCAATCTTTAGTTGTACAATGTTAATTAAAATACAAGTAAATCTTATTCACTTAATCGTGTTACCTTGATTTGGCTTCTTTTTTATCCATCAGGTATTGCGTCTCTTGTTTGACGTTTGATTACTTTCATTCCGCCAGTGTACTTTGATTCTCGATTCTTTTTAGTGAATACGAGTTGTTTATTGTTTCTTACACCTGTGTTTTCCTTGCCTAGAAGTTAATAAAGTATTCATTGAATCCACATATGTAATATTGATTGATTCGGTGCACTTTTGATGTAATAGTGTTCGAAGTTGGTTGTGGAATGTTCTCGATGAGTTTCGGGCACGAGTGTATTGATTTTAGGGTTCATTCGTGTGGTTTCGTGTTCGGAATTGGTTTCTATTTATACAATAGATTTATCTTCCATTTCTGATTGATTAGTATGATTCCAATGATGATTATAATCAGATATGATTAGATTTGTTCACGAGTGTGTTCAGAAGGCTTAAGAATCAAAAAACTCCATAGCATTGGAGGTTGTTACGAAAAGCAAACCATTATCAATGCGAGAACTATTGTTGTTTAATTTTTTAGTATAACTAGTTCCTTTCCCATTTATTTAGTTAAGCTTTCATGAATACTTATACACCAATCTTTAGTTGTACAATGTAATTAAATACAAGTAAATCTTATTCACTTAATCGTGTTACCTTGATTTGGCTTGTTTTTTTTTATCCATCAGGTATTGCGTCTCTTGTTTGACGTTTGATTACTTTCATTCCGCCAGTGTACTTTGATTCTCGATTCTTTTTGAGTGAATACGAGTTGTTTATTGTTTCTTTACACCTGTATTCCTTGCCTAGAAGTTAATAAAGTATTCATTGAATCCACATATGTAATATTGATTGACTCGGTGCACTTTTGATGTAATTGTGTTCGAAGTTGGTTGTGGAATGTTCTCGATGAGTTTCGGGCACGAGTGTATTGATTTTAGGGTTCATTCGTGTGGTTTCGTGTTCGGAATTGGTTTCTATTTATACAATAGATATTATCTTCCATTTCTGATTGATTAGTATGATTCCAATGATGATTATAATCGGATATGATTAGATTTGTTCACGAGTGTGTTCAGAAGGCTTAAGAATAAAAAAACTCCATAGCATTGGAGGTTGTTACGAAAAGCAAACCATTATTAATTGCGAGAACTATTGTTGTTTAATTTTTTAGTATAACTAGTTCCTTTCCCATTTATTTAGTTAAGCTTTCATGAATACTTATACACCAATCTTTAGTTGTACAATGTTAATTAAAATACAAGTAAATCTTATTCACTTAATTGTGTTACCTTGATTTGGCTTCTTTTTTATCCATCAGGTATTGCGTCTCTTGTTTGACGTTTGATTACTTTCATTCCGCTAGTGTACTTTGATTCTCGATTCTTTTTGAGTGAATACGAGTTGTTTATTGTTTCTTTACACCTGGTTTCCTTGCCTAGAAGTTAATAAGTATTCATTGAATCCACATATGTAATATTGATTGATTCGGTGCACTTTTGATGTAATAGTGTTCGAAGTTGGTTGTGGAATGTTCTCGATGAGTTTCGGGCACGAGTGTATTGATTTTAGGGTTCATTCGTGTGGTTTCGTGTTCGGAATTGGTTTCTATTTATACAATAGATATTATCTTCCATTTCTGATTGATTAGTATGATTCCAATGATGATTATAATCGGATATGATTAGATTTGTTCACGAGTGTGTTTAGAAGGCTTAAGAATTAAAAAACTCCATAGCATTGGAGGTTGTTACAAAAAGCAAACCATTATTAATGCGAGAACTATTGTTGTTTATTTTTTAGTATAACTAGTTCCTTTCCCATTTATTTAGTTAAGCTTTCATGAATACTTATACACCAATCTTTAGTTGTACAATGTTAATTAAAATACAAGTAAATCTTATTCACTTAATCGTGTTACCTTGATTTGGCTTCTTTTTTGTCCATCAGGTATTGCGTCTCTTGTTTGACGTTTGATTACATTCATTCCGCCAGTGTACTTTGATCTCGATTCTTTTTAGCGAATACGAGTTGTTTATTGTTTCTTTACACCTTGGTTTCCTTTCCTAGAAGTTAATAAAGTATTCATTGAATCCACATATGTAATATTGATTGATTCGGTGCACTTTTGATGTAATAGTGTTCGAAGTTGGTTGTGGAATGTTCTCGATGAGTTTCGAGCACGAGTGTATTGATTTTAGGGTTCATTCGTGTGGTTTCGTGTTCGGAATTGGTTTCTATTTATACAATAGATATTATCTTCCATTTCTGATTGATTAGTATGATTCCAATGATGATTATAATCGGATATGATTAGATTTGTTCACGAGTGTGTTCAGAAGGCTTAAGAATCAAAAAACTCCATAGCATTGGAGGTTGTTACGAAAAGCAAACCATTATCAATGCGAGAACTATTGTTGTTTAATTTTTTAGTATAACTAGTTCCTTTCCCATTTATATAGTTAAGCTTTCATGAATACTTATACACCAATCTTTAGTTGTACAATGTTAATTAAAATAAAGTAAATCTTATTCACTTAATCGTGTTACCTTGATTTGGCTTCTTTTTTATCCATCAGGTATTGCGTCTCTTGTTTGACGTTTGATTACTTTCATTTCGCCAGTGTATTTTGATTCTCGATTCTTTTTGAGTGAATACGAGTTGTTTATTGTTTCTTTACACCTGGTTTCCTTGCCTAGAAGTTAATAAAGTATTCATTGAATCCACATATGTAATATTGATTGATTCGGTGCCCTTTTGATGTAATAATAGTTGTTGTTGGTTGTGGAATGTTCTCGATGAGTTTCGGGCATGAGTGTATTGATTTTAGGGTTTCATTCGTGTGGTTTCGTGTTCGAAATTGGTTTTATTTATACAAATATACTATCTTCCATTTCTGATTGATTAGTATGATTCCAATGATGATTATAATTGGATATGATTAGATTTGTTCTCGAGTGTGTTCAGAAGGCTTAAGAATAAAAAACTCCATAGCATTGGAGGTTGTTACGAAAAGCAAACCATTATCAATGCGAGAACTATTGTTATTTAATTTTTAGTATAACTAGTTCCTTTCCTATTTATTTAGTTAAGCTTTCAAGAATACTTATACACCAATCTTTAAATGTACAATGTTAATTAAAATACAAGTAAATCTTATTCACTTAATCGTGTTACCTTGATTTGACTTGTTTTTTATCCATCAAGTTTTGCATCTCTTTTTTGACGTTTGATTACTTTCATTCCGCCAGTGTACTTTGATTCTCGATTCTTTTTTAGTGAATACGAGTTGTTTATTGTTTCTTTACACCTGGTTTCCTTGCCTATAAGTTAATAAAGTATTCATTGAATCCACATATGTAATATTGATTGATTCGGTGCACTTTTGATGTAATAGTGTTCGAAGTTGGTTGTGGAATGTTCTCGATGAGTTTCGGGCACGAGTGTATTGATTTTAGGGTTCATTCGTGTGGTTTTTCGTGTTCGGATTGGTTTCTATTTATACAATACATATTATCTTCCATTTATGATTGTTTAGTATGATTCCAATGATGATAATAATCGGATATGATTAGATTTGTTCACGAGTGTGTTCAGAAGGCCTAAGAATAAAAAAACTCCATAGCATTGGAGGTTGTTACGAAAAGCAAACCATTATCAATGCGAGAACTATTGTTGTTTATTTTTTAGTATAACTAGTTCCTTTCCATTTATTTAGTTAAGCTTTCATGAATACTTATACACCAATCTTTAGTTGTACAATGTTACTTAAAATAAAAGTAAATCTTATTCACTTAATTGTGTTACCTTGATTTGGCTTCGTTTTTATCCATCAGGTATTGCGTCTCTTGTTTGACATTTGATTACTTTCATTCGCCAGTGTATTTGATTCTCGATTCTTTTTGAGTGAATACAAGTTGTTTATTGTTTCTTTACACCTGGTTTCCTAGCCTAGAAGTTAATAAAGTATTCATTGAATCCGCGTATGTAATATTGATTGATTCGGTGCACTTTTGATGTAATAGTGTTCAAGTTGGTTGTGGAATGTTCTCGATAAGTTTCGGCACGAGTGTATTGATTTTAGGGTTCATTCGTGTGGTTTTCGTGTTTGGAATTGGTTTCTTTTTATACAATAGATATTATCTTCCATTTCTGATTGATTAGTATGATTCCAATGATGATTATAATCGGATATGATAGATTTGTTCACGAGTGTGTTCAGAAGGCTTAAGAATCAAAAAACTCCATAGCATTGGAGGTTGTTACGAAAAGCAAACCATTATCAATGCGAGAACTATTGTTGTTTAATTTTTTAGTATAACTAGTTCCTTTCCATTTATTTAGTTAAGCTTTCATGAATACTTATACACCAATCTTTAGTTGTACAATGTTAATTAAAATACAAGTAAATCTTATTCACTTAATCGTGTTACCTTGATTTGTCTTGTTTTTTTTATCCATCAGGTATTGCGTCTCTTGTTTGACGTTTGATTACTTTCATTCCGCTAGTGTAATTTGATTCTCAATTCTTATTGAGTGAATACGAGTTGTTTATTGTTTCTTTACAGGTGGTTTCCTTGCCTAGAAGTTAAAAAAGTATTCATTGAATCCACATATGTATTATTGATTGTTTCGGTGCACTTTTGATGTAATAGTGTTCGAAGTTGGTTGTGGAATGTTCTCGATGAGTTTCGGGCATGAGTGTATTGATTTTAGGTTCATTCGTGTGGTTTCGTGTTCGGAATTGGTTTTTTTTATACAATAGATATTATCTTCCATTTCTGATTGATTAGTATGATTCCAATGATGATTATAATCAGATATGATTAGATTTGTTCACGAGTGTGTTCAGAAGGCTTAAGAATCAAAAACTCCATAGCATTGGAGGTTGTTACGAAAAGCAAACCATTATCAATGCGAGAACTATTGTTGTTTAATTTTTTAGTATAACTAGTTCCTTTCCCATTTATTTAGTTAAGCTTTCATGAATACTTATACACCAATCTTTAGTTGTACAATGTTAATTAAAATACAAGTAAATCTTATTCACTTAATCGTGTTACCTTGATTTGCTTCTTTTTTATCCATCAGGTATTGCGTCTCTTATTTGACGTTTGATTACTTTCATTCCGCCAGTTTACTTTGATTCTCGATTCTTTTTGAGTGAATACGAGTTGTTTATTGTTTCTTTACACCTGGTTTCCTTGCCTAGAAGTTAATAAAGTATTCATTGAATCCACATATGTAATATTGATTGATTCGGTGCACTTTTGATGTAATAGTGTTAGAAGTTGGTTGTGGAATGTTCTCGATGAGTTTCGGGCATGAGTGTATTGATTTTAGGGTTCATTCGTGTGGTTTCGTGTTCGGATTTCGTTTATTTATACAATAGATACTATCTTCCATTTCTGATTGATTAGTATGATTCCAATGATGATTATAATCGGATATGATTAGATTTGTTCACGAGTGTGTTCAGAAGGCTTAAGAATCAAAAAACTCCATAGCATTGGAGGTTGTTACGAAAAGCAAACCATTATTAATGCGAGAACTATTGTTGTTTAATTTTTTAGTATAACTAGTTCCTTTCCCATTTATTTAGTTAAGCTTTCATGAATACTTATACACCAATCTTTAGTTGTACAATGTTAATTAAAATATAGAATAAATCTTATTCACTTAATCGTGTTACCTTGATTTGGCTTCTTTTTTATCCATCAGGTATTGCGTCTCTTGTTTGACGTTTGATTACTTTCATTCTGCCAGTGTACTTTGATTCTCGATTCTTTTTGAGTGAATACGAGTTGTTTATTGTTTCTTTACACCTGGTTTCCTCAACTAGAAGTTATTCATTGAATCCACATATGTAATATTGATTGATTCGGTGCACTTTTGATGTAATAGTGTTAGAAGTTGGTTGTGGAATGTTCTCGATGAGTTTCGGGCATGAGTGTATTGATTTTAGGGTTCATTCGTGTGGTTTCGTGTTCGAAATTGGTTTCTATTTATACAATAGATACTATCTTCCATTTCTGATTGATTAGTATGATTCCAATGATGATTATAATTGGATATGATTAGATTTGTTCTCGAGTGTGTTTAGAAGGCTTAAGAATCAAAAACTCCTAACATTGGAGGTTGTTACGAAAAGCAAACCACTATCAATGCGAGAACTATTGTTGTTTAATTTTTTAGTATAACTAGTTCCTTTCTTATTTATTTAGTTAAGCTTTCATGAATACTTATACACCAATCTTTAGTTGTACAATGTTAATTAAAATACAAGTAAATCTTATTCACTTAATCGTGTTACCTTGATTTGACTTCTTTTTATCCATCAGGTTTTGCGTCTCTTGTTTGACGTTTGATTACTTTCATTCCGCCAGTGTACTTTGATTCTCGATTCTTTTTTAGTGAATACGAGTTGTTTATTGTTTCTTTACACCTGGTTTCCTTGCCTAGAAGTTAATAAAGTATTCATTGAATCCACATATGTAATATTGATTGATTCGGTGCACTTTTGATGTAATAGTGTTCGAAGTTGGTTGTGGAATGTTCTCGATGAGTTTCGGGCACGAGTGTATTGATTTTAGGGTTCATTCGTGTGGTTTCGTGTTCGGAATTGGTTTCTATTTATACAATACTATTATCTTCCATTTCTGATTGATTAGTATGATTCCAATGATGATTATAATCGGATATGATTAGATTGTTCACGAGTGTGTTCAGAAGGCTTAAGAATAAAAAACTCCATAGCATTGGAGGTTGTTACGAAAAGCAAACCATTATAATGCGAGAACTATTGTTGTTTAATTTTTAGTATAACTAGTTCCTTTCCATTTATTTAGTTAAGCTTTCATGAATACTTATACACCAATCTTTAGTTGTTAAATGTTAATTAAAATAAAGTATATCTTATTCACTTAATTGTGTTACCTTGATTTGGCTTCGTTTTTATCCATCAGGTATTGCGTCTCTTGTTTGACGTTTGATTACTTTCATTCAGCCAGTGTATTTTGATTCTCGATTCTTTTTGAGTGAATACAAGTTTTTATTTTTGTTCTTTACACCTGGTTTCCTTGCCTAGAAGTTAATAAAGTATTCATTGAATCCACATATGTAATATTGATTGATTTCGGTGCACTTTTGATGTAATAGTGTTCGAAGTTGGTTTTGGAATGTTCTCGATGAGTTTCGGGCATGAGTGTATTGATTTTAGGGTTCATTCGTGTGGTTTCGTGTTCGAAATTGGTTTCTATTTATACAATAGATATTATCTTCCATTTCTGATTGATTAGTATGATTCCAATGATGATTATAATCGGATATGATTAGATTTGTTCACGAGTGTGTTCAAGGCTTAAGAATAAAAAACTTCCATAGCATTGAAGGTTGTTACGAAAGGCAAACCATTATTAATGCAAGAACTATTGTTGTTTAATTTTTTAGTATAACTAGTTCCTTTCCCATTTATTTAGTTAAGCTTTCATGAATACTTATACACCAATCTTTAGTTGTACAATGTTAATTAAAATACAAGTAAATCTTATTCACTTAATCGTGTTACCTTGATTTGGCTTCTTTTTATCCATCAGGTATTGCGTCTCTTGTTTGACGTTTGATTACTTTCATTCCGCCAGTGTACTTTGATTCTCGATTCTTTTTGAGTGAATACGAGTTGTTATTGTTTCTTTACACCTGGTTTCCTTGCCTAGAAGTTAATAAAGTATTCATTGAATCCACATATGTAATATTGATTGATTCGGTGCACTTTTGATGTAATAGTGTTAGAAGTTGGTTGTGGAATGTTCTCGATGAGTTTCGGGCATGAGTGTATTAATTTAGGGTTCATTCGTGTGGTTTCGTGTTGAAATTGGTTTTATTTATACAATAGATATTATCTTCCATTTCTGATTGATTAGTATGATTCCAATGATGATTATAATCGGATATGATTAGATTTGTTCTAAGTGTGTTCAGAAGGCTTAAGAATCAAAAAACTCCTAGCATTGGAGGTTGTTACGAAAAGCAAACCATTATCAATGCGAGAACTATTGTTATTTAATTTTTAGTATAACTAGTTCCTTTCCATTTATTTAGTTAAGCTTTCATGAATACTTATACACCAATCTTTAGTTGTACAATGTTAATTAAAATACAAGTAAATCTTATTCACTTAATCGTGTTACCTTGATTTGCTTGTTTTTTATCCATCAGTTTGCGTCTCTTGTTTGACGTTTGATTACTTTCATTCCGCCAGTGTACTTTGATTTCGATTCTTTTTGAGTGAATACGAGTTGTTTATTGTTTCTTTACACCTGGTTTCCTTGCCTAGAAGTTAATAAAGTATTCATTGAATCCATATGTAATATTGATTGATTCGGTGCACTTTTGATGTAATAGTGTTCGAAGTTGGTTGTGGAATGTTCTCGATGAGTTTCGGGCACGAGTGTATTGATTTTAGGGTTCATTCATGTGGTTTCGTGTTCGGAAATTGGTTTCTATTTATACAATAGATATTATCTTCCATTTCTGATTGATTAGTATGATTCCAATGATGATTATAATCGGATATGATTAGATTTATTCACGAGTGTGTTCAAAAGGCTTAAGAATAAAAAAGTTCCATAGCATTGTAGGTTGTTACGAAAAGCAAACCATTATTGAATGCAGAACTATTGTTGTTTAATTTTTAGTATAACTAGTTCGTTTCCCATTTATTTAGTTAAGCTTTCATGAATACTTATACACCAATCTTTAGTTGTACAATGTTAATTAAAATACAAGTAAATCTTATTCACTTAATCGTGTTACCTTGATTTGGCTTCTTTTTATCCATCAGGTATTGCGTCTCTTGTTTGACGTTTGATTACTTTCATTCCGCCAGTGTACTTTGATTCTCGATTCTTTTTGATTGAATACGAGTTGGTTATTGTTTCTTTACACCTGGTTTCCTTGCCTAGAAGTTAATAAAGTATTCATTGAATCCACATATGTAATATTGACTGATTCGATGCCCTTTTGATGTAATAGTGATAGAAGTTGGTTGTGGAATGTTCTCGATGAGTTTCGGGCATGAGTGTATTGATTTAAGGGTTTATTCGTGTGGTTTCGTGTTTGAAATTGGTTATTATTTATACAATAGATATTATCTTCCATTTCTGATTGATTAGTATGATTCCAATGATGATTATAATTGGATATGATTAGATTTGTTCTCAAGTGTGTTCAGAAGGCTTAAGAATAAAAAACTCCTAACATTGGAGGTTGTTACGAAAAGCAAACCACTATCAATGCGAGAACTATTGTTATTTAATTATTTAGTATAACTAGTTCTTTTCCTATTTATTTAGTTAAGCTTTCATGAATACTTATACACCAATCTTTAGTTGTACAATGTTAATTAAAATACAAGTAAATCTTATTCACTTAATCGTGTTACCTTGATTTGGCTTGTTTTTTATCCATCAGTATTGCGTCTCTTGTTTGACGTTTGATTACTTTCATTCCGCCAGTGTACTTTGATTCTCGATTCTTTTTGAGTGAATACGAGTTGTTTATTGTTTCTTTACACCTGGTTTCCTTGCCTAGAAGTTAATAAAGTATTCATTGAATCCACATATGTAATATTGATTGATTCGGTGCACTTTTGATGTATAGTGTTCGAAGTTGGTTGTGGAATGTTCTCGATGAGTTTCGGGCACGAGTGTATTGATTTTAGGGTTTATTCGTGTGGTTTCGTGTTCGGAATTGGTTTCTATTTATACAATACATATTATCTTCCATTTCTGATTGATTAGTATGATTCCAATGATGATTATAATCGGATATGATTAGATTTGTTCACGAGTGTGTTCAGAAGGCTTAAGAATCAAAAAACTCCATAGCATTGGAGGTTCTTACGAAAAGCAAACCATTATCAATGCGAGAACTATTGTTGTTTAATTTTTTAGTATAACTAGTTCCTTTCCCATTTATTTAGTTAAGCTTTCATGAATACTTATACACCAATCTTTAGTTGTACAATGTTAATTAAAATACAAGTAAATCTTATTCACTTAATCGTGTTACCTTGATTTGGCTTCGTTTTTATCCATCAGGTATTGCGTCTCTTGTTTGACGTTTGATTACTTTCATTCCGCCAGTGTACTTTGATTCTCGATTCTTTTTGAGTGAATACGAGTTTTTTATTGTTTCTTTACACCTGGTTTCCTTGCCTAGAAGTTAATAAAGTATTCATTGAATCCACATATGTAATATTGATTGATTCGGTGCACTTTTGATGTAATAGTGTTCGAAGTTGGTTGTGGAATGTTCTCGATGAGTTTCGGGCATGAGTGTATTGATTTTAGGGTTCATTCGTGTGGTTTCGTGTTCGAATTGGTTTCTATTTATACAATAGATATTATCTTCCATTTCTGATTGATTAGTATGATTCCAATGATGATTATAATCGGATATGATTAGATTTATTCACGAGTGTGTTCAAAGGCTTAAGAATAAAAAAAACGCCATAGCATTGTAGGTTGTTACGAAAAGCAAACCATTATTGATGCAAGAACTATTGTTGTTTAATTTTTCAGTATAACTAGTTCGTTTCCCATTTTTTAGTTAAGCTTTCATGAATACTTATACACCAATCTTTAGTTGTACAATGTTAATTAAAATACAAGTAAATCTTATTCACTTAATCGTGTTACCTTGATTTGGCTTCTTTTTTATCCATCAGGTATTGCGTCTCTTGTTTGACGTTTGATTACTTTCATTCCGCCAGTGTACTTTGATTCTCGATTCTTTTTGAGTGAATACGAGTTGGTTATTGTTTCTTTACACCTGGTTTCCTTGCCTAGAAGTTAATAAAGTATTCATTGAATCCACATATGTAATATTGACTGATTCGATGCCCTTTTGATGTAATAGTGTTAGAAGTTGGTTGTGGAATGTTCTCGATGAGTTTCGGGCATGAGTGTATTGATTTTAGGGTTCATTCGTGTGGTTTCGTGTTTGAAATTGGTTATTATTTATACAATAGATACTATCTTCCATTTCTGATTGATTAGTATGATTCCAATGATGATTATAATTGGATATGATTAGATTTGTTCTCGAGTGTGTTCAGAAGGCTTAAGAATAAAAAAACTCCTAACATTGGAGGTTGTTACGAAAAGCAAACCACTATCAATGCGAGAACTATTGTTATTTAATTATTTAGTATAACTAGTTCTTTTCCTATTTATTTAGTTAAGCTTTCATGAATACTTATACACCAATCTTTAGTTGTACAATGTTAATTAAAATACAAGTAAATCTTATTCACTTAATCGTGTTACCTTGATTTGACTTGTTTTTTATCCATCAAGTTTTGCGTCTCTTATTTGACGTTTGATTACTTTCATTCCGCCAGTGTACTTTGATTCTCGATTCTTTTTGAGTGAATACGAGTTGTTTATTGTTTCTTTACACCTGGTTTCCTTGCCTAGAAGTTAATAAAGTATTCATTGAATCCACATATGTAATATTGATTGATTCGGTGCACTTTTGATGTCATAGTGTTCGAAGTTGGTTGTGGAATGTTCTCGATGAGTTTCGGGCACGAGTGTATTGATTTTAGGGTTCATTCATGTGGTTTCGTGTTCGGAATTGGTTTCTATTTATACAATACATATTATCTTCCATTTCTGATTTTTAGTATGATTCCAATGATGATTATAATCGGATATGATTAGATTTGTTCACGGTGTGTTCAAAGGCTTAAGAATCAAAAAACTCCATAGCATTGGAGGTTCTTACGAAAAGCAAACCATTATCAATGCGAAAACTATTGTTGTTTAATTTTTTATAACTAGTTCCTTTCCCATTTATTTAGTTAAGCTTTCATGAATACTTATACACCAATCTTTAGTTGTACAATGTTAATTAAAATAAAAGTAAATCTTATTCACTTAATCGTGTTACCTTGATTTGGCTTCGTTTTTATCCATCAGGTATTGCGTCTCTTGTTTGACGTTTGATTACTTTCATTCCGCCAGTGTATTTTGATTCTCGATTCTTTTAGAGCGAATACGAGTTTTTTATTGTTTCTTTACACCTAGTTTCCTTGCCTAGAAGTTAATAAAGTATTCATTGAATCTATGTAATATTGATTGATTCGTGCACTTTTGATGTAATAGTGTTTGAAGTTGCTTGTGGAATGTTCTCGATAAGTTTCGGGCATGAGTGTATTGATTTTAGGGTTCATTCGTGTGGTTTCGTGTTTGAAATTGGTTTTATTTATACAATAGATACTATCTTCCATTTCTGATTGATTAGTATGATTCCAATGATGATTATAATCGGATATGATTAGATTTATTCACGAGTGTGTTCAAAGGCTTAAGAATAAAAAAATTCCCTAGCATTGTAGGTTGTTACGAAAAGCAAACCATTATTGATGCAAGAACTATTGTTGTTTAATTTTTCAGTATAACTAGTTCGTTTCCCATTTTTTTAGTTAAGCTTTCATGAATACTTATACACCAATCTTTAGTTGTACAATGTTAATTAAAATACAAGTAAATCTTATTCACTTAATCGTGTTACCTTGATTTGGCTTCTTTTTTATCCATCAGGTATTGCGTCTCTTGTTTGACGTTTGATTACTTTCATTCCGCCTGTGTACTTTGATTCTCGATTCTTTTTGAGTGAATACGAGTTGGTTATTGTTTCTTTACACCTGGTTTCCTTGCCTAGAAGTTAATAAAGTATTCATTGAATCCACATATGTAATATTGACTGATTCGATGCCCTTTTGATGTAATAGTAAAAGAAGTTGGTTGTGGAATGTTCTCGATGAGTTTCGGGCATGAGTGTATTGATTTTAGGGTTCATTCGTGTGGTTTCGTGTTTGAAATTGGTTATTATTTATACAATAGATACTATCTTCCATTTCTGATTGATTAGTATGATTCCAATGATGATTATAATTGGATTTGATTAGATTTGTTCTCGAGTGTGTTCAGAAGGCTTAAGAATAAAAAAACTCATAACATTGGAGGTTGTTACGAAAAGCAAACCACTGTCAATGCGAGAACTATTGTTATTTAATTATTTAGTATAACTAGTTCTTTCCTATTTATTTAGTTAAGCTTTCATGAAAACTTATACACCAATCTTTAGTTGTACAATGTTATTTAAAATACAAGTAAATCTTATTCACTTAATCGTGTTACGTTGATTTGTCTTGTTTTTTATCCATCAAGTATTGCGTCTCTTATTTGACGTTTGATTACTTTCATTCCGCCAGTGTACTTTGATTCTCGATTCTTTTTGAGTGAATACGAGTTGTTTATTGTTTCTTTACACCTGGTTTACTTGCCTAGAGGTTAATAAAGTATTCATTGAATCCACATATGTAATATTGATTGATTTGGTGCACTTTTGATGTCATAGTGTTCGAAGTTGGTTGTGAAATGTTCTCGATGAGTTTCGGGCACGAGTGTATTGATTTTAGGGTTTATTCGTGTGGTTTCGCGTTCGGTATTGGTTTCTATTTATACAATACATATTATCTTCCATTTCTGATTTTCTAGTATGATTCCAATGATGATTATAATCGGATATGATTAGATTTGTTCACGGGTGTGTTCAAAAGGCTTAAGAATCAAAAAACTCCATAGCATTGGAGGTTCTTACGAAAAGCAAACCATTATCAATGCGAAAACTATTGTTGTTTAATTTTTTAGTATAACTAGTTCCTTTCCCATTTATTTAGTTAAGCTTTCATGAATACTTATACACCAATCTTTAGTTGTACAATGTTAATTAAAATAAAAGTAAATCTTATTCACTTAATCATGTTACCTTGATTTGGCTTCGTTTTTATCCATCAGGTATTGCGTCTCTTGTTTGACGTTTGATTACTTTCATTCCGCCAGTGTATTTTGATTCTCGATTCTTTTAGAGCGAATACGAGTTTTTTATTGTTTCTTTACACCTAGTTTCCTTGCCTAGAAGTTAATAAAGTATTCATTGAATCTGTGTATGTAATAGTGATTGATTCGTGCACTTTTGATGTAATAGTGTTTGAAGTTGCTTGTGGAATGTTCTCGATAAGTTTCGGGCATGAGTGTATTGATTTTAGGGTTCATTCGTGTGCTTTCGTGTTTGAAATTGGTTATTATTTATACAATAGATACTATCTTCCATTTCTGATTGATTAGTATGATTCCAATGATGATTATAATCGGATATGATTAGATTTATTCACGAGTGTGTACAAAAGGCTTAAGAATAAAAAAATTCCATAGCATTGTAGGTTGTTACGAAAAGCAAACCATTATTGATGCAAGAACTATTGTTGTTTAATTTTTCAGTATAACTAGTTCGTTTCCCATTTTTTTAGTTAAGCTTTCATGAATACTTATACACCAATCTTTAGTTGTACAATGTTAATTAAAATACAAGTAAATCTTATTCACTTAATCGTGTTACCTTGATTTGGCTTCTTTTTTATCCATCAGGTATTGCGTCTCTTGTTTGACGTTTGATTACTTTCATTCCGCCTGTGTACTTTGATTCTCGATTCTTTTTGAGTGAATACGAGTTGGTTATTGTTTCTTTACACCTGGTTTCCTTGCCTAGAAGTTAATAAAGTATTCATTGAATCCACATATGTAATATTGACTGATTCGTTGCCCTTTTGATGTAATAGTAAAAGAAGTTGGTTGTGGAATGTTCTCGATGAGTTTCGGGCATGAGTGTATTGATTTTAGGGTTCATTCGTGTGGTTTCGTGTTTGAAATTGGTTATTATTTATACAATAGATACTATCTTCCATTTCTGATTGATTAGTATGATTCCAATGATGATTATAATTGGATTTGATTAGATTTGTTCTCGAGTGTGTTCAGAAGGCTTAAGAATAAAAAAACTCATAACATTGGAGGTTGTTACGAAAAGCAAACCACTGTCAATGCGAGAACTATTGTTATTTAATTATTTAGTATAACTAGTTCTTTTCCTATTTATTTAGTTAAGCTTTCATGAAAACTTATACACCAATCTTTAGTTGTACAATGTTATTTAAAATACAAGTAAATCTTATTCACTTAATCGTGTTACGTTGATTTGTCTTGTTTTTTATCCATCAAGTATTGCGTCTCTTATTTGACGTTTGATTACTTTCATTCCGCCAGTGTACTTTGATTCTCGATTCTTTTTGAGTGAATACGAGTTGTTTATTGTTTCTTTACACCTGGTTTACTTGCCTAGAGGTTAATAAAGTATTCATTGAATCCACATATGTAATATTGATTGATTTGGTGCACTTTTGATGTCATAGTGTTCGAAGTTGGTTGTGAAATGTTCTCGATGAGTTTCGGGCACGAGTGTATTGATTTTAGGGTTTATTCGTGTGGTTTCGCGTTCGGTATTGGTTTCTATTTATAAAATACATATTATCTTCCATTTCTGATTTTCTAGTATGATTCCAATGATGATTATAATCGGATATGATTAGATTTGTTCACGGGTGTGTTCAAAAGGCTTAAGAATCAAAAAACTCCATAGCATTGGAGGTTCTTACGAAAAGCAAACCATTATCAATGCGAAAACTATTGTTGTTTAATTTTTTAGTATAACTAGTTCCTTTCCCATTTATTTAGTTAAGCTTTCATGAATACTTATACACCAATCTTTAGTTGTACAATGTTAATTAAAATAAAAGTAAATCTTATTCACTTAATCATGTTACCTTGATTTGGCTTCGTTTTTATCCATCAGGTATTGCGTCTCTTGTTTGACGTTTGATTACTTTCATTCCGCCAGTGTATTTTGATTCTCGATTCTTTTAGAGCGAATACGAGTTTTTTATTGTTTTTTTACACCTAGTTTCCTTGCCTAGAAGTTAATAAAGTATTCATTGAATCTGTGTATGTAATAGTGATTGATTCGTGCACTTTTGATGTAATAGTGTTTGAAGTTGCTTGTGGAATGTTCTCGATAAGTTTCGGGCATGAGTGTATTGATTTTAGGGTTCATTCGTGTGCTTTCGTGTTTGAAATTGGTTATTATTTATACAATAGATACTATCTTCCATTTCTGATTGATTAGTATGATTCCAATGATGATTATAATCGGATATGATTAGATTTATTCACGAGTGTGTACAAAAGGCTTAAGAATAAAAAAATTCCATAGCATTGTAGGTTGTTACGAAAAGCAAACCATTATTGATGCAAGAACTATTGTTGTTTAATTTTTCAGTATAACTAGTTCGTTTCCCATTTTTTTAGTTAAGCTTTCATGAATACTTATACACCAATCTTTAGTTGTACAATGTTAATTAAAATACAAGTAAATCTTATTCACTTAATCGTGTTACCTTGATTTGGCTTCTTTTTTATCCATCAGGTATTGCGTCTCTTGTTTGACGTTTGATTACTTTCATTCCGCCTGTGTACTTTGATTCTCGATTCTTTTTGAGTGAATACGAGTTGGTTATTGTTTCTTTACACCTGGTTTCCTTGCCTAGAAGTTAATAAAGTATTCATTGAATCCACATATGTAATATTGACTGATTCGTTGCCCTTTTGATGTAATAGTAAAAGAAGTTGGTTGTGGAATGTTCTCGATGAGTTTCGGGCATGAGTGTATTGATTTTAGGGTTCATTCGTGTGGTTTCGTGTTTGAAATTGGTTATTATTTATACAATAGATACTATCTTCCATTTCTGATTGATTAGTATGATTCCAATGATGATTATAATTGGATTTGATTAGATTTGTTCTCGAGTGTGTTCAGAAGGCTTAAGAATAAAAAAACTCATAACATTGGAGGTTGTTACGAAAAGCAAACCACTGTCAATGCGAGAACTATTGTTATTTAATTATTTAGTATAACTAGTTCTTTTCCTATTTATTTAGTTAAGCTTTCATGAAAACTTATACACCAATCTTTAGTTGTACAATGTTATTTAAAATACAAGTAAATCTTATTCACTTAATCGTGTTACGTTGATTTGTCTTGTTTTTTATCCATCAAGTATTGCGTCTCTTATTTGACGTTTGATTACTTTCATTCCGCCAGTGTACTTTGATTCTCGATTCTTTTTGAGTGAATACGAGTTGTTTATTGTTTCTTTACACCTGGTTTACTTGCCTAGAGGTTAATAAAGTATTCATTGAATCCACATATGTAATATTGATTGATTTGGTGCACTTTTGATGTCATAGTGTTCGAAGTTGGTTGTGAAATGTTCTCGATGAGTTTCGGGCACGAGTGTATTGATTTTAGGGTTTATTCGTGTGGTTTCGCGTTCGGTATTGGTTTCTATTTATAAAATACATATTATCTTCCATTTCTGATTTTCTAGTATGATTCCAATGATGATTATAATCGGATATGATTAGATTTGTTCACGGGTGTGTTCAAAAGGCTTAAGAATCAAAAAACTCCATAGCATTGGAGGTTCTTACGAAAAGCAAACCATTATCAATGCGAAAACTATTGTTGTTTAATTTTTTAGTATAACTAGTTCCTTTCCCATTTATTTAGTTAAGCTTTCATGAATACTTATACACCAATCTTTAGTTGTACAATGTTAATTAAAATAAAAGTAAATCTTATTCACTTAATCATGTTACCTTGATTTGGCTTCGTTTTTATCCATCAGGTATTGCGTCTCTTGTTTGACGTTTGATTACTTTCATTCCGCCAGTGTATTTTGATTCTCGATTCTTTTAGAGCGAATACGAGTTTTTTATTGTTTCTTTACACCTAGTTTCCTTGCCTAGAAGTTAATAAAGTATTCATTGAATCTGTGTATGTAATAGTGATTGATTCGTGCACTTTTGATGTAATAGTGTTTGAAGTTGCTTGTGGAATGTTCTCGATAAGTTTCGGGCATGAGTGTATTGATTTTAGGGTTCATTCGTGTGCTTTCGTGTTTGAAATTGGTTATTATTTATACAATAGATACTATCTTCCATTTCTGATTGATTAGTATGATTCCAATGATGATTATAATCGGATATGATTAGATTTATTCACGAGTGTGTACAAAAGGCTTAAGAATAAAAAAATTCCATAGCATTGTAGGTTGTTACGAAAAGCAAACCATTATTGATGCAAGAACTATTGTTGTTTAATTTTTCAGTATAACTAGTTCGTTTCCCATTTTTTTAGTTAAGCTTTCATGAATACTTATACACCAATCTTTAGTTGTACAATGTTAATTAAAATACAAGTAAATCTTATTCACTTAATCGTGTTACCTTGATTTGGCTTCTTTTTTATCCATCAGGTATTGCGTCTCTTGTTTGACGTTTGATTACTTTAATTCCGCCTGTGTACTTTGATTCTCGATTCTTTTTGAGTGAATACGAGTTGGTTATTGTTTTTTTACACCTGGTTTCCTTGCCTAGAAGTTAATAAAGTATTCATTGAATCCACATATGTAATATTGACTGATTCGATGCCCTTTTGATGTAATAGTAAAAGAAGTTGGTTGTGGAATGTTCTCGATGAGTTTCGGGCATGAGTGTATTGATTTTAGGGTTCATTCGTGTGGTTTCGTGTTTGAAATTGGTTATTATTTATACAATAGATACTATCTTCCATTTCTGATTGATTAGTATGATTCCAATGATGATTATAATTGGATTTGATTAGATTTGTTCTCGAGTGTGTTCAGAAGGCTTAAGAATAAAAAAACTCATAACATTGGAGGTTGTTACGAAAAGCAAACCACTGTCAATGCGAGAACTATTGTTATTTAATTATTTAGTATAACTAGTTCTTTTCCTATTTATTTAGTTAAGCTTTCATGAAAACTTATACACCAATCTTTAGTTGTACAATGTTATTTAAAATACAAGTAAATCTTATTCACTTAATCGTGTTACGTTGATTTGTCTTGTTTTTTATCCATCAAGTATTGCGTCTCTTATTTGACGTTTGATTACTTTCATTCCGCCAGTGTACTTTGATTCTCGATTCTTTTTGAGTGAATACGAGTTGTTTATTGTTTCTTTACACCTGGTTTACTTGCCTAGAGGTTAATAAAGTATTCATTGAATCCACATATGTAATATTGATTGATTTGGTGCACTTTTGATGTCATAGTGTTCGAAGTTGGTTGTGAAATGTTCTCGATGAGTTTCGGGCACGAGTGTATTGATTTTAGGGTTTATTCGTGTGGTTTCGCGTTCGGTATTGGTTTCTATTTATAAAATACATATTATCTTCCATTTCTGATTTTCTAGTATGATTCCAATGATGATTATAATCGGATATGATTAGATTTGTTCACGGGTGTGTTCAAAAGGCTTAAGAATCAAAAAACTCCATAGCATTGGAGGTTCTTACGAAAAGCAAACCATTATCAATGCGAAAACTATTGTTGTTTAATTTTTTAGTATAACTAGTTCCTTTCCCATTTATTTAGTTAAGCTTTCATGAATACTTATACACCAATCTTTAGTTGTACAATGTTAATTAAAATAAAAGTAAATCTTATTCACTTAATCATGTTACCTTGATTTGGCTTCGTTTTTATCCATCAGGTATTGCGTCTCTTGTTTGACGTTTGATTACTTTCCGCCAGTGTATTTTGATTCTCGATTCTTTTAGAGCGAATACGAGTTTTTTATTGTTTCTTTACACCTAGTTTCCTTGCCTAGAAGTTAATAAAGTATTCATTGAATCCGTGTATGTAATAGTGATTGATTCGTGCACTTTTGATGTAATAGTGTTTGAAGTTGCTTGTGGAATGTTCTCGATAAGTTTCGGGCATGAGTGTATTGATTTTAGGGTTCATTCGTGTGCTTTCGTGTTTGAAATTGGTTATTATTTATACAATAGATACTATCTTCCATTTCTGATTGATTAGTATGATTCCAATGATGATTATAATCGGATATGATTAGATTTATTCACGAGTGTGTACAAAAGGCTTAAGAATAAAAAAATTCCATAGCATTGTAGGTTGTTACGAAAAGCAAACCATTATTGATGCAAGAACTATTGTTGTTTAATTTTTCAGTATAACTAGTTCGTTTCCCATTTTTTTAGTTAATCTTTCATGAATACTTATACACCAATCTTTAGTTGTACAATGTTAATTAAAATACAAGTAAATCTTATTCACTTAATCGTGTTACCTTGATTTGGCTTCTTTTTTATCCATCAGGTATTGCGTCTCTAGTTTGACGTTTGATTACTTTCATTCCGCTGTGTACTTTGATTCTCGATTCTTTTTGAGTGAATACGAGTTGGTTATTGTTTCTTTACACCTGGTTTCCTTACCTAGAAGTTAATAAAGTATTCATTGAATCCACATATGTAATATTGACTGATTCGATGCCCTTTTGATGTAATAGTAAAAGAAGTTGGTTGTGGAATGTTCTCGATGAGTTTCGGGCATGAGTGTATTGATTTTAGGGTTCATTCGTGTGGTTTCGTGTTTGAAATTGGTTATTATTTATACAATAGATACTATCTTCCATTTCTGATTGATTAGTATGATTCCAATGATGATTATAATTGGATTGTATTAGATTTGTTATCGAGTGTGTTCAGAAGGCTTAAGAATAAAAAAACTCATAACATTGGAGGTTGTTACGAAAAGCAAACCAGTGTCAATGCGAGAACTATTGTTATTTAATTATTTAGTATAACTAGTTCTTTTCCAATTTATTTAGTTAAGCTTTCATGAAAACTTATACACCAATCTTTAGTTGTACAATGTTATTTAAATACAAGTAAATCTTATTCACTTAATCGTGTTAAGTTGATTTGTCTTCTTTTTTATCCATCAAGTATTGCGTCTCTTATTTGATGTTTGATTACTTTCATTCCGCCAGTGTACTTTGATTCTCGATTCTTTTTGAGTGAATACGAGTTGTTTATTGTTTCTTTACACCTGGTTTACTTGCCTAGAGGTTAATAAAGTATTCATTGAATCCACATATGTAATATTGATTGATTCGGTGCACTTTTGATGTCACAGTGTTCGAAGTTGGTTGTGAAATGTTCTCGATGACTTTCGGGCACGAGTGTATTGATTTTAGGGTTTATTCGTGTGGTTTCGCTTTCGGTATTGGTTTCTATTTATACAATACATATTATCTTCCATTTCTGATTTTCTAGTATGATTCCAATGATGATTATAATCGGATATGATTAGATTTGTTCACGGGTGTGTTCAAAAGGCTTAAGAATCAAAAAACTCCATAGCATTGGAGGTTCTTACGAAAAGCAAACCATTATCAATGCGAAAACTATTGTTGTTTAATTTTTTAGTATAACTAGTTCCTTTCCTATTTCTTTAGTTAAGCTTTCATGAATACTTATACACCAATCTTTAGTTGTACAATGTTAATTAAAAAAAAAGTAAATCTTATTCACTTAATCATGTTACCTTGATTTGGCTTCGTTTTTATCCATCAGGTATTGCGTCTCTTGTTTGACGTTTGATTACTTTCATTCCGCCAGTGTATTTTGATTCTCGATTCTTTTAGAGCGAATACGAGTTTTTTATTGTTTCTTTACACCTAGTTTCCTTGCCTAGAAGTTAATAAAGTATTCATTGAATCCGTGTATGTAATAGTGATTGATTCGTGCACTTTTGATGTAATAGTGTTTGAAGTTGCTTATGGAATGTTCTCGATAAGTTTCGGGCATGAGTGTATTGATTTTAGGGTTCATTCGTGTGCTTTAGTGTTTGAAATTGGTTATTATTTATACAATAGATACTATCTTCTATTTCTGATTGATTAGTATGATTCCAATGATGATTATAATCGGATATGATTAGATTTATTCACGAGTGTGTACAAAAGGCTTAAGAATAAAAAAATTCCATAGCATTGTAGGTTGTTACGAAAAGCAAACCATTATTGATGCAAGAACTATTGTTGTTTAATTTTTCAGTATAACTAGTTCGTTTCCCATTTTTTTAGTTAAGCTTTCATGAATACTTATACACCAATCTTTAGTTGTACAATGTTAATTAAAATACAAGTAAATCTTATTCACTTAATCGTGTTACCTTGATTTGGCTTCTTTTTTATCCATCAGGTATTGCGTCTCTTGTTTGACGTTTGATTACTTTCATTCCGCCTGTGTACATTGATTCTCGATTCTTTTTGAGTGAATACGAGTTGGTTATTGTTTCTTTACACCTGGTTTACTTGCCTAGAAGTTAATAAAGTATTCATTGAATCCACATATGTAATATTGATTGATTCGATGCCCTTTTGATGTAATAGTAAAAGAAGTTGGTTGTGGAATGTTCTCGATGAGTTTCGGGCATAAGTGTATTGATTTTAGGGTTCATTCGTGTGGTTTCGTGTTTGAAATTGGTTATTATTTATACAATAGATACTATCTTCCATTTCTGATTGATTAGTATGATTCCAATGATGATTATAATTGGATTTGATTAGATTTGTTCTCGAGTGTGTTCAGAAGGCTTAAGAATAAAAAAACTCATAACATTGGAGGTTGTTACGAAAAGCAAACCACTGTCAATGCGAGAACTATTGTTATTTAATTATTTAGTATAACTAGTTCTTTTCCTATTTATTTAGTTAAGCTTTCATGAAAACTTATACACCAATCTTTAGTTGTACAATGTTATTTAAAATACAAGTAAATCTTATTCACTTAATCGTGTTACGTTGATTTGTTTTGTTTTTTATCCATCAAGTGTTGTGTCTCTTATTTGACGTTTGATTACTTTCATTCCGCCAGTGTACTTTGATTCTCGATTCTTTTTGAGTGAATACGAGTTGTTTATTGTATCTTTACCCCTGGTTTCCTTGCCTAGAAGTTAAGAAAGTATTCATTGAATCCACATATGTAATATTGATTGATTCGGTGCACTTTTGATGTCATAGTGTTCGAAGTTGGTTGTGAAATGTTCTCGATGAGTTTCGGGCACGAGTGTATTGATTTTAGGGTTTATTCGTGTGGTTTCGCGTTCGGAATTGGTTTCTATTTATACAGTACATATTATCTTCCATTTCTGATTTTATAGTATGATTCCAATGATGATTATAATCGGATATTATTAGATTTGTTCACGGGTGTGTTCAAAAGGCTTAAGAATCAAAAAACTCCATAGCATTGGAGGTTCTTACGAAAAGCAAACCATTATCAATGCGAAAACTATTGTTATTTAATTTTTTAGTATAACTAGTTCCTTTCCCATTTATTTAGTTAAGCTTTCATGAATACTTATACACCAATCTTTAGTTGTACAATGTGTTGGGGTTTGTATGATCATTTACATCTTGTTTAACTATTTAAACATACAAAACGCAGCGGAATATTCAACTTTAAACTTGTTAAAGTTTCTGAAAATAACCATTATCATGTGTAAATAAACAAACCCATAACAAGAGGATCTTTATTATGTGAAAGAGCAAGCATACAATATGAACAAGAACATCCAAAACGAGATATAATCATACCATAACAAACCTTTCTGGATGCTGTGAAAATCGACCAAAAGGAGGCTGAAATGAGTCAAAAGAAAGGCCAAGACTTCAAGGGTAGAAGTCCTCAAGTGTCCATACCCACAAGCCTCTAAGAAAACACCATTGTTGCTAGGATTTGAACACCAAAACCGAACCTAATAGGCTGCTGAAAAACCCATTTTTCAGCCGAGATCAAGGCCTTTAAAAACCCCTTTGCAACCGAGATATTCTTCTAGTTTTGAGGAGTTTGTGCCTTGAGGTTCTTGCATATATGAGAGAGATCAAAGATTGGAATGTATGTGTGTGTTCTTGGAGAGAATGAACTCAAGAGAGCCAAAAACAAAACAAATGGGATGGATGCCATAAGGGGGCGGCCGAACCCTTATTAGGGTTGTTCCCATTTTATGTTATTTTCCCAATTGGTCCTTATGCATTAATCTTTTGTCAAACTAAAGATTAATAAAGATATATGTATATAATTAACCTTTTAATTATATAACATACACACACTTTTATTATTTGATGTTATTTAACTAAATTAAACAACATTTCAAATAATATCCATGAACAAAATATCCATATAAGTTGTTCAATCTCATATGCAACTTATTTAGAAAACCCATTTTCTAAATTGGTGTATTTATTTAATTGCATGATCATATCATCAATTAAATATTAATTGGTGTTTGCTAAGCTTGTTATTGGGTATGACCCGACTTGGATCATAACGTACTAACCACATCAATATTCTATGTGTCTTGGGCATAAAGAATCCAACAATCTCCCACTTGCACAAGATACATAGAAGATTGATGCAAGCAGTAAATACCGCCTAACAACGGTTTACTACCCTTAATACGCATGACTATAAGCCATTCAATAACATCATCCTCTTCAAGTTCCAAACTTGAAATGATTTAGGTGAATCAATCATTTATCCTTTTGTTACAGATGTCATGTTAAATCCAAGGACACAGAATGATCATTCCTTGTTGATTTAACTTAATCAGGCCTTAGACATCATACTCTCAACGAATAAGAGGAACAAATCCCATCTTGACTGCATACGTTTCTCACAATCACCTTGTGTCACACCTGAACATAGCCTTATGTACTGTCCATTATTTCAGAACAGTGAAGAACTAACTCAAGGTACAACATTTGGTGAATATCAAAACCCAATATGCATCTCAGGTCTGAGGATACTAAATGATATTCGCCTTTACTCAAAATTACTTATGATCAATCAAAGAGATTCTATGTAGTAAAATTTTGAGACGCGGGTCAGTCCAATATTTGCATCCCACAAATATCTATGAACCTTGGTAGCAACCAATTGCTCTATATTCATACCTTATGAATATCTACCAATCCATGTTCATAATAGTCTTACATTCATATTTGTTCCCACAAATATGACCGACTACGGACATTTAGAATAATAAACATATTCATGGATATAAACATGCTAAAAGGGAACATAACTCAAATATATAAAAGAGTTAAATATTACAAATGTTCCATGTTTTATATGCTAAACAGATCAATTCATATCACCAGTAAATCTAAGTCCTAAGGCACAAGTATGACCCTCATACTTTGCCCTTATCAAGGAGCTTCGTTAGTGGATCAACAATGTTTTGATCTTTATGAACTTTACGAATACAATCTTTACCCTTTTCAACTCCATCCCTTATGATGTTGAATCTCCGCTCAAGGTGCTTAGTCTTTTGATGAGTACGGGGTTCCTAGATTTGAGTAATCTTACCCACGTAATTACCAAAGATTTCTAGGGGGTCTTGAATGGTAGAGATCATCCCTAGATAAGCAATGGACAAATTTATTCATGCAGCTTCCCAAGCTGCCAATGAAGCGGCTATGTATTCGGATTTTTGTAGTGAACAATGCTACTGTGTCTTGCTTTGAACCTTTCAAGGACACTTCTCCTCCATTCATAATGGAGGTATACCCCAATTATGATCAAAATCATCTCGATCAGTTTTTGGAAGCCTGCATCCGTGTAACCCTTTACAACGACTTCCTTTTCAACAGATCCGCATATTAGAAACATATCCTTAGTCCTACTAAGGTATTTTAATATACTTTTAAGAGCCATCCGATGGTTATTTCTATTAGTATCTACTTTGTCATACTTAATAAGCATGACTCGTCCGGTCTAGTGCATATCATCACACAAATGATGGATCCTACAGCAAATGTGTATGGGATATCCTTCATTTGATTTTGCTCATCCTATGAGCTTGGACATTGAGACGTAGTCAACACTGTCCCTCCTTGAATAGGTACCATACCTTTCTAAGAGTTTTTCGTCTTGAACCTTTTCAAGATTTTATCAATATATATACACTTTGATTTAACCCTATCAACCACCTCGATCTATCCTTATAGATCCTTATTCCAAAATATGGGTGGCTTAAACGAGATCTTTTATGAAAAACATCTTCCAAGCTAGGTTTTAACACCTTCCAAGGTTGGAATATTATTTCCAAATAGTAGTGTGTCATCAACGTACAACACTAAGAATACAATTATGCTCCCACTAGCCTTCATATATATACACAACCTTCTCGATGCTTGTTTCAATCCATAGATTGATCAGTTTACTTATATGCATTATTAGGATGTCATGGATCGACAAAACCATCATGCTGAACTATATGGACATTCTCTACGAGATGTTCATTAAGAAAAGCGGTTTTGACATCCATTTGCGAAAACTCATATTCAGAATATGCAGTTATGGCACATAATATCCTAATCGACTTTAGCATTGCCACGGGCGTAAGAGTTTCATCATAATCAACCAATTGAGTTTGATGGAAACCTTATGCTATAAGTCTTGACTTATAAGTATTCAAGTCTCCATGCATATCTGTTTTCGTCTTGAAAACCCACTTTTATCCAACCGGTTTGGAGTTAAGTGAAGGGTCAACCAATTCCCAAACTTGGTTGTTATACATGGATTGCATCCTTACGTTCATAGCTTCCAGCAATTTGTCCCAATCCAAATTGGACATAGCATCTTGGTATATGGTTAGCCTTCAGGGGTCAACCACATAGCATCCATTCTTGGAATGTTCATATCACTTAGATGGAATACTAACTCTACCAGATTTGTGAACGTTTTGTGTATATTTATCAACCTCTTGATTATCATCAACAACCTCTTGTTGTTAGCTAGTGTCAACCAAAAGTGTACCGGCTTGTGTATTTTGATCCTTATCAAGTTCCACAGTTCTATACGTCATTCCTTCCATAAAGAACTCGTTTTCCAAGAACTTAGCCTTTCGAGCAATAAATACTTTTGCTCTGTTGAGTCGAAGAAACAGTATCCTATACAGTCTCTAGGATATTCAACTAATCCACACTTTCTTGGTCTGGGTCATATTCAAAATATGAGACTTAAAGAGCAATGCGAAAACCCAAAGTGATAAAGATGGTAAGCTCATAGCCATGATAAATTGAACCATATCCAAATAGGGTTCAGTTTCTTCTTTATCAGAATGAAGAACACAGATAGTTATGTAGAGTTGATATTCTACTTCATTATTGAAGATTTTGAACATTTCAAAAGCTTCATATTTGTGCGTCATCAAGCGCACACAATAATACCGACTGTAATCGTCGGTAAAATAATGAAGTATCTTTCACCAATCTTTGTCATTGTCTTAAAAGGACTACATACATCCAAATGTATTATTCCTAGTAAGTCTTTTGGTTCACACTTATCAAATGAAACATTTTCATTTGTTTCCAAAAGACCATTCTTTTGAAGTGTTTGAATCCAATTCTTTTTTTATGTGACTAATACGATAATGTCAAAGATAATAACAACTTAAACCCATTTTAAGTTTTTTGGTGCTTAATGTGTATAATAAGTTATTGTAGGACGAATTATCATGAACCAATTCATGGATATCATTAGAAGGTATGTCCTTAAAATGAAATACATCATCCATAAAACTTAATATCATTATTTACAAACTTTAAATCATGATCACATTGTTTTAATAGGAAACCTTAATTATGTTCCTAGTCAAACTAGGTGCATACAAAAGGTTTTGAGAACAACTTCCAAACAATTTGAAAGTCTCAAAATAGAGTTTCCTTCCTTGAAGCGCACATTTCTTTTGATCCCCTTTGCAACAATTGCAAGAATGAGTTTCACATCCGGTATCCAATACCCATGTGTTTGAAGAAATGACATTTAATACGATGTGTGAATCATGGAAATTGTATTTGAGGTTTGCTCAACATCCCTCTTGTCTTTCAACTCCTTGAGATAGGAGGAACGATTCCTTTTCATTGTCCTATCTCTCCATACTCAAAGCATGGAACGTTCTTCGTTACCTTAGGCTTCATAAGCTTAGGCTTTTCGAGGTTTCGCATTAACCTTTGCTTTGATGTATTCCTTTCCTTTGGCAATAATTGCCTTAGGATCGGGATTGGCCATTTATTATAGCCTTCCTCATTGATCGAGAGAATAGGTAGAACCTTTCTACCCATCCCTGCCTCGGTTGCTTTGAGCATTGCGTGAAGTTCACCAATGCTCTTGTCCCACCCATTCATATTACAGTTTATTATGAATGTCACAAACCTTTAGTTAGGCAATCAAGGATCAAATCCTTGGCCAACTACTTTGAGACAGGACAGTTAAGCATCTTGAGGCTATCAATGTGGCTTTTCATCTTAGGAATATATAAGATGATATCGATTGGGTTTCTTCCATGTGACATGTATAAGGTGCTCGAACCGTTTCGTAGCAATCTACTAAAGTTTGTTGAAGGAACATTTCCGTCAACTAGATTATCATGTCATATGCCCCATGATGCTCCAAACCCTTTTGGAGTTCGGGAATCATATTCCCAACATGAGGTAGGATACTTGCACAGAATCTTTAGTGTGCCTAAGCCAGTCGTCAAAAGGCCTTAACATCAACAGCGTTGGTTGGTGAGGTATGGGATCGTCAAGGACATAGGCCTTTACTCATTTTGAGAACGATTCTCAAATTTCGAAATTGAGTCCATAAGTTTATTATGGTTAAGACGATCCCCTTTTAAGATGGTTCTCGGTGATAAGGTAGGGACGGTCGGGGTAGTAACATCGTGGTTTGCTGCCATTACTACAAAATTACAAAGTTCATTTTAGTATTTCTGAAAAATTGCATTTTAACTATTAATACCCTTTACATGTCTCATAGACAATTAATAATTAAAATCTAGAATCCAACGTTACATTTAAATGATGGTTAGGTGACCTTTATCCCATTATTTAAATTAACAAGGTAGTCAACAGTTGACAATTGCAACCTATTGCAACTTCTAGTCTTATGGGATTGGTTAAACATCATATGTTTAGTTGGCATGTTTAATCCCATCAACACCATTGTACGCCATGCTTCGGTGACCCTAATCACATGGTTTCCAATTCAAGTCGTCCTACTTACACACACGTGTGAGTTTTCACATACAAGCAGTTAGGTGACCTTTATCCCACAAGTACGTTAGACTCACCTCAAAGATACAAGTTCCCTACAAGTGGTTAGGTGACCTTTATCCCACAAATAGTTCCCAAGAAATTCGAGTGTCGTGTAAAAGGATGGTGTTAGACTTGTTACCAAAGGGATTTAAGTTTCCATTAATTCTAGTTATGAAAACTCTATGTACCTTGTATTCGCATGCTTTCAAATACATGGTACCCTATGGTTCTCTTTTAATAAAACTTCTTTTATTAAATCATTAATCCTTTTAATAACCTTTTATTAACCACTTAATGATTAGAAACCATAAATTTTTAGTTTGTTAAGTTTGCTAATGAGTTGGTTTTGCATATCCAAATATCAAACAACAATCATACAACAAACAACCAAACAAGCATAATCATACAAACATATGTGCATAACCATAGCCACTAAGTTGACTACACTTGTTTGCCATCACAAGTGTTGTCATAAGGTCTTTCCTAAGGGTTCAACATAACACAAATGATGAGATCTCCAAAGACCCCCACTTGAACTTGCATCCAAATGCTTCAAGTCCATCCTTTGTGTCTTCCTTTTGTGCTTCCATCCCGAGCATCTTCTTTTACAAAATATATATCCTAATACATATTTTCTAGTAAAAGAAAAATACTCCTAATCTATTGATTACATTGCCAAATGAATAAACAAATTACAACCCAAATAGAAACATAAAAGAAATTATTACAACCCATAAAGAATGAATACAACCAACATGACAAGATTACAATCAACCAAATCCAAAACATACATGGTCAAGGCTATGTTATGCACTAATATATGTATCCATATACATAATTAACAAACAAAATAAACCCCATCAAACCCCAAATTTTCAGCCAACATAAACTGAAAATTAGGGTTTGTTTGTCCAAACAAACAACAACCATAACATATCAACCAATTGACATTTCTATCTTTCAAAGTTTAATCATAAGCATGAAGATGTAACTTTGAAAGACATGGGGTTTATTAAATCAACCAAAATCAGCCTCTAAAGACTTGATAAACATCCTTTAAAACTGATTTTACAAGGATAATGATGCTAGTTTCCACATAACCGGCTCTAGATGCCATTGTTGGGGTTTGTATGATCATTTACATCTTGTTTAACCATTTAAACATACAAAACGCAGCGGAATATTCAACTTTAAACTTGTTAAAGTTTCTGAAAATAACCATTATCATGTGTAAATAAACAAACCCATAACAAGAGGATCTTTATTATGTGAAAAAGCAAGCATACAATATGAACAAGAACATCCAAAACGAGATATAATCATACCATAACAAACCTTTCTGGATGCTGTGAAAATCGACCAAAAGGAGGCTGAAATGAGTCAAAAGAAAGGCCAAGACTTCAAGGGTAGAAGTCCTCAAGTGTCCATACCCACAAGCCTCTAAGAAAACACCATTGTTGCTAGGATTTGAACACCAAAACCGAACCTAATAAGCTGCTGAAAAACCCATTTTTCAGCCGAGATCAAGGCCTTTAAAAACCCCTTTGCAACCGAGATATTCTTCTAGTTTTGAGGAGTTTGTGCCTTGAGGTTCTTGCATATATGAGAGAGATCAAAGATTGGAATGTATGTGTGTGTTCTTGGAGAGAATGAACTCAAGAGAGCCAAAAACAAAACAAATGGGATGGATGCCATAAGGGGGCGGCCGAACCCTTATTAGGGTTGTTCCCATTTTATGTTATTTTCCCAATTGGTCCTTATGCATTAATCTTTTGTCAAACTAAAGATTAATAATATATATATTAACCTTTTAATTATATAACATACACACACTTTTATTATTTGATGTTATTTAACTAAATTAAACAACATTTCAAATAATATCCATGAACAAAATATCCATATAAGTTGTTCAATCTCATATGCAACTTATTTAGAAAACCCATTTTCTAAATTGGTGTATTTATTTAATTGCATGATCATATCATCAATTAAATATTAATTGGTGTTTGCTAAGCTTGTTATTGGGTATGACCCGACTTGGATCATAACGTACTAACCACATCAATATTCTATGTGTCTTGGGCATAAAGAATCCAACACAATGTTAATTAAAATAAAAGTAAATCTTATTCACTTAATCATGTTACCTTGATTTGGCTTCGTTTTTATCCATCAGGTATTGCGTCTCTTGTTTGACGTTTGATTACTTTCATTCCGCCAGTGTATTTTGATTCTCGATTCTTTTAGAGCGAATACGAGTTTTTTATTGTTTCTTTACACCTAGTTTCCTTGCCAAGAAGTTAATAAAGTATTCATTGAATCCGCGTATGTAATATTGATTGATTCGGTGCACTTTTGATGTAATAGTGTTTGAAATTGCTTGTGGAATGTTCCCGATAAGTTTCTGGCATGAGTGTATTGATTTTAGGGTTTATTCGTGTAGTTTCGTGTTCGGAATCGGTTTCTATTTATACAATAGATATTGTCTTCCATTTATGATTGATTAGTATGATTCCAATGATGATTATAATCGGATATGATTAGATTTATTCATGAGTGTGTTCAAAAGGCTTAAGAATAAAAAAATTCCATAGCATTGTACGTTGTTACGAAAAGCAAACCATTATTGATGCAAGAACTATTGTTGTTTAATTTTTCAATATAACTAGTTTGTTTCCCATTTTTTTAGTTATGCTTTCATGAATATTTATACACCAATCTTTAGTTGTACAATGTTAATTAAAAAATAAGTAAATCTTATTCACTTAATCGTGTTACCTTGATTTGGCTTCTTTTTTATCCATCAGGTATTGCGTCTCTTGTTTGACTTTTGATTACTTTCATTCCGCCAGTGTACTTTGATTCTCGATTCTTTTTGAGTGAATATGAGTTGGTTATTGTTTCTTTACACCTGGTTTCCTTGCCTAGAAGTTAATAAAGTATTCATTGAATCCACATATGTAATATTGACTGATTCGATGCCCTTTTGATGTAATAGTAATAAAAGTAGGTTGTGGAATGTTCTCGATGAGTTTCGGGCATGAGTGTATTGATTTTAGGGTTTATTCATGTGGTTTCGTGTTTGAAATTGGTTATTATTTATACAATAGATATTATCTTCCATTTCCGATTGATTAGTATGATTCCAATGATGATTATAATTGGATATGATTAGATTTGTTCTCGAGTGTGTTCAGAAAGCTTAAGAATCAAAAAACTCCGAACATTGGAGGTTGTTACGAAAAGCAAACCACTATCAATGCGAGAATAGTTCTTTTCCAATTTATTTAGTTAAGCTTTCATGAATACATATACACCAATCTTTAGTTGTACAATGTTAATTAAAATACAAGTAAATCTTATTCACTTAATCGTGTTACCTTGATTTGGCTTGTTTTTATGCATCAAGTATTGCGTCTCTTATTTGACGTTTGATTACTTTCATTCCGCCAGTGTAGTTTGATTCTCGATTCTTTTTGAGTGAATACGAGTTGTTTATTGTTTCTTTACACCTGGTTTCCTTGCCTAGAAGTTAATAAAGTATTCATTGAATCCACATATGTAATATTGATTGATTCGGTGCACTTTTGATGTCATAGTGTTCGAAGTTGGTTGTGGAATGTTCTTGATGAGTTTCGGGCACGAGTGTATTGATTTTAGGGTTCATTCGTGTGGTTTCATGTTCGAAATTGGTTTCTATTTATACATAGATATTATCTTCCATTTATGATTGATTTGTATGATTCCAATGATGATTATAATCGGATATGATTAGATTTATTCACGAGTGTGTTCAAAAGGCTTAAGAATAAAAAAATTCCATAGCATTGTAGGTTGTTACGAAAAGCAAACCATTATTGATGCAAGAACTATTATTGTTTAATTGTTTAGTATAACTAGTTTCTTTCCCATTTATTTAGTTAACACTCTAAGGGGTTAATTTCTGCCTAAATTCGCTGCTAATTTTGCTGCCAGAAAAGCAGTTTCGCTAACAGTTTCACTACCAGTTTCGCATGGCAGTTTCGCCCAACTTTCGTTGGAATTTTCATGGCTGCGAAATTACCTGTGAAACTATAGTTTTGAGAACACCCACAGTTTCATAGCTTGAACATGCAATTTCACTGGATGCATTCATAGTTTCGCAGATCGAGCTGAAATGACGAACCGACCCATTTTTAACCCAAAATCGCAACTTTTTAAGTCCAAACCCTTAGTTTATCATCCATGAGGCTAAATCTAAGCTTTATACATGTTTTCATACGTAAATATTTGACCTTTATGTGATTCTTTGCTACTTTTCAAAACCCAAAACCCTAGAATCCGGGTTTGATCTACAGAAGGGTTTAGAGGTCGATTCTTACCTGGATTTGTTGCTCTTTTCTTGTGGTTTGATGCTCCAACACCCAGATCTTCAATCCCTTGACCTTTGAAGCTCCAAATCTTTAGTTTCCTTTACTTTCTCTCTCTACTTTCTCTCTCTACGAATTTGGCGGCTAGGGTTGCAAATGATGGAGATGGAGGCTGCTTTGGGTGGGTTAAGGGGCTGATTATGGGCCTTAATCACTTAGGCTCTTGCCCATAAACCCAGTTTAACCCATAACTCATTTCCTTCTTTTATTAAATACCCATTAATTAAGCCCATTAACCTTAATGACTCGTTTTGACTTTTCGGGGTGTTACATCATGAATACTTATACACCAATCTTTAGTTGTACAATGTTAATTAAAATACAAGTAAATCTTATTCACTTATTCGTGTTACCTTGATTTGGCTTTGTTTTTATCCATCAGGTATTGCGTCTCTTGTTTGATGTTTGATTACTTTCATTCCGCCATACTTTGATTCTCGATTCTTTTTGAGTGAATACGAGTTGTTTATTGTTTCTTTACACCTGGTTTCCTTGCCTAGAAGTTAATAACTATTAATTGAATCCGCGTATGTAATATTAATTGATTCGGTGCACTTTTGATGTAATAGTATTCGAAGTTGGTTGTGGAATGTTCTCGATGAGTTTCGGGCACGAGTGTAATGATTTTAGGGTTCATTCGTGTGGTTTCTTGTTCGGCATTGGTTTCTATTTATATAATAGATATTATCTTCCATTTCTGATTGATTAGTATGATTCCAATGATGATTATAATCGGATATGATTAGATTTGTTCACGAGTGTGTTCAGAAGGCTTAAGAATCAAAAAACTCCATAACATTGGAGGTTGTTACGAAAAGCAAACAATTATTAATGCGAGAACTATTGTTGTTTGATTTTTTAGTATAACTAGTTCCTTTCCCATTTATATAAATTAAGCTTTCATGAATACTTATACACCAATCTTTAATTGTACAATGTTAATTAAAACACAAGTTAATCTTATTCACTTAATTCTGTTACCTTGATTTGGCTTCTTTTTATCCATCAGGTATTGTGTCTTCTTGTTGACGTTTGATTACTTTCATTCCGCGAGTGTACTTTGATTCTCGATTCTTTTTGAGTGAATACGGGTTGTTTCTTGTTTCTTTACACCTGGTTTTCTTGCCTAGAAGTTAATAAAGTATTCATTAAATCCCCATATGTAATATTGATTTATTCGATGCACTTTTGATGTAATAGTGTTTAGAGTTGGTTGTGGAATGTTCTCGATGAGTTTTGGACACGAGTGTATTGATTTTAGGGTTCATTCGTGTGGTTTCGTGTTCGGAATTGGTTTTATTTATACAATAGTTACTATCTTCCACTTCTGATTGATTAGTATGATTCCAATGATGATTATAATCGAATATGATTAAATTTGTTCACGAGTGTGTTCAGAAGGCTTAAGAATCAAAAATCTCCATAGCATTGGAGGTTGTTACGAAAAGCAAACCATTATTAATGCGAGAACTATTGTTATTTAATTTTTTAGTATAACTAGTTCCTTTCACATTTATTTAGTTAAGCTTTCATGAAAACTTATACACCAATCTTTAGTTGTATAATGTTAATTAAAATACAAGTAAATCTTATTCACTTAATCGTGTTACCTTGATTTGGCTTCTTTTTTATCCATTAGGTATTGCATCTCTTGTTTGACGTTTGATTACTTTCATTCCGCAAGTGTACTTTGATTCTCGATTCTTTTTAAGCGAATACGAGTTGTTTATTGTTGCTTTACACCTAGTTTCCTTGCCTAGAAGTTAATAAAGTATTCATTGAATCCACGTATGTAATATTGATTGATTCGGTGTACTTTTGATGTAATAGTGTTAGAAGTTGGTTGTGGAATGTTCTCGATGAGTTTCGGGCATGAGTGTATTGATTTTATGGTTCATTCGTGTGGTTTCATGTTGGGATTTGGTTTCTATTTATACAATAGATATTATCTTCCATTTCTGATTGCTTAGTATGATTCCAATGATGATTATAATTGGATATGATTAGATTTGTTCTCGAGTGTGTTCAGAAGGCTTAAGAATCAAAAAACTCCATAGCATTGGAGGTTGTTATGAAAAAGCAAACCATTATCAATGCGAGAACTATTGTTGTTTAATTTTTTAGTATAACTAGTTCTTTTCCCATTTATTTAGTTAAGCTTTCATGAATATTTATACAACAATCTTTAGTTATACAATTTTAATTAAAATACAAGTAAATCTTATTCACTTAATTGTGTTACCTTGATTTGGCTTCTTTTTTATCCATCAGGCATTGCGACTCTTGTTTAATGTTTGATTACTTTCATTCCGCTAGTGTACTTTGATTCTCGATTCTTTTTTAGTGAATACGTGTTGTTTATTGTTTCTTTACACTTGGTTTCCTTTCCTAGAAGTTAATAAAGTATTCATTGAATCCATATATGTAATATTGATTGATTCGGTGCACTTTTGATGTAATAGTGTTCGAAGTTGGTTGTGGAATGTTCTCGATGAGTTTAGGGCACGAGTGTATTGATTTTAGGGTTCATTCGTGTGGTTTCGTGTTAGGAATTGGTTTCTATTTTTCCAATACATATTATCTTCCATTTCTGACTGATTAGTATGATTCCAATGATGATTATAATAGGATATGATGGGATTTGTTCAAGAGTGTGTTAAGAAGGCTTAGGAATCAAAAAACTGCATAGCATTGGAGGTTGTTACGAAAAGCAAACCATTATCAATGCGAGAACTATTGTTGTTTAATTTTTTAGTATAACTGGTTCCTTTCCCATTTATTTAGTTAAGCTTTCACGAATACTTATACACCAATCTTTAGTTGTACAATGTTAACTAAATTAAAAGTAAATCTTATTCACTTAATCGTGTTACCTGAATTTGGCTTCGTTTTTAATCCATCAGGTATTGTGTCTCTTGTTTGACGTTTGATTACTTTCATTCCGCCAGTGTACTTTGATTCTCGATTCTTTTTGAGTGAATACGAGTTGTTTTTTGTTTCTTTACACCTGGTTTCCTTGCCTAGAAGTTAATAAAGTATTCATTGAAACCGCGTATGTAATATTAATTGATTCGGTGCACTTTTGATGTAATAGTGTTCGAAGTTGGTTGTGGAATGTTCCCGATGAGTTTCGGGCACGAGTGTATTGATTTTAGGGTTCATTCGTGTGGTTTCGTGTTCGGAATTGGTTTCTATTTATACAATTGATTTTATCTTCCATTCTGATTTATTAGTATGATTCCAATGATGATTACAATCAGATATGATTAGATTTGTTCACGAGTGTGTTCAGAAGGCTTAAGAATCAAAAAAGTCCATAGCATTGGAGGTTGGTACAAAAAGCAAACCATTATTAATGCGAGAACTATTGTTGTTTACTTTTTTAGTATAACTAGTTCCTTTCCCATTTATTTAGTTAAGCTTTCATGAATACTTATACACCAAGCTTTCGTTGTACAATGTTAATTTATTTACAAGTAAATCTTATTCACTTAATTGTGTTACCTTGATTTGGCTTGTTTTTATCCATCAGGTATTGCGTCTCTTGTTTGACGTTTGATTACTTTCATTACGCCAGTGTACTTTGATTCTCGATTCTTTTTGAGTGAATATGAGTTGTTTATTGTTTCTTTACACTTGGTTTCCTTGCCTAGAAATTAATAAAGTATTCATTGAATCCGCGTATGTAATATTAATTGATTCGGTGCACTTTTGATGTAATAGTGTTCAAATTTGGTTGTGGAATGTTCTCGATGAGTTTTGGGCCTGAGTGTATTGATTTTAGGGTTCATTCGTGTGGTTTCGTGTTCGGAATTGGTTTCTATTTATACAATAGATATTATCTTCCATTTCTGATTGATTAGTATGATTCCAATGATGATTATAATCGGATATGATTAGATTTGTTCACGAGTGTGTTCAGAAGGCTTATGAATAAAAAAACTCCATATCATTGGTGTAAGGCCCCATTCCCGAGACGCATACAGTTGGATCCTCATCGCACATAAAACATATAATTACATTTAACTTTCATAAAACATCGCAGCGGAATTATCAAAATAGACATCTCATTTTATTTTAAAAGCTTTTGCCAAATAATACATCGTTGACCAGTTACAAAATACATTGTTGTATTACATCACAAAAGCCTTAATGCCATCCCAAAAAAAAAAGCTGTGTAGCCTCGCAGCGCCATCCTCAGCAACATTACCTGCCAACTGGAAATATATAAAAAGTTAGCATTGCTGAGTGAGTTCTAGTTTTATAATAAAACATACTTTACTCTCATTAAAACCGTTCGTTACTTTTGCATGATCACACATCATACGTACACATAGAAATATCATTATTATCTTCTTCATTCGTTCATTCATCATTACATCTTTTCTTGCGCATTCGATATCTTCTGTACCAATACCATGTGCTACACCCCAAACTATATGGCTACTGGGCCGAAGTCTATAAATAGACAGCTAAACATGGTGCCGCAGTACCGGGGTAAGCGGTAGAGGTTCTATACAAATGGTCGGTCACAAAGACGGACCCCAATGTGCATCCTCCCGGGGTAGCGACCCGCACACCGTTGGGCTAACACCTTATAATTGGCGTGTCCCGATATCCAATGCTTGCAAGACTTTTATTACTTTCGTTCATTTATGCATGCATTCAATTCATGTTCCCCTTTTTATCATCTTTCACTTTACGTTACATAATACTTTCAATTCATTCATTAACGTAACACGTAAAGCCACAGGAAAGATAAACATTCATCATAATCAGGAACATCAACAAACACGATCATCAACATCATACAAGGCAACATCATGCATACATAACATACATCATACATAAATATGTAACATCATTATCATCATGCCCAACATACCCTCTAAGGCCTCAACAGTCATCTTACATGAACTTACGAGAATTTCCATGTCAAAACCTACATCTGCACCTTCCCCCGAAAGTTAGTAATTAAACTAAACTTTTCCCCGGGTACAACAGCCCTACATAGGCATATGGACACCCTTCAGTCGCATGGCCTCCGGGCGACTGAACATCATGCGATTGGACCCATGCGGATGAACATCTATGCGAATGGACACCCAGTCGTGCGTATGGACCTCATGCGGATGGAACTAATGCGAATGAGCACTTATGCGATTGACCTCGTGCGAATGGACTCAATGCGAATGAGTCCCATGTGATTGGAACTAATGCGACTAAGCACCTATGCGACTGGGCCCTCAGTCGTATGACTCCCCATGCGACTGGCTCCCAATCCTTAATCGTGCGAATGAACCCTCAATCATGCGAATGAACCTCAATCGCACCCCAGTCGGCCGTATGGCCTCCAGTCGGTTGCCTAGCCCTAGCTGATGCAGAATGGAGTTCATCCTTAACCCAATCTACCATTTTCGACCTCCAAGCTCATCCAAACCCATTCTAAGCCTAAATCAACCATCCTAAACCTTAGGAATGCATACCACAACACCATTCAAGCATACACTAACCCGGAAACAAACTCCAAACGCATCACATGCAAACACACCCAAATGGGTCAAACACACACACATACAAAAACGAGTTTTCTATGCTTTCCAGCCCCAAAATCGTTTATAAACAAGTAAAAGAGGGGTCCTAGAACTCACACAAACGATCACAACGAGAAGAGCTTCGATTGGACTCGCTACACGACGATTTGGCACACTAAAATCCACTCGAACAACCCCTTTTTCTCTCTTCTTCTTCTCCTCTCTTTCTTGGCTGAAATGTGGGTGTGGGGAGAGGGTTATGGCTTCCCTCTCCCTTCAAATATCACCACATACTCAACTTTCTCTCGCTTGTAGCGAGTTTGGTTCCCTCGACTTGGACTTTATTTCTTTTCTTCTTCCGTCGGCTTGAAAATAAATAAATAACCGGGTGTTACAATTGGAGGTTGTTACGAAAAGCAAGCCATTATTAATGCGAGAACTATGGTTGTTAATTTTTTTAGTGTAACTAGTTCCTTTCCCATTTATTTAGTTAAGCTTTCATGAATACTTATACACCAATCTTTAGTTGTACAATGTTAATTAAAATACAAGTATTCCTTATCACTTAATTGTGTTACCTTAATTTGGCTTCTTTTTTATCCATCAGGTATTGCGTCTCTTGTTTGACGTTTGATTACTTTCATTCCGCCAGTGTTCTTTGATCCTCGATTATTTTTGAGTGAATACGAGTTGTTTATTGTTTCTTTACACCTAGTTTCCTTGCCTAAAAGTTAATAAAGTATGTATTGAATCCACATATGTAATATTGATTGATTCGGTGGACTTTTGATGTAATAGTAATAGAAGTTGGTTGTGGAATGTTCTCGATGAGTTTCGGGGATGAGTGTATTGATTTTAGGGTTCATTCGTGTGGTTTCGTGTTCGGAATTGGTTATTATTTATACAATAGATACTATCTTCCATTTCTGATTGATTAGTATGATTCCAATCATGATTATAATTGGATATGATTAGATTTGTTCACGAGTGTGTTCAGAAGGCTTAAGAATCAAAAACTCCATAGCATTGGAGGTTGTTACGAAAGCAAACCATTATTAATGCGAGAACTATTGTTGTTTAATTTTTTAGTGTAACTAGTTCCTTTCCCATTTATTTTGTTAAACTTTCATGAATACTTATACACCAATCTTTAGTTGTACAATGCTAATTAAAATACAAGTAAATCATATTCACTTAATTGTGTTACCTTGATTTGGCTTATTTTTTATCCATCAGGTATTGTGTCTCTTGTTTGACGTTTGATTACTTTCATTCCGCCAGTGTAGTTTGATTCTCGATTCTTTTTGAGTGAATACGAGTTGTTTATTGTTTCTTTACACCTGGTTTCCTTGCCTAGAATTTAAATAAGTATTCATTGAATCCACATATGTAATATTGATTGATTCGGTGCACTTTTGAAGTCATAGTGTTCGAAGTTGGTTGTGGAATGTTCTCGATGAGTTTCGGGCACGAGTGTATTGATTTTAGGGTTCATTTGTGCGGTTTTGTGTTCGGAATTGGTTTCTATCTATACAATACATATTATCTTCCATTTCTGATTGATTCGTATGATTTCAATGATGATTATAATCGGATATGATTAGATTTGTTCACGAGTGTGTTCAGAAGGCTTAAGAATCAAAAAACTCCATAGCATTGGAGGTTGTTACGAAAAGCAAACCATTATCAATGCGAGAACTATTGTTGTTTAATTTTTTAGTATAACTATTTCCTTTCCCATTTATTTAGTTAAGCTTTCATGAATACTTATACACCAATCTTTATTAGTACAATGTTAATTAAAATACAAGTACATATTATTCACTTAATCGTGTTACCTTGATTTGGCTTCGTTTTTATCCATCAGGTATTGCGTCTCTTGTTTGAAATTTGATTACTTTCATTCCACTAGTGTACTTTGATTCTCGATTCTTTTTGAGTGAATACGAGTTGTTTATTGTTTCTTTACACGTGGTTTCCTTGCCTAGAATTAATAAAGTATTTATTGAATCCGCGTACGTAATATTAATTGATTCGGTGCACTTTTGTTGTAATAGTGTTTGAAGTTAGTTGTGGAATGTTCTCGATGAGTTTCGGGCACGAGTGTATTGATTTTAGGGTTCATTGGTGTGGTTTCGTGTTCGAAATTGGTTTCTATTTATACAATACATATTATCTTCCATTTCAGATTGATTCGTATGATTCCAATGATGATTATAATCGGATATGATTAGATTTGTTCACGAGTGTGTCCAGAAGGCTTAAGAATCAAAAAACTCCATAGCATTGGAGGTTGTTAAGAAAAGCAAACCATTATCAATGCGAGAACTATTGTTGTTTAATTTTTTAGTATAACTATTTCCTTTCCCATTTATTTAGTTAAGCTTTCAAAAAACTCCATAGCATTGGAGGTTGTTACAAAAAGCAAACCATTATTAATGCGAGAACTATTGTTGCTTAAATTTTTAGTATAACTAGTTCCTTTCCCATTTATCTAGTTAAGCTTTCATGAATACTTATACACCAATCTTTAGTTGTATAATGTTATTTAAAATACAAGTAAATCTTATTCACTTAATTGTGTTACCTTGATTTGGCTTCTTTTTAATCCATCAGGTATTGCGTCTCTTGTTTGACGTTTGATTACTTACATTCCGCCATTGTACTTTAATTCTCGATCTTTTTGAGTGAATACAAGTTGTTTATTGTTTCTTTACACCTTGTTTCCTTGCCTAGATGTTAATAAAGTATTCGTTGAATCCACATATGTAATATTGATTGATTTCGGTGCACTTTTGATGTAATAGTGTTAGAAGTTGGTTGTGGAATGTTCTCGATGAGTTTCGGGCATGAATGTATTGATTTTAGGGTTCATTCGTGTGGTTTCGTGTTCGGATTTTGTTTCTATTTATACAATAGATACTATCTTTCATTTCTGATTGATTAGTATGATTCCAATGATGATTATAATTAGATATGATTAGATTTGTTCTCGAGTGTGTTCAGAAGATTTAAGAATCAAAAAACTCCATAGCATTGGAGGTTGTTACGAAAAGCAAACCATTATTAATGCGAGAACTATTGTTGTTTACTTTTTTAGAATAACTAGTTCCTTTCCCATTTTTTTAGTTAAGCTTTCATGAATACTTATACACCAATCTTTAGTTGTATAATGTTTATTAAAATACAAGTATATCTTATTCACTTAATTGTGTTACCTTGATTTAACTTCTTTTTTATCCATCAGGTATTGCGTCTCTTGTTTGACGTTTGATTACTTTTATTCTGCCAGTGTACTTTGATTCTCGATCTTTTTGAGTGAATACGAGTTGTTTATTGTTTTTTTACACCTGGTTTTCTTGCCTCGAAGTTAAGAAAGTATTCATTGAATCCACATATGTAATATTGATTGATTCGGTGCACTTTTGATGTAATAGTGTTAGAAGTTGGTTGTGGAATGTTCTAGATGAGTTTTGGGCACGAGTGTATTGATTTTAGGGTTCATTCGTGTGGTTTCGTGTTCAGAATTTGTTTCTATTTATACAATAGATATTATCTTCCATTTCTGATTGATTAGTATGATTTCAATGATGATTATAATCGGATATGATTAGATTTGTTCACGAATGTGTTCAGAAGGCTTAAGAATCAAAAAGCTCTATAGCATTGGAGGTTGTTACGAAAAGCAAACCATTGTTAATGCGAGAACTATTGTTGTTTAATTTTTTAGTATAACTAGTTCCTTTCCCATTTATTTAGTTAAGCTTTCATGAATACTTATACACCAATCTTTAGTTGTACAATGTTAATTAAAATACAAGTAAATCTTATTTAGTTAATTGTGTTACCTTGATTTGGCTTCTTTTTTGTCCATCAGGTATTGCGTCTCTTGTTTGACGTTTGATTACTTTTATTCCGCTAGTGTACTTTGATTCTCGATTCTTTTTGAGTGAATACGAGTTGTTTATTGTTTCTTTACACCTGGTTTCCATACCTAGAAGTTAATAAAGTATTCATTGAATCCGCGTATCTAATATTCATTGATTCGGTGCACTTTTAATGTAATAGTGTTCGAAGTTGGTTGCGGAATGGTCTCGATGAGTTTCGGGCACGAGTGTATTGATTTTAGGGTTCATTCGTGTGGTTTCGTGTTCGAAATTGGTTTCTATTTATACAATAGATATTATCTTCCATTTCTGATTGATTAGTATGATTCCATGATGATTATAATCAGATATGATTAGATTTGTTCACGAATGGGTTCAGAAGGCTTAAGAATCAAAAAACTCCATAGCATTGGAGGTTGTTAAAAAAAAGAAAACCATTATTAATGCGAGAACTATTGTTGTTTAATTTTTTAGTATAACTAGTTCCTTTCCTATTTATTTAGTTAAGCTTTCATGAATACTTATACACCAATCTTTAGTTGTACAATGTTAATTAAAATACAAGTAAATCTTATTTACTTAATTGTGTTACCTTGATTTGGCTTCTTTTTTATCCATCAGGTATTGGTCTCTTGTTTGACGTTTGATTACTTTCATTCCGCCAGTGTACTTTGATTCTCGATTCTTTTTTAGTGAAAACTCGTTGTTTATTGTTTCTTTACACCTGGTTTCCTTGCCTAAATGTTAATAAAGTATTCATTGAATTCACATATGTAATATTGATTGATTCGGTGCACTTTTGATGTAATAGTTTTATAAGTTGGTTGTCGAATGTTCTCGTTGAGTTTCGGGCATGAGTGCATTGATTTTAGGGTTCATTCGTGTGGTTTTGTGTTCGGAATTGTTTCTATTTATACAATAGATACTTCTTCCATTTCTAATTGATTAGTATGATTCTAATGACGATTATAATTAGGTATGATTAGATTTGTTCTCGAGTGTGTTCAGAAGACATAAGAATCAAAAAACTCCTAAAACTGGAGATTGTTACGAAAAGCAAACCACTATCAATGCGAGAACTATTGTTATTTAATTTTTTTAATATAACTAGTTCTTTTCCTATTTATTTAGTTAAGCTTTCATGAATACTATACACCAATCTTTAGTTGTACAATGTTAATTAAAATACAAGTAAATCTTATTCACTTAATCGTGTTACCTTGATTTGGCTTGTTTTTTATCCATCTGGTATTGGGTCTCTTGTTTGACGTTTGATTACTTTCATTCTGACAGTGTAGTTTGATTCTCGATTCTGTTTGAGTGAATACGAGTTGTTTATGTTTTCTTTACACCTGGTTTCCTTGCCTAGAAGTTAATAACGTATTCATTGAATCCACATATGTAATATTGATTTATTCGGTGCGCTTTTGATGTAATAGTGTTCGAAGTTGGTCGTGGAATGTTCTCGATGACTTTCGGGCACGAGGGTATTGATTTTAGGGTTCATTCGTGTGGTCTCGTGTTAGGAATTGGTTTCTATTTATACAATACATATTATCTTCCATTTCGGATTAATTAGTATGATTCCAATGATGATTATAATCGGATATGATTGGATTTGTTCACGAGTGTGTTAAGAAGTCTTAAGAATCAAAAAACTCCATAGCGTTGGAGGTTGTTACGAAAAGCAAACCATTATCAATCCAAGAACTATTGTTGTTTAATTTTTTAGTATAACTAGTTCCTTTCCCATATATTTAGTTAAGCTTTCATGAATACTTATACACCAATATTTAGTTGTACAATGTTAATTAAAATACAATTAAATCTTATTCACTTAATTGTGTTACCTTGATTTTTCTTCGTTTTTATCCATCAGGTATTGCGTCTCTTGTTTGACGTTTGATTACCTTCATTCCACCTGTGTACTTTGATTCTCGAATTTTTTGAGTGAATAGAGTTGTTTATTGTTTCTTTACACCTGGTTTCCTTGCCTAGAAGTTTATAAAGTATTCATTGAATCCGCATATGTAATATTAATTGATTCGGTGCACTTTTGATGTAATAGTGTTCGAAGTTGGTTGCGGAATGTTCTCGATGAGTTTCAGGCACGAGTGTAATGATTTTAGGGTTCATTCGTTTGGTTTCGTGTTCGGAATTGGTTTCTATTTATACAATAGACATTATCTTCCATTCTGATTGATTAGTATGATTCCAATGATGATTATAATCATATATGATTGGATTTGTTCACGAGTAGGCTTAAGAATCAAAAAAATCCATAGCATTGGAGGTTGTTACGAAAAGCAAACATTATTAATGCGAGAACTATCGTTGTTTAATTTTTTAGTATAACTAATCCTTTCCCACTTATTTAGTTAAGCTTTCATGAATACTTATACACCAATCTTTAGTTGTACAATGTTAATTATTTACAAGTAAATCTTATTCACTTAATTGTGTTACCTTGATTTGGCTTCTTTTTTATCCATCAGGTATTGCGTCTCTTATTTGGTGTTTGATTACTTTCATTACGCCAGTGTACTTTGATTCTCGATTCTTTTTGAGTGAATACGAGTTGTTTATTGTTTCTTTACACCTGGTTTCCTTGCCTAGAAGTTAATAAAGTATTCACTGAATCCACATATGTAATATTGATTGATTCGGTGCTTTTTTGATATAATAGTGTTAGAAGTTGGTTGTGGAATGTTCTCAATGAGTTTCGGGCATGAGCGTATTGATTTTAGGGTTCATTCGTGTGGTTTCGTGTTCGGATTTGGTTTCTATTTATACAATAGATACTATCTTTCATTTCTGATTGATTAGTATGATTCCAATGATGATTATAATTAGATATGATTAGATTTGTTCTCGAGTGTGTTCAGAAGATTTAAGAATCAAAAAACTCCATAGCATTGGAGGTTGTTACGAAAAGCAAACCATTATTAATGCGAGAACTATTGTTGTTTACTTTTTTAGAATAACTAGTCCTTTTCCCATTTATTTAGTTAAGCTTTCATGAATACTTATACACCAATCTTTAGTTGTATAATGTTAATTAAAATACAAGTATATCTTATTCACTTAATTGTGTTACCTTGATTTAACTTCTTTTTTATCCATCAGGTATTGCGTCTCTTGTTTGACGTTTGATTACTTTCATTCCGCCAGTGTACTTTGATTCTCGATATTTTTGAGTGAATACGAGTTGTTTATTGTTTCTTTACACCTGGTTTTCTTGCCTCGAAGTTAAGAAAGTATTCATTGAATCCACATATGTAATATTGATTGATTCGATGCACTTTTGATGTAATAGTGTTAGAAGTTGGTTGTTGAATGTTCTAGATGAGTTTTGGGCACAAGTGTATTGATTTTAGGGTTCATTCGTGTGGTTTCGTGTTCATAATTTGTTTCTATTTATACAATAGATATTATCTTCCATTTCTGATTAATTAGTATGATTTCAATGATGATTATAATTGGATATGATTAGATTTGTTCACGAATGTGTTCAGAAGGCTTAAGAATCAAAAAACTCCATAGCATTGGAGGTTGTTACGAAAAGCAAACCATTGTTAATGCGAGAACTATTGTTGTTTAATATTTTAGTATAACTAGTTCCTTTCCTATTTATTTAGTTAAGCTTTCATGAATACTTATAGACCAATCTTTAGTTGTACAATGTTAATTAAAATACAAGTAAATCTAATTCAGTTAATTGTGTTACCTTGATTTGGCTTCTTTTTTGTCCATCAGGTATTGCGTCTCTTGTTTGACGTTTGATTACTTTTATTCCGCCAGTGTACTTTGATTCTCGATTCTTTTTGAGTGAATACGAGTTGTTTATTTTTTCTTTACACCTGGTTTACATACCTTGAAGTTAAAAAAGTATTCATTGAATCCGCGTATCTAATATTCATTGATTCGGTGCACTTTTGATGTAATAGTGTTCGAAGTTGGTTGCGGAATGGACTCGATGAGTTTCGGGCACGAGTGTATTGATTTTAGGGTTCATTCGTGTGGTTTCGTGTTCGAAATTGGTTTTTTTATACAATAGATATTATCTTCCATTTCTGATTGATTAGTATGATTCCATGATGATTATAATCGGATATGATTAGATTTGTTCACGAATGGGTTCAGAAGGCTTAAGAATCAAAAAACTCCATAGCATTGGAGGTTGTTAAAAAAAGAAAACCATTATTAATGCGAGAACTATTGTTGTTTAATTTTTTAGTATAACTAGTTCCTTTCCTATTTATTTAGTTAAGCTTTCATGAATACTTATACACCAATCTTTAGTTGTACAATGTTAATTAAAATACAAGTAAATCTTATTTACTTAATTGTGTTACCTTGATTTGGCTTCTTTTTTATCCCTCAGGTATTGGTCTCTTGTTTGACGTTTGATTACTTTCATTCCGCCAGTGTACTTTGATTCTCGATTCTTTTTTAGTGAATACGCTTTGTTTATTGTTTCTTTACACCTGGTTTCCTTGCCTAAATGTTAATAAAGTATTCATTGAATTCACATATGTAATATTGATTGATTCGGTGCACTTTTGATGTAATAGTATTATAAGTTGGTTGTGGAATGTTCTCGTTGAGTTTCGGGCATGAGTGCATTGATTTTAGGGTTCATTCGTGTGGTTTCGTGTTCGGAATTGTTTCTATTTATACAATAGATACTTCTTCCATTTCTATTTGATTAGTATGATTCTAATGATGATTATAATTGGGTATGATTAGATTTGTTCTCGAGTGTGTTCAGAAGACATAAGAATCAAAAAACTCCTAAAACTGGAGATTGTTACGAAAAGCAAACCACTATCAATGCGAGAACTATTGTTATTTAATTTTTTAATATAACTAGTTCATTTCCTATTTATTTAGTTAAGCTTTCATGAATACTTATACACCAATCTTTAGTTGTACAATGTTAATTAAAATACAAGTAAATCTTATTCACGTAATCGTGTTACCTTGATTTGGCTTGTTTTTTATCCATCAGGTATTGGGTCTCTTGTTTGACGTTTGATTACTTTCATTCCGACAGTGTAATTTGATTCTCGATTCTGTTTGAGTGAATACGAGTTGTTTATTGTTTCTTTACACCTGGTTTCCTTGCCTAGAAGTTAATAACGTATTCATTGAATCCACATATGTAATATTGATTTATTCGGTGCGCTTTTGATGTAATAGTGTTCGATGTTGGTTGTGGAATGTTCTCGATGACTTTCGGGCACGAGGGTATTGATTTTAGGGTTCATTCGTGTGGTCTCGTGTTAGGAATTGGTTTCTATTTATACAATACATATTATCTTCCATTTCGGATTAATTAGTATGATTCCAATGATGATTATAATCGGATATGATTGGATTTGTTCACGAGTGTGTTAAGAAGGCTTAAGAATTAAAAAACTACATAGCGTTGGAGGTTGTTACGAAAAGCAAACCATTATCAATGCAAGAACTATTGTTGTTTAATTTTTTAGTATAACTAGTTCCTTTCCCATATATTTAGTTAAGCTTTCATGAATACTTATACACCAATATTTAGTTGTACAATGTTAATTAAAATACAATTAAATCTTATTCTGTCACACCCTCAAAATCCACGTGCGGGGTTTTACCGCGAGGCGTGTGAACAAACCAGGATCACAGTCAGTAGTTACATAGAACGACTCTATATGCCACAAGTAAAATAAAACAACCAAAGATTTAGTTTGAAACAGTGCGGAAGCGTTTTGAATACAACTCAACAAATAAAAGTATAAATATAGCAAAACAAGTGCCAACCCAAAATAGTAAACCACAATCATTAAAATGCTAATGTCTTGAAAACCGAGTCTTAATATGCAAGTGAACCGTGGAGTGCTCCTAGAGGCAAGCAGCTTAATGACCTGAGAAAAGCATACTAAAATGTCAACACATAGGTTGGTGAGTTCAAGAGTTTGAGTTCAGTAAACATATAAACAGTTGTGATACATATATAAGCAGTGTATTGCAATAGATAGCTAGTCTATTAACAGCAAATATTAATACATAGTGATTTCGCAATTGAAGCTGACTGTGATAGTTGTTGCCTCCTGTCACGACTTACCATGTCGTGACAATGTTCAATAGGACAAATTGCACCCGGTTGACCTCGAGTCACACAGGTGGGGCTCGTCAGACCCAGTAGTACTACCCAAGTTTCCCCGCTATTTAATATTAACAATTCGAAAGTGTGAGGACTTTCCATGATAAATAGCACTATATCAATATTAAACACAACTTAAATATTAAAAGCGTTCGTAAAATACCAGTATGCTATCTCCCCCAAAAGAGATTAAATAAAGCGTGGGGCATGAACTCACCTGATGTATGCAAAGAGTACTTAGGGTTTATTTGAGAAACGAGTGGATAGCCAACCTTCAAAGGTTACCTAGATCATGCGAGTACATAAGTACGTGTAAATGAAAGACATGTGAAAACCCTAATCATACCAGAACCAAAGACTCAAGCTTCCAAACAAATAGACACGTTTGACCTAGTTGACCCGTTTGACCCGTTGGTGACATTATGAGTTATAATTCAAATAAAGCCAATAAGCACATATAACATACATGATTAACATTCAAATAGTATCATACACATGCTACATTATCCATACATAACCCTTAAATCATAGCCATGCCCATAGCATTCAACATACACCATAATCATTACTCACCAAACCCAAACATGATATCCTAGCAACTAATCAACACCAACCTTTATACATGATCACCACAAATCCAAATATCATCCATGATTATCCAAAACATCTCATACAACTAATTCAACATGATTCATCACCTTAGAATTCATCCATGATCACACTAACATGCTCCTAATATCCCAAACATGTTCATATCATCATACATCAAACTTTACACAAATAAAGTTTCCCTTTTGGGAAAGAACATCCCAAAATCTATCAAACATCCTATACATTCATGAATTCATTAATAATATACCAATTCAAGCTCATATCAACATCTATACATGATTAACATCACCTAAACATCATAATCCATCATCTTCATGAAGGGTTTGTTAGAACACAAATACATAGTTTAACCTTTTAAACTTTTCAGAAAACGCAGCGGAGGTATAGGATTATAACAAGTTTATAATCTGAAATTTTCGTGTTCTAAGTGTGGTTTTAAGATGGAAAACAAAACCCAAATCAATAGGATCTTAAATATATGAATGGAACAAGCTATGAACCTACAAAACGTACATAAAATCACAGCTACATAGAGCTGTGAATACATCTACCTTTCTGCAGAAAATCGACCAAAGAAAAAGGGGTTTGATGCTTGTTCTTTTGGCCAAGACTCCAATGGAGGACTCCTCAAGTTAGTATACCCCAAGCTTGATGGCAACACCCTTTCTTGTTAGGTAGAATCACCCAAAATAAGCTTCAAAAACTCTTCTTTTCTTGCTAGAACCGTGAGGTTGAGAGAGAGAGAGATATTGGAGCCTTTTACATGTAAATCTAGTGGTTCAATACTTGTGGAGTGTTCAAGACAAGAGTAAATGTGTGTTGGTATCCAAAGCAAGTTTGGTCCAATGGGATTAAAGGAGGGTGGCCGAAATTTTGGGTTTCAAAACCCTTTCCCTCTCAATTTGTTTATCACACATTAATATGTCTTGTGAACTAGACATATAATAAATTGTATGTACAATATTTATATATATGTATTTACATACTTATACAATTAACCATTTAATTTATAAGTTGTAATTCCCACTATTATTTGATGTCATCTAACTAATTTAAACAACACTTCAAATAATATTGTTTGAACAAATTATCCTAATAAGTTGTTCCCACTCACATGCAACTTATTTAGAAAACCCATTTTCTAAATCGGTGTAAATATTTAATTGCATGATCACATCATCAATTAAATATTTAATTGGTGTTTGCCAAACTTGTTATTGGGTATAACCCGACTTGGATCATAACGTACTAACCACATCAATATTCTAAGTGTCTTGGGCACACAGAATCCAACAATCTCCCACTTGCCCAAGATTCATAGAAGATTGATGCAAGCAGTAAATACCGCCTAACAACGGTTTACTACCCTTAATACGCATGACTTATAGCCATTCAATAACATCATCCCTTTCAAGTGCCCTACTTGAAATGATTTAGGTGAATCAATCATCTATCCTTTTGTTACAGATGTCATGTTAAATCCAAGGACACAGAATGATCATTCCTTGTTGATTTAACTTAATCAGGCCTTAGACATCTAACTCTCAACGAATAAGAGGAACAAATTCCATCTTGACTACATACGTCTCTCACAAACACTTCGTGTTATACCTGAACATATCCTTGTGTACTGTCCACTATTTCAGGGCAGTGAAGAATAGGCTCAAGGTATAAAACTTGGTGAATATCAAAACCCAATATGTGTCTCAGGTCTGAGGATACCAAATGATATTCGCCTTTACTCAAATTTACTTATGATCAATCAATAAGATTCCATGTAGTAAAATTTGAGATGCGGGTTAGTCCAATATTTGTATCCCACAAATATCTATGAACCTTGGTAGCAACCCATTGCTCTATATTCATCCTTATAAATATCAACCAATCCAAGTTCATAATAATCTTACTTTCACACTTGTTCCCACAAGTATGAGCGACTACGGACATTTTAGAGTAAACAATTTACTCATGGATTAAACATGCTAAATTGGAACATTAATTGAAACATTATAACCAAATAATTTTATTCAAATAATAAAGAGTTCCACATATCCAAATACAAAATGTACAGATCAAATCCAATCACTAGAATATCGAAGTCCCATGGCACAAGTATGACATTCATGCTTTGCCTTTTCAAGGAGCTTCGTGAGAGGATCCGCAATGTTTTGATCCGTGTGAACTTTGCGAATACATATCTTTCCCTTTTCAACTTCATCTCGTATGTAGTTGAATCTCCGCTCAATGTGCCTAGTCTTTTGATGAGCACGGGGTTCCTTGATTTGTGCAATCGCACCCTCGTTATCACAAAAGATCTCTAGGGGGTCCTGAATGGAAGGGACTACCCCTAGATCGGCAATGAATTTCTTCAACCATGCAGCTTCTTGAGCTGCCAATGAGGCGGCAACGTATTCTGATTCTGTAGTCGATAGAGCCACCACATCCTGCTTGGAGCTCTTCCAAGAGACAGCTCCTCCATTTAGAATGAAAATGTATCCCGATTGTGACCGAGAATCATCACGATCGGTTTGGAAACTCGCATCCGTGTAACCTTTTACAACGAGTTCCTCGTCACCAGATCCATAGATTAGGAACATATCCCTTGTCCTCCTTAGGTACTTAAGTATGTTCTTAACAGCCATCCAATGACTGTTTCCAGGATTTTGCTGGTAACGGCTTGTCATGCTCAAAGCGCATGACACGTCCGGTCGAGTGCATATCATTGCATACATGATGGATCCAATAGCAGATGCATATGGGATTGCTTTCATTTTATCTTGCTCATCCTTTGAGCTTGGACATTGAGTCGTACTCAATATCGTTCCTCTTTGAATAGGTACGGTACCTTTCTTAGAGTTCTCCATCTTGAACCTTTTCAAGATCTTATCAATGTATGCACTTTGATTCAAACCAATCAACCGCCTTGATCTATCCCTATAGATCTTTATTCCTAGAATATAGGCGGCTTCACCAAGATCCTTGATGGAAAAACAACTTCCAAGCCAGGTTTTTACACCTTCCAAGGTTGGAATGTTATTTCCAAATAGTAGTATGTCATCAACATACAATACTAGGAAAGTTACTGTGCTCCCACTAGCCTTCTTATACACACAAGCCTCATCAGCGTTTTTGATGAAGCCAAATTTCTTTACTTCCTCATCAAAACGGTGATTCCAGCTTCTCGATGCTTGTTTCAATCCATAGATTGATTTCTTTAACTTGCATACTTTATTAGGATGTTTTGGATCGACAAAACCTTCAGGCTGAACCATATAGACATCTTCCTCAAGATATCCATTTAGGAAAGCAGTTTTGACATCCATTTGCCAAATCTCATAATCATAATGAGCAGCTATGGCAAACAATATCCTTATAGACTTTAGCATCGCTACAGGTGAGAAGGTTTCATCATAATCAACCCCTTGAGTTTGAGTGAAACCCTTTGCTACAAGTCTAGCTTTATAAGTATCCAAGTTTCCATGCATATCGGTTTTCTTCTTGAAAACCCACTTACTTCCAACTACTTTGGAATTAAGAGGTGGTACAACAAGTTCCCAAACTTGATTGTCATACATGGATTGCATCTCAACGTTCATGGCCTCAAGCCATTTGTCACAATCCAAATTGGACACTGCATCATGGTATGTGGTTGGTTCATCTGAATCTACCATATAGCATCCATCCATGAAAAATCCGTATCTTTCAGGTGGATTACTAGTTCTACCACTTCTGCGAACGTTTTGTGTGTATTGATCAACCATTTGATCATCTTCAACATCCTCATGTTGAGTGCTAGTTTCAACCAAACGTGCATCGGGTTGTGGTTCTTGATCTTCCTCAAGATCCACTGTTCTACTGCTAGCTCCTTCCATAAGGAACTTTGCTTCTAAGAACTCACCCTTTCTGGCAACAAACACCTTTTGTTCCAGTGGATCATAGAAATAATATCCCATAGAATCTCTAGGATATCCAATAAAGATACACTTGGTGGATCGGACTTCCAATTTGTTTGGGGTGGGAGTCTTAACATAAGCCTCACATCCCCAAACCCTTAAGTATGATAGGGATGGAACTCTTCCATGCCATATCTCAAAAGGTGTCCTTTCCACCTTTTTGGTTGGGGCCATATTTAAAATACGGGCCGCGGAGAGCAAAGCGAAACCCCAAAATGATAGAGGTAATGTGCTTCTAGCCATCATAGATCGGACCATATCCAATAAGGTTCGATTCCTCCTCTCAGACACACCATTATGTTGTGGTGTTCCAGGTGGAGTGAGTTGTGAGACAATCCCACAACTCCTAAGATGATCTTGAAAAACATCACTTAGGTATTCACCTCCTCTATCGGTACGGAGAACTTTAATTGACTTGTTGAGTTGATTTTCAACTTCATTCTTGAAGATTTTGAACACTTCAAAAGCTTCATCTTTGTGCCTTAATAAGTACACATACCCATAGCGACTATAATCGTCGGTAAAGGTAATGAAGTATCTTTCACCATTCCTAGTCATTGGCTTAAAGGACCACATACATCCGAATGTATGATTCCTAATAAATCTTTTGCCCTTTCGGTAGTTCCACTAAAGGGTGCCTTAGTCATCTTACCTTGTAAACAAGATTCACAAACATCAAATGAATCACATTCATTTGTTTTTAAAAGACCATTCTTTTGAAGTGTTTGTAAACGTTTTTTGTTTATATGACCAAGACGACAATGCCAAAGATAGGTATCACTCAAGTCCAACTTGAGTTTCTTGGTGTTTGTTTGGTACAATGAACTATTTAAAGTATTTTCATGAACCAATTCATAAATACCATTAATTGGTATAGCTTTAAAATAGAACATACCATTTAAAGAAACATGAATATCATTTTCAATAAAGGATAATACATAATCATAATGTCTTAATTGAGATACAGAAATAATGTTCCTAGTCAAACTAGGAGCATACAAAACATTCTTCAAAATAACTTCCAAGCCACTTGGAAGTCTTAGGATGTAGTCCCCACGAGCTTCAACTAATACTTTAGTTCCATTGCCCATGAAGAGGCTTACATCCCCTTTCTTGAAGTCCCTACTTCTTGTGAACCCCTGCAACAAATTGCAAATATGAGTTCCACATCCGGTATCCAATACCCATGTGTTTGAAGATGTAACATTAAGATCAATATGTATCATGTATATTGTACCTGAGGTCTGCCCGGCATCCCTCTTTGCTTTCAACTCTTGGAGATGGACAGGACAATTCCTTGCCCAATGTCCTATCTCCCCACACTTGAAGCATGGGTCATTTGTAGCAACCTTTTGCTTCTTCTCTTGTGGTTTGGGTGGTACCCTTACCACCCCTTTCCCCTTTCCCCACACATGTCCCTTACCCTTGGCAACCTTTGCCTTGGGTGCGGGATGAGGCCTTTTGTTGTTCCCACCTTCATTGATGGTGAGAACGGGTAAAACCCTTTTACCCATGGCCGCCTCGGCCGTTTTGAGCATTGAGTGAAGTTCACCAATGCTTTTGTCCCATGCATTCATGTTGTAGTTCAACACGAATGTCTCGAACTTCTTGGTTAGGCCATTTAGGATCAAATCCGTGGCCAACTCCTTCGAGACGGGGCAGTTTAGCCTCTCGAGGCGGTCAATATGACTTTTCATCTTAAGTACATAAGATGAAACAGATTGGTTGTCGTCCATACGACATGCATGGAGCGCTCGAACCGTTTCGAACCGCTCAACCCTTGCTTGCTGTTGGAACGTTTCCTTCAGCTGGGTTATCATGTCGTAAGCTCCGTGATGTTCATACTCCTTTTGGAGATCCGGAGTCATGCTCGCTAGCATGAGACAAGACACTTGGACGGAGTCCTCAGTGTATTTCAGCCAATCGTTAAAGGCCTCCTCATCATCCTCGTTAGGTTGATCGGGGATAGGGTCGTCTAAAACATATGATCTTCTCTCTTGCTTGAGAACAATTCTCAAGTTTCGATACCAATCAATAAAGTTGTTATGATTTAGACGTTCCTTTTGGAGGATCGCTCGTAGTGATTGGTTTGACGCGGACGAGTTATCGTGATTTTCATTATTGGTGGCCATCTACAAAATTTAACAAAGATCAATTTTAGTATTTTCGATATTGCTAATTTTAATATTTAATGCCTTTTAAGGTCTTTTTATATTAAAATCTAGAACCCAACATTACATTTAAATCGTGGTTAGGTGACCTTTATCCCACGTTTTAAATTAATAAGGTGGTCAACGTTTGACGATTGCAACCATTTGCAACTTCTAGAAATATGGGATCGACTTAAAACATCATATGTAAAGTCGGCATGTTAATCCCATCAACACCATTTGGAAACCACATCGTAGGTGATCCATTTGACATGATTTGCAAATCAAGACACCCTACTTACACCCACGTGTGAGTTTGCCAAAACAAGTGGTTAGGTGACCTTTATCCCACAAATAAGGCATTCTCACCTCAAGTCACAAGTTCCCTCAAAATGGTTAGGTGACCTTTATCCCATTAAGAGTTCCCAAGTGACTCAAGTGTTGTGTAAAAGGACGGTGTTGATCTTGTTTGGAAAAAAAAGTTTTAGAGGTTTCAAAATACAAGTTTAGAAAACTCTATGTACTTGTATTTGCATGCTTTCAAATACAAGGTACCTTATGGTTCTTTGATTAAAACCTATTTTAATCCTTAAAATCATTAAATAATTTTAATAACCTTTTATTAACCTTTAAGAACCATCAATTTTCAGCTTGTTAAGTTTGTTAATTAGTTTGCTTTGAATATCCAAATATCAACCAAACAATCAAGACAACAAACAATCAACCAAGCATAAACATTAACAATCATATGTGCATAACCATAGCCCTTATGTTGACAACACTTGTTTGCCATCACAAGTGTTGTCTATGGTCTTTCTAAGGGTCAAACATATCATAAAAGTTCCAAGAACCTCCCACTAGAAACCGCATCCAAATGCTCCATGTTTCTTGTGTCTTTGTGTCCATCTTTGGGTCTTGATCTTGTACATCTTCCTTTTACAAAATTGTATCCTAATACATTTTTCTAGTAAAGGAAATGAACCTAATCTATTATTACATAACCAAATGAATGAATAATTACAACCCAAATGAATAAACACAAATATTACAACCAAATTGAATGAATAAAACAACCACTTGAATCATCCAAACAACACAAGGCCACAAGCTAGGTTATGCACTTTAACAACCAATGATTAAATCATCAAAATATATCATTAATCCCCACTTAAAACCTTCAAATTTCAGCCAACATAAACTGAAATTTTGGTTTTAAATATTGTCCAAACAATCAACATATCAACATACATATCTTTCAAGGTTTAATCACAAGCATGTGTGATGTAACCTTGAAAGTTGGGGATTTCAATAAGACATAATATTTCAGCCCAAAACAAGCCTATAACATGTCTAATATCATCTTTTAAAACCAATTTCAAAAGATGAATCAAGCAAGCCATCCATATAACCGGCTCTTGATGCCATTGAAGGGTTTGTTAGAACACAAATACATAGTTTAACCTTTTAAACTTTTCAGAAAACGCAGCGGAGGTATAGGATTATAACAAGTTTATAATCTGAAATTTTCGTGTTCTAAGTGTGGTTTTAAGATGGAAAACAAAACCCAAATCAATAGGATCTTAAATATATGAATGGAACAAGCTATGAACCTACAAACGTACATAAAATCACAGCTACATAGAGCTGTGAATACATCTACCTTTCTGCAGAAAATCGACCAAAGAAAAAGGGGTTTGATGCTTGTTCTTTTGGCCAAGACTCCAATGGAGGACTCCTCAAGTTAGTATACCCCAAGCTTGATGGCAACACCCTTTCTTGTTAGGTAGAATCACCCAAAATAAGCTTCAAAAACTCTTCTTTTCTTGCTAGAACCGTGAGGTTGAGAGAGAGAGAGATATTGGAGCCTTTTGCATGTAAATCTAGTGGTTCAATACTTGTGGAGTGTTCAAGACAAGAGTAAATGTGTGTTGGTATCCAAAGCAAGTTTGGTCCAATGGGATTAAAGGAGGGTGGCCGAAATTTGGGTTTCAAAACCCTTTCCCTCTCAATTTGTTTATCACACATTAATATGTCTTGTGAACTAGACATATAATAAATTGTATGTACAATATTTATATATATGTATTTACATACTTATACAATTAACCATTTAATTTATAAGTTGTAATTCCCACTATTATTTGATGTCATCTAACTAATTTAAACAACACTTCAAATAATATTGTTTGAACAAATTATCCTAATAAGTTGTTCCCACTCACATGCAACTTATTTAGAAAACCCATTTTCTAAATCGGTGTAAATATTTAATTGCATGATCACATCATCAATTTAATATTTAATTGGTGTTTGCCAAACTTGTTATTGGGTATAACCCGACTTGGATCATAACGTACTAACCACATCAATATTCTAAGTGTCTTGGGCACACAGAATCCAACACTTCATAAACAAAAGTTTCTACTTTTGGCAAGCTATGAACTAACAACATGCATTCAAAGATTTCTAGCATTCATAACAACAATCTAGCATCTAATTATCATCATGAACTCATCCATAACATCAATCCATCACTAGATCACTACTTCATGCAAAATAAAGTTACTATTCTTAGTAACCTATGAACAATGCATCAAAATCCCAACTTTCTTGTAAGATCAATGTGTTCTAACATTCATACAACCCAATAATCATCAAACATTCATCAAACAATCATCATTCATACAAAATCATACTAGAATTCGAATTAGGGTTAGACAAGAATCAAAATCCATGATTAAATCACTAAGAACATGTAATTCATACATAATCCACGTTAACTAACATGTAATCAACCTAACTAACATATAAACATCAACATTAGACATCAAATTCGACCCCATGAAGAACAATTTCGAATTTAGGGTTCGGCCAATGTGAAGAACACACAAAAACGTGAACAAAACTAACCTTTAAACTTGTAATTGCTTGAAATCGATGCCTCCTAAGTGTTATATGGATGTAATCGAACCAAAACCACACAAAGATGCTTGTTCTTGGCTGGATTTCGAAGATTGAGAGGTTGAGAGGGAGAGTTGCGGCCGATTTGGGGTGGGGGGTAGGGTTTTGTGTGTTTTGTTTAATTAAACTTTGCTAAATGACAAGTTAAACCCTTGTGTTTTGTATTTTATTAAAAAGGCACTCTTTTAAACACTTTTAAATGATTTTTTAACTATAATAATAAACATATAACTCATGGTAACAAATTATATGTTTTATCTTTATAAAACACAAACATACGAATTAATACACACATTTCCACGTTACGCGATTAATTCACAATTAACATATAAAACATGCAAACACATAAACATAACACAATAATCACATAATCAATTAGATTCACATTAATTTAACATTATTCATTATTATTAGGTCACCAACGTTAAACGACAACCAGTGTGTGCTCACGACACGTGTATTCAAGACTTAACGAAACTAACGGAGTTTGGTAACGGAAATTTACCGGATGTCACATTATCCCCATGTTGAAAAAATTTTCGTCCCGAAAATTGCGTTACATGGTGAGAGTGTTCCATCACTGGTCTACTGCATTGGCACACAGAAATCGAAATCGAGTGAGTTTTGGATGAGTTGTCACATCATCCCCATGTTGAAAGAAATTTCGTCCCGAAATTTAAATCAATACCTTCGTCTGCAGACATCGTCTTCTCGAATAGATGAGGATACTTAAGCTTCATTTGATCTTCCCGTTCCCATGTGAATTCTGGTCCACGTCGCGAATTCCAACGGATTTTGACAATAGGTATCTTGCTCTGCTTAAGTGTTTTCACCTCACGGTCCATCACTTCAACTGGTTCTTCAATAAAACGTAGTTGCTCATCCACTTGAACCTCTTCCAGTGGTACGACCATCGTTTCATCAGTTATGCATTTCTTCAAGTTTGATACATGAAATACATCATGGATTCCACTTAGCGAATCAGGTAGGGCTAGACGATAGGCCACTGGACCTATTCTTTCCACTATTTCAAATGGTCCAACGTACCTCGGGTTTAGCTTCCCTCGCTTGCCAAACCGAACTACGCCTTTCCATGGTGAAACTTTCAACAAACCTTGTCACCAACCTGAAACTCTAAAGGTTTCCGTCTTTTATCAGCATAACTCTTTGTCGGTCTCGCGCTGCTGCCATACGGTTCCGTATCTGTACGATCTTCTCAGTTGTTTCATGAATCAACTCGGGACCAGTCAGTTGACTATCGCCAATTTCCGCCCAACAAACAGGTGATCTACATTTTCTCCCATACAAAGCCTCGAAAGGTGCTGCTTGTATGCTAGTGTGATAACTGTTGTTATAAGAAAATTCCACCAATGGCAGGTGAACTTCCCAGTTATTCCCGAAATCAATTACACAAGCACGTAGCATATCTTCCAACGTCTGTATGGTACGCTCACTCTGGCCATCCGTTTGCGGGTGATAAGCAGTACTCATATCTAATCGTGTACCCAAAGATTTCTGCAATGATTGCCAGAAGTGTGACGTGAAACGAGCATCACGATCAGAGATAATGGAGATCGGTACACCGTGTCTGGAAACGATCTCCTTGAGGTACAGGCGGGTTAACTTCTCCATCTTGTCAGTTTCCTTTATAGCAAGAAAATGAGCAGATTTTGTCAATCGATCCACAATAACCCATATTGTATCACAACCATTACTAGTCCTGGGCAGCTTGGTAATAAAATCCATGGAGATTTGTTCCCATTTCCACATCGGTATCTCGGGTTGCTGCAATAGTCCAGATGGTTTTTGATACTCCACCTTCACCTTCGAGCAGGTCAAGCACTTGCTCACATATGTAGCCACATCCGCTTTCATATTAGGCCACCAATAGTGCGCCTTCAGATCATGATACATTTTATCAGATCCAGGATGTATAGAGTACTTGGATTTGTGTGCCTCACTCATAACCAGGTCTCTCAAATTTCCATAGGCAGGCACCCAAAGTCTATCCATGAAATATCGAATCCCATCTTCCTTCATCACCAGCTGTTTATCCATTCCTCTCAACGACTCAGACCCAATATTTTCTGCTTTCAAAGCTTCTACCTGTGCCTCCTTAACTTGTTCAGGCAGTTGAGTAGTAATAGTGAGCTGTAAAGCTCGCACCCGTCTGGGTTTAGCTGTTTCCTTCCGGCTTAAGGCATCAGCAACCACATTCGCCTTTCCCGGATGATATTTAATAGCGCAATCATAGTCGTTTAGCAGCTCCACCCAACGTCGTTGCCTCATATTCAATTCCTTTTGCTCAAAGATATGTTGAAGACTCTTGTGATCGGTGTAGATTGTGCACTTGGTACCGTACAAGTAATGTCTCCAAATCTTTAAGGCAAAGACTACTGCACCCAACTCTAAGTCATGAGTAGTATAGTTCTTCTCATGAACTTTTAACTGTCTCGAGGCGTAGGCTATCACTTTGTCTCGCTGCATTAAGACACAACCCAAGCCTTGAATGGATGCATCACAATATACCACGAAGTCATCCGTCCCCTCTAGCAGTGCTAGTATCGGCGCGGTACATAGCTTCTGCTTTAGCGATTGAAAAGCCGATTCTTGGCTTTCACCCCATTTGTATGTAGTCCCTTTGTGAGTCAAAGCTGTGAGAGGTTGTGCAATCTTAGAGAATCCCTCTATGAATCGCCGATAGTAACCTGCTAATCCAAGAATTGTCTTATTTCACTCGGCGTTTTAGGTGTGGTCCAATTCTTGATCGCCTCAATTTTGGCAGGATCAACATGTATCCCTTTCTCATTAACAATATGACCTAAGAATTGCACCTCGCGTATCCAAAAGTCACACTTAGAGAATTTGGCGTACAGCTGTTCCCTTTTTAGTAGCTCTAAAATCATCCGCAAATGCTCCTCATGGTCTTCCTTGGTCCTGGAATATATCAATATATCATCGATAAACACAATGACAAACTGATCGAGGTAGGGTTTGCACACACGGTTCATGAGGTCCATGAACACAGCAGGTGCATTTGTCAACCCAAAAGGCATGACCAAGAACTCATAATGACCGTAGCGGGTACGAAACGCGGTTTTGGAAATGTCTTCTTCGCGTACTCTGAGTTGATGATAGCCAGATCTCAAGTCAATTTTCGAATAGTAACTTGATCCCTGAAGTTGGTCAAACAAGTCATCGATACGGGGTAGAGGGTATCGGTTCTTGACTGTTACTTTATTTAGCTCCCTATAGTTAATACACATCCGAAACGTGCCATCCTTCTTCTTAACAAACAGGACAGGGGCTCCCCAGGGTGATGTACTAGGGCGAATAAAACCCTTATCTAATAGCTCCTGGAGTTGTGACGACAACTCCTGTAGTTCGTTCGGTGCTAATCGATAAGGTGCTCTAGCAATCGGGGCTGCACCGGGAGTTAGTTCAATTTGGAATTCCACTTGACGATGAGGTGGTAATCCAGGAAGATCCTCTGGAAACACCTCTGGAAAGTCGCGCACTATGGGTATATCCTCCATTCTCCTTTCCTTCGCCTGCTTATCAGTTACAAGCGCTAGAATAGCCACACGACCCTTTCGTAGTAACTTTTGGGCTTTCATGAACGAAATAATGCCTATCACAGCACCACTTCTATCACCTCGGACCGTCAGAATTGTGTCATCAACAGGAATTCGTATGATCTTTTCATGACATATAACTTCTGCTTGCTTGCTAGAAAGCCAATCCATGCCTATCACAACATCAAAACTCCCCAGAGTAACAGGCATAAGATCTATAACGAAAGTATGACCAGCAAGCTCTATCTTACAGTCTTTAAGGATATGCGTTACGTGAATCTGTTTACCGTCAGCCAACTCTACGGTGTACTTAGATTCTAGGGCGGAGGGTATATCACTTAAAAGACTACAGAATTTTAAGGACACGAAACTCCTATCAGCTCCAGTATCGAATAGTACCGTAGCAAAGCAACCATTAACATAGAATCTACCAGTAACAGTTGTAGGATCATTTAGAGCCTCACCTGAGCCAATGACGAAGGCTCTCCCTTTTGCTCCATCCTTATTACCGCCATTACCGTTGCCATTTCCACCGTTGTTGTTACCATTGTTGTTGTTGTTATTGTTGTTGTTGTTGTGTCCGTTTCCATTGTTTCCATTTCCATTTCTCCTTAGTTGCGGGCAATTTCGCTTGTAGTTCCCCTCCTTTCCACATTCAAAACAACCCTTAGGAGTTTCCTGGGGTTGTTGCGTCCTCCTAACCAGTTCGCCACGGCAATCCTTCGCAGCGTGTCCAATTTTACCACATCGCTGACATTTGAAGCTATCACATCGTCCCACGTGATGATAGTTGCACCGGTTGCACTTCGGGTGTCTTCCACCATAACCACTGGGTCCTTGATTAGTTGCAGTTGTTTGGTTGAAGTTACGATTGTTGTCAAACCTACGTTGTTGTTGGACCGGTTGTTGTTGCTGCTGAGGCTGAGGTTGACCGCCTGAAGATGATGATGCTTTGGTGTTACTACTACCATCCCACTTTCTTTTGTTATCGGGTACGCTTGCCACGGGGCCCCGTTTGGGTAGACGACCCTGTTCCACTGCTTGGTCGGTTAGCTTATGGGCTAACTGAATGGCCTGCTGTATGGTGGCTGGATTAGAAGCAGTTACCATACTCTGTATTTCGGGTACAAGTCCCCGTATGTAGTGCTCGATCCTCTTGTGCATCTCATTTACCATCCCCGGGCATAATGTTGCTAGCTCGTGAGTTCTAGTGGTGTAAGCCTCAATTTCTGAGCCCTGCATTTTCAGTTGCCAGAACTCTATCTCCAACTTTTGCACCTCGTTGCGAGGACAGTACTCCTCGGTCATCATGGTTTTGAACTCGGCCCACGGCAGTCCATTAGCCAACGCTTGCCCCAACATCTGAACTTGGGCATTCCACCAGGATAAGGCGGCACCCTCCAGGGTCCCGGTGGCATATTTCACCTGATCAGCAGGTGGACAGTTGCACTTGGAGAATACAGACTCCGTCTTCTCGAACCAGCGTACTAGTCCCACAGCGCCTTCAGTGCCGCTGTAGGTATGGGGCTTACAGTCCATGAAGGACTTATAAGTACATGCTGGTGGTCCTGCTTTAACACAACAATTATTGATCAGACAACCTATACGGTTATGCAAGATATTCGGTTTAATTTTTCCAATCATTGTTTACCTGCTGGCTGTCCCGCTTGGGCAGCAGCCACCGCTGCCTGGATCAGGGCAGTTAACTCAGCAGGGGTCATATTAACGGCACCAGCGCCATGATCTCCGGCGCCATGGTCTCCGGCGCCACGTCCACGACCGCGCCCACGACCACGTCCACGACCACGTCCACGTGCGTCCATTGTTCACTTTACATCCACAAATACAATAATGAGTAACATCAAACACATTTATCTCATTGAAGTACAGTAAACAATAAAGGAATAATAAATCATCACAACCACAACATTCATAACAAAAATAATAACCAAAGTAAATAAATTGCAACTAAGCCACAATGTATTCATCAATGTCAAAATTTAAGTTTGTCGTTCGTGTGGGAAACAACCCTTCCCACATAGGTTTCAAAGAAAACACTAGGTAGTCCAAGTCATGTAAGAAAATCAATCGACAATGTCAGATCCATCACTCTCATCCTCCTCCCCTTCAGGTTCCTCCTCTTCTGGTTCCTCCTCTTCTGGTTCTTCCTCCTCAGGTTCCTCTGCAGGTGCAGGAGCCATAGCAATCTGGAGTGCTGCTAGCTGTGCCTCCAAAGCAGCAATCCTGTCATCAACCACAGCATCCCTCTGCTCGCAAGTAGTCACGCGTCCACTGAGGGCTACAATCCCGTCCCTCATTTGGTAGCACCCGTCTAGGGTCTCTCCATGACGCCCATCAAGCTCATCCATCCCATGCCTTAGGTTGTACACCTCGGTCTGTAGTGTACAAACGTCGCTAATGAGTCGCCTGACTCGACGCTGTTCTGTGTCTAATGCTGCCACCAATGCAGCAATCAACTGCTCGTTGGACTGCTCCGTCCGGGGTAGTGAAGGTACTGCTGAATCAGAGCTACCTCTCGTTCGGGTCTCGGCTCGGGCACACGTTCCCTATACATGAGGTGTTGACAAACCTAGGGTAAAAGCTCCAGTCCCTTGGGGGGTCACGCTTCATCAACGCGAAAGGTTGATCCCAGTCAAACTCCCTCGAGGATAATCAAAACGAGGCCAGTCGAGTCCATCATCAGGTACAGGTGCAGGAGGTGGGGACTCGGATCGCGCAGGTGATGCAGGTCGTTTTCCAGAAGCTCTTGATGACGATGCCATGCTGCAGATAGTGTGACGTGTATGCCAATGAGTATACAGTAGATGAAAATAAAGTACAGGTAACTAACTAACTGTGTGCGGTTATAGTCTAGTGTGTATGCAACCTAGTTCCCTATAACCAATGGCTCTGATACCAATCTGTCACACCCTCAAAATCCACGTGCGGGGTTTTACCGCGAGGCGTGTGAACAAACCAGGATCACAGTCAGTAGTTACATAGAACGACTCTATATGCCACAAGTAAAATAAAACAACCAAAGATTTAGTTTGAAACAGTGCGGAAGCGTTTTGAAAACAACTCAACAAATAAAAGTATAAATATGGCAAAACAAGTGCCAACCCAAAATAGTAAACCACAATCATTAAAATGCTAATGTCTTGAAAACCGAGTCTTAATATGCAAGTGAACCGTGGAGTGCTCCTAGAGGCAAGCAGCTTAATGACCTGAGAAAAGCATACTAAAATGTCAACACATAGGTTGGTGAGTTCAAGAGTTTGAGTTCAGTAAACATATAAACAGTTGTGATATATATAAGCAGTGTATTGCAATAGATAGCTAGTCTATTAACAGCAAATATTAATACATAGTGATTTCGCAATTGAAGCTGACTGTGATAGTTGTTGCCTCCTGTCACGACTTACCATGTCGTGACAATGTTCAATAGGACAAATTGCACCCGGTTGACCTCGAGTCACACAGGTGGGGCTCGTCAGACCAGTAGTACTACCCAAGTTTCCCCGCTATTTAATATTAACAATTCGAAAGTGTGAGGACTTTCCATGATAAATCACAATATTATATCAATATTAAACAACTTAAATATTAAAAGCGTTCGTAAATACCAGTATGCTATCTCCCCCAAAAGAGATTAAATAAAGCGTGGGGCATGAACTCACCTGATGTATGCAAAGAGTACTTAGGGTTTATTTGAGAAACGAGTGGATAGCCAACCTTCAAAGGTTACCTAGATCATGCGAGTACATAAGTACGTGTAAATGAAAGACATGTGAAAACCCTAATCATACCAAAACCAAAGACTCAAGCTTCCAAACAAATAGACACGTTTGACCTAGTTGACCCGTTTGACCCGTTGGTGACATTATGAGTTATAATTCAAATAAAGCCAATAAGCACATATAACATACATGATTAACATTCAAATAGTATCATACACATGCTACATTATCCATACATAACCCTTAAATCATAGCCATGCCCATAGCATTCAACATACACCATAATCATTACTCACCAAACCCAAACATGATATCCTAGCAACTAATCAACACCAACTTTATACATGATCACCACAAATCCAAATATCATCCATGATTATCCAAAACATCTCATACAACTAATTCAACATGATTCATCACCTTAGAATTCATCCATGATCATACTAACATGCTCCTAATATCCCAAACATGTTCATATCATCATACATCAAACTTTACACAAATAAAGTTTCCCTTTGGGAAAGAACATCCCAAAATCTATCAAACATCCTATACATTCATGAATTCATTAATATATACCAATTCAAGCTCATATCAACATCTATACATGATTAACATCACCTAAACATCATAATCCATCATCTTCATAAACAAAAGTTTCTACTTTTGGCAAGCTATGAACTAACAACATGCATTCAAAGATTTCTAGCATTCATAACAACAATCTAGCATCTAATTATCATCATGAACTCATCCATAACATCAATCCATCACTAGATCACTACTCATGCAAAATAAAGTTACTATTCTTAGTAACCTATGAACAATGCATCAAAATCCCAACTTTCTTGTAAGATCAATGTGTTCTAACATTCATACAACCCAATAATCATCAAACATTCATCAAACAATCATCATTCATACAAAATCATACTAGAATTCGAATTAGGGTTAGACAAGAATCAAAATCCATGATTAAATCACTAAGAAAATGTAATTCATACATAATCCACGTTAACTAACATGTAATCAACCTAACTAACATATAAACATCAACATTAGACATCAAATTCGACCCCATGAAGAACAATTTCGAATTTAGGGTTCGGCCAATGTGAAGAACACACAAAAACGTGACAAAAACTAACCTTTAAACTTGTAATTGCTTGAATCGATGCCTCCTAAGTGTTATATGGATGTAATCGAACCAAAACCACACAAAGATGCTTGTTCTTGGCTGGATTTCGAAGATTGAGAGGTTGAGAGGGAGAGTTGCGGCCGTTTGGGGTGGGGGGTAGGGTTTTGTGGTTTGTTTAATTAACTTTGCTAAATGAAATTTAAACCCTTGTGTTTTGTATTTTATTAAAAAGGCACTCTTTTAAACACTTTAAATGATTTTTAACTATAATAATAACATATAACTCATGGTAACAAATTATATGTTTTATCTTTATAAAACACAAACATACGAATTAATACACACATTTCCACGTTACGCGATTAATTCACAATTAACATAAAAAACATGCAAACACATAAACATAACACAATAATCACATAATCAATTAGATTCACATTAATTTAACATTATTCATTATTATTAGGTCACCAACGTTAAACGACAACTAGTGTGTGCTCACGACACGTGTATTCAAGACTTAACGAAACTAACGGAGTTGGTAACGGAAATTTACCGGATTGTCACATATTCACTTAATTGTGTTACCTTGATTGTCTCGTTTTTATCCATCAGGTATTGCGTCTCTTGTTTGACGTTTTGATTCCCTTCATTCCACCCAGTTACTTTGATTCTCGATTTTTTTTTGAGTGAATAGAGTGTTTATGTTCTTTACACCTGGTTTCCTTGCCTAGAAGATTATAAAGTATTCATTGAATCCGCATAGTAATATTTAATGATTCGGTGCACTTTTGATGTAAAGTGTTCGAAGTTGGTTGCGGAATGTTTCGATGAGTTTCGGGCACGAGTGTATTGATTTTAGGGTTCATTCGTGTGGTTTCGTGGTCGGAATTGGTTTCTATTTATACAAAAAATCGACATATCTTCCATTCTGATTGATTAGTATGATCAATGATGATGATAATCATAATGATTGGATTGTTCACGAGTAGGCTTAATAATCAAAAATCCATAGCATTGGAGGTTGTTACGAAAAGCAAAACATTATTAATGCGAGAACTATCGTTGTTTATTTTTTAGTATAACTAGTCCTTTCCCATTTATTAGTTAAGCTTTCAGAATACTTATACACCAATCTTAGTTGTACAATGTTAATGATTTACACGTAAATCTTATTACTTAATTGTTGTGTTACCTTGATTTGGCTCTTTTTTATCCATCAGGTATTGCCTCTTATTTGGGGTTTGATTACTTTCAACGCCAGTGTACTTTGATTCTCGATTCTTTTGAGTGAATACGAGTTGTTATTGTTTCTTACACCTGGTTTCCTTGCCTAGAAGTAATAAGTATTCACTGAATCCGCATATGTAATATTGATTGATTCGGTGCTTTTTTGATCTAATAATGTTTAGAAGTTGGTTGTGGAATGTTCGCGATGAGTTTCGGGCATGAGCGTATTGATTTTAGGGTTCATTCGTGTGGTTCGTGTTCTGTTGGATTTGGTTTATATTTATACATAGATACTATCTTTCATTCTGATTAATTAGTATGATTCCAATGATGATTATAATCAGATATGATTAGATTTGTTCTCGAGTGTGTTCAGAAGATTTAAGAATCAAAAAGCTCATAGCATTGGAGGGTTGTTACGAAAAGCAAACCATTATTAATGCGAGAACTATTGTTGTTTACTATTTTAGAATAAATAGTTCCTTTCCCATTTATTTAGTTAAGCTTCATGAATACTTATACAACATTTAGTTGTATAATGTTAATTAAAATTACAAGTATATCTTATTCACTTAATTGTGTTACCTGATTTACTTCTTTTTTATCCATCAGGTATTGCTCTCTTGTTTGACGTTTGATTACTTTCATTCGCCAGTGTACTTTGATTCTCGATCTTTTTAAGTGAATACGAGTTGTTTATTGTTTCTTACACCTGGTTTCTTGCCTCGAAGTTAAGAAACTATTCATTGAATCCAATATGTAATATTGATTGATTCGGTGCACTTTTGACGTATAGTGTTTTAGAAGTTGGTTATGGAATGTTCTAGATGAGTTTTGGGCACGAGTGTATTGATTTTAGGGTTCATTCGTGTGTTTCGTGTTCAGAATTTGTTTCTATTTATACAATAGATATTATCTTCCATTTCTGATTGATTAGTATGAGTTCAATGATGATATAATCGGATGTGATTAGATTTGTTCACGAATGTGTTCAGAAGGCTTAAGAATCAAAAAGCTCCATAGCATTGGAGGTTGTTACGAAAAGCAAACCATGTTATGCGAGAACTATTGTGTTTTAATTTTAGTATAAATAGTTCCTTTCTTATTTATTTAGTTAAGCTTCATGAATACTTTTACACCATCTTTAGTTGTACATGTTTAATTAAAATACAAGTAAATCTTATTCAGTTAATTGTGTTACCTTGATTTGGCTTCTTTTTTTGTCCATCAGGTATTGCGTCTATTGTTTGACGTTTGATTATTATTTTGATTTTTTTATTCCGCCAGTTGTACTTGATTCTCGATTCTTTTTGAGTGAATACAAGTTGTTTATTGTTTCTTTACACCTGGTTTCCATACCTAGATGTTAATAAAGTATTCATTGAATCCGCATATCTAATATTCATTGATTCGGTGCACTTTTGATGTAATAGTGTTCGAAGTTGGTTGCGGAATGGTCTCGATGAGTTTCGGGCACGAGTGTATTGATTTTAGGGTTCATTCGTGTGGTTTCGTGTTCGAAATTGGTTTCTATTTATACAATAGATATTATCTTCCATTTCTGATTGATTAGTATGATTCCATGATGATTATAATCAGATATGATTAGATTTGTTCACGAATGGGTTCAGAAGGCTTAAGAATCAAAAAACTGCATAGCATTGGAGGTTGTTAAAAAAACCATTATTTGTCACACCCCGGGCCCAGATAGGGTGGGACGTCACAGACTAGCAACAACATATGGCAGCGGAAACAAACCATTATAAGAGCTCAAAGGAGAGAATATCACATGGCATTAAAGTTTTAAAAAGGTAATAGGGCTAGAGACACATCAAGCCCCAAATAAGTTTTACAATCATCCATAAAAATGAAATTGTAATTGTTCAACACAAAATATAAATTGTTCAAATGTTTCATCAAGGAAATAAGCCAATGCCATGTCACGGGGATAGATCTAGGTCTTCAAACAGCTAGGATCTCTTGAAACATTACCTGAAACATGCTCAAAAGAAAATTGTGTCAACTATAAAGTTGGTGAATTCAAGTGCTTAAAGTTCAAAAACAAAAGGACTTAATAAATCCTTCTTTGATTAAAAGGAAAAATAATCATTGTTTATCATCGTGGGAGAAATAAAATCATAATCAACCCTGCACTCAGTCCCCGGTTAGCCTATTCTAAAGTTGTGTTTTACCAGATATTCCCGAAGGAAGAAACTGAGCCCCATACTAGTGAACCCTACCTGCCCGGATGGTTCACCATAGAATCTTAACAAAACTTGTTACATGCCACAACGATCCCTCGGGATCTCAGTGGGGTAACCTTCCTGGAACGGAAGCCACTGTGTGTGTGGGATTCCCCAAATAGATCTATCCATATAAATCAAGCGGTTCACGAAAGAATTAATGATCATGATATAAGAATTAGCAGGTAACCACAATCCCACATAGTATCATCAAATAAAGCACAATCATAGTTCATAAAAGTAGAGCATGTTTCATCCCAAAACAGTAGTAAAAAGGGGGGATCACTAGAACTCACCTTAGATATCAAGCAAAAAGAAATTCCTCGCGTGCCGGGAATGTCTCAAGTCTAGCACCCTAACATAAGTATATTAAGTGATTAGCTACTGCTCTAAACCTATTTAAGGAGCAATCATAGTGCCTAAGACTTAAATGGACGGGTTCGGTTTTGATTCGGTTAGGGTTTGTATAAAAGGTTCCTTTTGTGGGAAGTCATGGTTTTTCATGAAATCAAAGGTTTCTACATTACTAAACCAAGAATATATAGTAATTATGCCATTTAAGGGGGAAAATGAACTTATGGGAGTCGGTTATGAAGTTTTGCAAAATTTACAGTTTTGCCCCTGAAGTTTCAAAATTGACATTTTCTACCCTTAAGATTAGTTTCTTGCATTAAGTGACCTCTATACTTAAAAATCAGGTTCAAGACCTTAATTTAACTTAGTTTTAAGAGTTTATAACCAAAAATTCAGTTTATGGTCTCGGTTTGCAAATTACGCTTTTAACGTTGCCGGTTACGGTAAAACCGAACGGTGTAAAAATGGTTATCTATGATTTCTCGCCTTTTTGAGTCTAAAACCAGTAGATAACTTTTTAAAGTCATTTTAATAAGTTTCCAACCTTTTAAATCACAAATTTTGCCCCTAGAAGTTGAAAGACCCGTTTTTACGTTTAAACCGTTAAAATGCGTTTTTAGTCGGGTTTGACCATTTTAAAAGCTTGTTTGACCAACTATTTTACTTTTGAGGTTATTTTATCTTTTAACCTACTGGAAAATCATGATTTTTATAATTTGTAACATTTAACCCATTTATCGTATATTTTTCCTTAAAAACGCCTCTCGGTTTACACCCGGTTTCACTTAAAATCCATTTAAAATACCATTTGACCACTAAAAATTCTCATTAGCTCCAGAACACTTTATTAATCCTTAATGAACCTGGAATTCTTTTTAAAAAGTTTATAGTTCAAGATTTCTTGTTTTTAAGTCATTTTAACACGTTTTCGGGTCCCGAAAGTGACCAAAATGGGTCTAAACACATCATGTCTTTTGTTCCAGAGGTCAAACCATGTTATTAAACTTAATATGCACTAAAACTTACTGAAATAACAGTCCCAACACGTTGCCTAAGTGTTCTACACATACAAAGGTTTCAAGAGGTAAAAATAAGCCATAACCGACCATTACACATGTGTGATTCATGGTACCTTAAGTTTAATCATGCCAAAACTTCATCTTACTTAAAAATCAGATTATTGAGGTGCCTTAAAAGTCATTTTGAGCAGGTTACACGTTTTGTTTTGAAGGGTTACAAGATACACAAGTTTGGTAGTGCCAAAAACACCAAAATAGGGTTTTCAAGGGGTAAATCGGGTTCTACCCCTTAGATTGACCATTATATCATGTGATATACCTTCAAGAACGTTGGGAACTCTTCAAGAACAAGGTGAGGGTGAGAGGTTTCTGTTACAACAAGAAAAAGTAAGGTTTTTAGGTGAACAATGAAGTTAAACTTGAGAAATGACCAAAACCAAACATAGTGAGCTTACACTTGATGTATCTCACGGTTTAGAAGGTGTGGATGGTCGTGAATGGATGAAATCTCCTTGGATGAGGCTGGAGAATCTCGGACAAAAGCTGGAACCTCAAGTATTGCACGTTCCAAGCCTCAAAACATCACCAAAAGTCACCTTTCTTGCGGTATGCTGCTGGCCGATGGTTGTTGTTGTTGTTGTTCACGATTTTGGAGCTTGAAAGGAGAGTATTAGGGAGTGTTTGATAGAGAGAATGTGTGTGTTCAGCTGGTGAATTCGAAAATGAGAGAGAGAGGAGAGTATAGAGTGTGTCTTGCAATATGGAGAATTGCATGAGAGGGGAGTGGTGGGTATGTAGGTGGTGTAGAAGACCATGGATTGGCCAAGAAGGGGTGGCCGAATTTGGCCTCTAGTGAGGCATTTTTGTTTTAATTTTTATTGTAGGAAATAATATTATGGGGTATTAATTTGATGTGTAGTGTATAATTATTAGTTAGTAGATGATGTTAGTTGATAACATGTGTAGGATCATTCTTGCATGATCCAAAATTTCCAAGTGTGAGGGTGTACACATATTTTTAATTGATTCAATTGATATTCTTAATTCTAGCTAGGGTGACTAATTGACATTCCCGGACACTAATTTTTAAAAAGGTAGAAACCTAATTTGGTTAAAAATCAAAAGTAAAGATCACATGAAATCATAATTTACATCAAATAGCAAGAATTGATTCCAATTTCATAGTGGGGTTGTATAGTTTCAATTATTAGCACTCATAGCATGGATAATGATGCAAGTAATCTAGGGTTAAGGTAACAACCTGGAGGTCGGTTGTCACATTCTCCCACCGTTTAGGAAATTTCGTCCCGAAATTTAACTCTGATTAGGGACTGAACGGGTGGGTTTGAAGAGGTGTGGATAGTTCTTCCTCATTTCATCTTCACGCTCCCAAGTAAATTCAGGTCCTCGCTTGGAGTTCCATCTAACTTTAACCTTGGGTATGCGGCTCCGCCGGAGTTGTTTGACCAAACGATCCGTGATCTCCACAGGTTCTTCCACAAAGTTCAGTTTGTCGCTTATCCTTGCTTCTTTTAATGGTAGTTCCAGGGTTTTGTCTACCATGCTCTTTTTCAAGTTTGACACATGAAAGGTGTCGTGTATGTGACTCAATCCCGGGGGTAGTTTCAACTTATATGCTACTGGGCCAATTCTTGCCATTATCTCAAATGGTCCAATGTATCTTGGGCTTAGTTTTCCTCTTTTTCCGAATCTCACCGTTCCTTTCCACGGTGCTACTTTTAGCATCACTCTGTCGCCCACTTGGAACTCTAGAGGTTTCCGCCTCCTGTCGGCGTACTTCTTCTGTCGGTCTCTAGCTGCTCTCAGTCGTTCCTTTATCTTATAGATCTTATCGGTGGTTTCCAACACTATGTCGGGTCCCATCACTTGGCTGTCACCAATCTCATTCCAACTCAAGGGTGATCGGCATTTCCTGCCATAAAGGACCTCGTACGGAGCGGCTTTGATACTCGCGTGGTAACTGTTGTTATAGGCGAATTCTACCAAAGGAAGATGGTTATCCCAGTTTCCGCCAAAGTCCATCACGCAAGCTCTCAACATGTCTTCCATCGTTTGAATAGTTCTTTCGCTCTGTCCGTCGGTCTGAGGGTGGTAAGCCGTGCTAAGATCTAAACGGGTTCCTAAAGCTTGCTGGAACGATTTCCAGAAACGAGAGGTGAAACGGCTATCACGGTCTGAGATGATCGACAGAGGCACTCCATGCCTTGTTACAATCTCGTCGACATAAAGTTGGGCCAGTTTCGTCATATCGTAGTCTTCTCTAATTGGCAAGAAGTGAGCTGATTTGGTTAATCTATCCACTATTACCCAAATAGCATCGTGACCTTTAAACGTTCTAGGCAGCTTGGTAACGAAATCCATCGTAACATTATCCCATTTCCATTCGGGAATCTCAGGTTGCTGCAACGTTCCCGATGGTTTTTGGTTCTCAGCTTTTACCATGGCACAAGTTAAACATTTCCCCACATAAACAGCGATTGATCTCTTAATTCCTGGCCACCAGAAAAGTGTCTTTAAATCCTGGTACATCTTATCACTTCCAGGATGAATTGAATACCTAGACTTATGTGCTTCATCGAGGATTACTTCTCGTATTCCTCCGTGTTTGTGTTTTGGCACCCAAGTCCTTCCACCATATCTATATGTACCATCGTCCCCTATCTCCATTCGCTTTTCCATTCCAGTCAGTCCTTCTTCCTTTAGTTTCTCTTCCTTTAATGCCTCGCCTTGAGCTTCCTTCAATTTTGCTATAAGGTTGGTATACATACTCATTCTTAAGGCTCGTACTCGAAGAGGTTTCTCTCTTTCCTTTCGACTTAACGCATCCGCCACAACATTGGCCTTACCAGGGTGGTAGCGGATCTCGCACTCATAATCGTTCAATAGCTCAACCCATCTTCTCTGACGCATGTTGAGCATCTTTTGGTCAAGGATATGCTGCAAGCTTCTATGGTCGGTGTAGATAATGCACTTTGTGCCATAAAGGTAATGCCTCCACATCTTAAGGGCAAACACCACGGCACCCAACTCCAGATCGTGCGTCGTGTAGTTCTTCTCATGATCATTCAGCAGTCTCGATGCGTAAGCAATCACCTTATTGCGTTGCATCAATACACATCCTAGTCCTTGACGCGAAGCGTCACAATAGACCACGAAGTCTTCTATTCCCTCTGGAAGAGCAAGTATAGGTGCACTACATAACTTCTCTTTAAGTGTTTCAAACGCCTCATTCTGCTCTCGCTCCCACACAAAGGTTGTGTTTTTCTTGGTTAGTGCGGTCAAAGGTTGCACTATACGCGAGAAGTCCTTTATAAACCTTCGGTAATAGCCAGCCAGTCCTAAGAATTGCCTTATCTCTGTAGGAGTCTCAGGAATCTTCCAATTCTTTATGGCCTCTATCTTGGAAGGGTCAACTTGAATCCCATCCTTATTTACCACATGACCTAAGAATTGGATCTGGCGCATCCAGAATTCACATTTCGAGAACTTGGCATATAGTTGCTCATTCTTGAGCAATTCAAGGATTAGCCTGAGATGCTTCTCGTGCTCGTCTTTAGTTTGAGAATAGATTAGTATGTCGTCATAAACACGATCACAAACTTGTCGAGGTAAGGGCGGCAAACGCGATTCATGAGGTCCATGAATGCTGCTGGAGCATTAGTCAGTCCAAAGGGCATGACCAAATACTCATAGTGTCCATACCTAGTTTGGAAGGCAGTTTTAGGTATATCTTCTTCTCTTATCTTCAGCTGGTGGTATCCTGACCTCAAGTCTATTTTGGAGAAGTAACTTGCTCCCTGCAATTGATCAAATAAGTCGTCTATTCTCGGGAGAGGGTAACGATTCTTTATGGTCAGCTTGTTCAACTCCCTGTAATCAATACACATTCGCAGCGTTCCGTCCTTCTTTTTCACGAATAGCACCGGGGCACCCCATGGAGAGACACTCGGACGTATAAATCCCTTGTCCATCAGTTCTTGAACTTGTACCATTAGCTCCTTCATCTCGGGTGGGGCGAGCCGGTACGGTGCCTTGGCTACTGGTGCAGCACCAGGCATCAAGTCTATCTGGAATTCCACTTGTCGATTCGGAGGAAGTCCTGGTAGTTCTTCCGGAAACACCTCTGGGTATTCCGAAACTACGGGAATCTCTTCGATTTTCTTCTCCTTTTTGGGTTTTCATCACATAGACTATAAAAGCTGGACATCCCCTCTTCAAGCTCTTGGTAGCTTTCAAGTGAGATATCATAGGGTATAGAGTGTTACTCCTTTCTCCTTCTACCACTAACACTTCTTCAACGCTCAATGGTATCTTGAGCAGTCGCTCATCGCATACGATTTCAACTTTATGCTTCGCTAACCAGTCCATACCCACGACACATCAAATCCTCCTAACTTAATGGGCATCAAGTCAATCTTAAACACATTCCCTTTTAGATTCAGGGGCAATCCCTAATGATTTCGTTAGCTTCTAAAATATTACCGTCAGCTAGTTCTACGGTAAATGTATCAGTCAAGGTGCACACGTCTAAGTTAATCAATTGCCTAAAGGTACTATAGATAAAACTAGCAGTCGCTCCAGTATCAAACAGTACAGTAGCGGGATGATTATTTACAAGGAACGTACCGTTGACAACGTCGGGTTCCTTACGAGCTCCTGCTGGGTCCATAACGAAAGCTCTTCCCTTAGGCTTATTGGGCTTGGCATCCTTGTCTCTACCCAGCTTAGGACACTTGTTCCTCATATGCCCTGGATCTCCACACTCGTAGCATTGTTTCCCCGGTACATAAGTACAGTCCTTAATTAGATGGCATGTTCTCTTGCACCTAAAACAGGGCATCGGGTTACATTCTCCTTGATGATGTAACTTGCACTTGCTGCAGAGTGGGCTTGTCCCCGTATACAATCTCCGGTTTTTGCTTCCTTGATCATCACGTCTCATTCCTTCAGAACTCCTTCTACTCGACCCACTGCTACTTCCAATCGCTCTTTTTGCTTCAAACCACTTCCTCTTGTCTCCAACAAACTTCTTCTTCTCATCAGCCCTTCCTTGATCGGTCCATCCAGCCCTAATAAGATCGTCAGTCAGACTGCTGGTAAGGTCGACAGCAGCTTGTAGGGTCATCGGCTGAGAGGCACGAACCATACCCCTAACTCTGGGTGTAGTCCCCAGATGAACCGTGCTACACCTTTGGCTTCTGGCGTCACCAAATGTGGCACAAGTCGGGACAGGGCTAAGAAACGATTGATGTATTCGGTGTAGTTGTTAGGGTCCCTTCATCTCCAAGCTTAAAAATTCTGTCTCCAGCTTCTCGAGTTGATTGATGGGGCAATATTTGTTGGTCATTAACTCTCGGAATTCAGTCCAACCCATTCGATTTGCAACGTTTCTTCCACGGCTCTGGGTAATGGACTTCCACCATTCAAGAGCTGATCCTTTGAGAGATTGTGATGCAAATCTCACCATGTGCTCCATCTTGCACTCGCTGATGTCTAAGACGGCTTCCATTTCGTCGATCCACCTGTAAGTCTCTATAGCACCCTCGGTGCCATAGAAGTCCTTGGGCTTGCAGGCCATAAAGGTCTTGTAAGAGCACCCATTCCTTAACTCCTCAGCTTCATCATCGTGGCTCTCAGCGTTTATCGGCCGTTCATTCCCAGTAGTGTTATCCCGGTCTGCATTTATCTATGCAATGATAGTCGGAATGGCGTTGGCCAGTTGCTGAGCTACGAGGTTAGCAATCCTTTCGTCACTCTCTTGATTAGTATTCTCCCCGTGGGGAGTCCCTGGTGGAGTAGGTTGGGTTCCAGTAGGCCTTGCTCCCTCATGGCGGCCTTGGTGGCTCCACGTCGACCAAAACGTGTTCCTCTGCGGGTCGGCATTCTGATAGTATCACAAATAGATTCGTTTAGCATCTCATAAATTTTGTTTCGGATAGCCTAGGCATCATTATCCTATCGCACCATGCCTCGGAAGAGGAATCATAGCATGCACATACATGTATTTACAACCCACTAAAGAACCTTAAATGTCCAATTCAAAACATGATATAATAGTTGGGCAACAATTTAGAAAAGGCACAGACAATCTCAAAACACAATAAAACATATAGCAGTTTAATACAGACAGTTAAAAAGTTTTTAGCATCTCAAAAGCAGTCAACATAGTATCATCCAAACGAGTAGAATCAGAGTCATGCTCTTACAATTTGGAAGGTGCCATCACCCCCATAATATAAAAATAATAGTCTCAATAAGAATTCAAATAGTTTCCTTCTACTGTCCACAGACAGATAAATCCCACTGAGTACTCCAGTTCTCACATCCACTTCCTCTTTAACCATCCAAAACCACCAGGTACCCTTCTTCCTCTGCTCCTTGCCCCCACACTTCACTCCCTTGGTAGCCATCATCGCCTGGAATTGAGCCGACTGAGAAGTTCGAGTGCGTGATGAACAGTCAAATCATGACGGCGAACCGCGAGTCCTCAAAATCTCATCTTAGTGTGTCGCATCGGGGGGTCTACATCACTCGCCCGGCGACTCGACTGGGAGTACCTATCACCAGCCAGTACAGTGGGGCCGTCATACATACTATGTCTCGGCGGCATCAGGCGCTCGTCGCGAGGGTCAAACAGTGTGGGGTACCGATGTCGGAATCCTAACTGGCGGGGGAGGAGGAGGAGGCATCCTAAAGGATACGGAGGATCCTGGTCTAACGCTCTTGCGAGGTCGGGTGACAGTACGCGCACCCCTATTCCCAATAGGTGGGATGGGTGAGAGGGTCGGAGCAGCTACTTGAGGAGAGTGGGATCGCGTTCGGCTTCGGGAAGGTGATGTGGATGAAGAGTCCTCGGAAGCCTCAGTGTCTTCGGACGTGACGGATATCCACCTGGATGTCCGCATCTCCGGAGGTACGCCTCATACTCCGTCTGGGGTTTCTCTCTCCTTAGATGTCCGGTAGGAGCGGTCTCAGCGTCGGGGTGCAGGCGCCTTTCCTTTATCAGCCATTGTCGTTATCCTGTAAGAAATACATCATGAGTAATTTGGTTTCTCATAGCTCATGATTTACATAATAGTACTAATAATAAGTAGTGATGGCAATAGTATATGTTATTCCAACATATAGCTGTCTGTTTTGCCCAGATCAATAGTTTCTTCAAGTAGTATCGGATAACATAGTTCATCATAAAAATCACTTAAATCCCCTTTTAAAATTAGTTTCAAATCATCAATATAAACCAGAAAAATCCAACCATAACCTAAAGATCAGTGATGGAAATTACGCGTCCGGTAAATTCATGATTACGTTGATCAAGTGTAATCATCAATTTACCCAACCCGATCATTCCAACACTTCCCACAAGGACAGTCCTAGGGTATCAGGGTTGTAGCCTAGGGTCTACTATGGCATTCCCGACTTCTCTACAACCTTTGGCTCTGATACCAATCTGTCACACCCGGGCCCAGATAGGGTGGGACGTCACAGACTAGCAACAACATATGGCAGCGGAAACAAACCATTATAAGAGCTCAAAGGAGAGAATATCACATGGCATTAAAGTTTTAAAAAGGTAATAGGGCTAGAGACACATCAAGCCCCAAATAAGTTTTACAATCATCCATAAAAATGAAATTGTAATTGTTCAACACAAAATATAAATTGTTCAAATGTTTCATCAAGGAAATAAGCCAATGCCATGTCACGGGGATAGGTCTAGGTCTTCAAACAGCTAGGATCTCTTCAAACATTACCTGAAACATGCTCAAAGAAAATTGTGTCAACTATAAAGTTGGTGAATTCAAGTGCTTAAAGTTCAAAAACAAAGGACTTAATAAATCCTTCTTTGATTAAAGGAAAAATAATCATTGTTTATCATCGTGGGAGAAATAAAATCATAATCAACCCTGCACTCAGTCCCCGGTTAGCCTCTTCTAAAGTTGTGTTTTACCGGATATTCCCGAAGGAAGAAACTGAGCCCCATACCAGTGAACCCTACCTGCCCGGATGGTTCACCATAGAATCTTAACAAAACTTGTTACATGCCACAACGATCCCTCAGGATCTCAGTGGGGTAACCTTCCTGGAACGGAAGCCACTGTGTGTGGGGGATTCCCCAAATAGATCTATCCATATAAATCAAGCGGTTCACGAAAGAATTAATGATCATGATATAAGAATTAGCAGGTAACCACAATCCCACATAGTATCATCAAATAAAGCACAATCATAGTTCATAAAAGTAGAGCATGTTTCATCCCAAACAGTAGTAAAAGGGGGGATCACTAGAACTCACCTTAGATATCAAGCAAAAAGAAATTCCTCGCGTGCCGGGAATGTCTCAAGTCTAGCACCCTAACATAAGTATATTAAGTGATTAGCTACTGCTCTAAACCTATTTAAGGATCAATAATAGTGCCTAAGACTTAAATGGACGGGTTCGGTTTTGATTCGGTTAGGGTTTGTATAAAAGGTTCCTTTTGTGGAAAGTCATGGTTTTTCATGAAATCAAAGGTTTCTACATTACTAAACCAAGAATATATAGTAATTATGCCATTTAAGGGGAAAATGAACTTATGGGAGTCGGTTATGAAGTTTTGCAAAATTTACAGTTTTGCCCCTGAAGTTTCAAAATTGACATTTTCTACCCTTAAGATTAGTTTCTTGCATTAAGTGACCTCTATACTTAAAAATCAGGTTCAAGACCTTAATTTAACTTAGTTTTAAGAGTTTATAACCAAAAATTCAGTTTATGGTCTCGGTTTGCAAATTACGCTTTTAACGTTGCCGGTTACGGTAACCGAACAAAAGGTTGGTATATTTTTCGCTATTTTTGATTTCTCGCCTTTTTGAGTCTAAACCAGTAGATAACTTTTTAAAGTCATTTTAATAAGTTTCCAACCTTTTAAATCACAAATTTTGCCCCTAGAAGTTGAAAGACCCGTTTTTACGTTTAAACCGTTAAAATGCGTTTTTAGTCGGGTTTGACCATTTTAAAAGCTTGTTTGACCAACTATTTTACTTTTGAGGTTATTTTATCTTTTAACCTACTGGAAAATCATGATTTTTATAATTTGTAACATTTAACCCATTTATCGTATATTTTTCCTTAAAAACGCCTCTCGGTTTACACCCGGTTTCACTTAAAATCCATTTAAAATACCATTTGACCACTAAAAATTCTCATTAGCTCCAGAACACTTATTAATCCTTAATGAACCTGGAATTCTTTTTAAAAAGTTTATAGTTCAAGATTTCTTGTTTTTAAGTCATTTTAACACGTTTTCGGGTCCCGAAAGTGACCAAAATGGGTCTAAACACATCATGTCTTTTGTTCCAGAGGTCAAACCATGTTATTAAACTTAATATGCACTAAAACTTACTGAAATAACAGTCCCAACACGTTGCCTAAGTGTTCTACACATACAAAGGTTTCAAGAGGTAAAATAAGCCATAACCGACCATTACACATGTGTGATTCATGGTACCTTAAGTTTAATCATGCCAAAACTTCATCTTACTTAAAAATCAGATTATTGAGGTGCCTTAAAAGTCATTTTGAGCAGGTTACACGTTTTGTTTTGAAGGGTTACAAGATACACAAGTTTGGTAGTGCCAAAAACACCAAAATAGGGTTTTCAAGGGGGTAAATCGGGTTCTACCCCTTAGATTGACCATTATATCATGTGATATACCTTCAAGAACGTTGGGAACTCTTCAAGAACAAGGTGAGGGTGAGAGGGTTTCTGTTACAACAAGAAAAAGTAAGGTTTTAGGTGAACAATGAAGTTAAACTTGAGAAATGACCAAAACCGAACATAGTGAGCTTACACTTGATGTATCTCACGGTTTAGAAGGTGTGGATGGTCGTGAATGGATGAAATCTCCTTGGATGAGGCTGGAGAATCTCAGACAAAAGCTGGAACCTCAAGTATTGCACGTTCCAAGCCTCAAAACATCACCAAAAGTCACCTTTCTTGCGGTATGCTGCTGGCCGATGGTTGTTGTTGTTGTTGTTCATGATTTGGAGCTTGAAAGGAGAGTATTAGGGAGTGTTTGATAGAGAGAATGTGTGTGTTCAGCTGGTGAATTCGAAAATGAGAGAGAGAGGAGAGTATAGAGTGTGTCTTGCAATATGGAGAATTGCATGAGAGGGGAGTGGGGGTATGTAGGTGGTGTAGAAGACCATGGATTGGCCAAGAAGGGGGTGGCCGAATTTGGCCTCTAGTGAGGCATTTTTGTTTTAATTTTTATTGTAGGAAATAATATTATGGGGTATTAATTTGATGTGTAGTGTATAATTATTAGTTAGTAGATGATGTTAGTTGATAACATGTGTAGGATCATTCTTGCATGATCCAAAATTTCCAAGTGTGAGGGTGTACACATATTTTTAACTGATTCAATTGATATTCTTAATTCTAGCTAGGGTGACTAATTGACATTCCCGGACACTAATTTTTAAAAAGGTAGAAACCTAATTTGGTTAAAAATCAAAAGTAAAGATCACATGAAATCATAATTTACATCAAATAGCAAGAATTGATTCCAATTTCATAGTAGGGTTGTATAGTTTCAATTATTAGCACTCATAGCATGGATAATGATGCAAGTAATCTAGGGTTAAGGTAACAACCTGGAGGTCGGTTGTCACATTATTAATGCGAGAACTATTGTTGTTTAATTTTTTAGTATAACTAGTTCCTTTCCTATTTATTTTGTTAAGCTTTCATGAATACTTATAAAGCAATCTTTAGTTGTACAATGTTAATTAAAATACAAGTAAATCTTATTTACTTAATTGTGTTACCTTGATTTGGATTCTTTTTTATCCATCAGGTATTGGTCTCTTGTTTGACGTTTGATTACTTTCATTCCGCCAGTGTACTTTGATTCTCGATTCTTTTTTAGTGAATACGCGTTGTTTATTGTTTCTTTACACCTGGTTTCCTTGCCTAAATGTTAATAAAGTATTCATTGAATTCACATATGTAATATTGATTGATTCGGTGCACTTTTGATGTAATAGTATTATAAGTTGGTTGTGGAATGTTCTCGTTGAGTTTCGGGCATGAGTGCATTGATTTTAGGGTTCATTCGTGTGGTTTCGTGTTCGGAATTGTTTCTATTTATACAATAGATACTTCTTCCATTTCTAATTGATTAGTATGATTCTAATGATGATTATAATTAGGTATGATTAGATTTGTTCTCGAGTGTGTTCAGAAGACATAAGAATCAAAAAACTCCTAAAACTAGAGATTGTTATGAAAAGCAAACCACTATCAATGCGAGAACTATTGTTATTTAATTTTTTAATATAACTAGTTCTTTTCCTATTTATTTAGTTAAGCTTTCATGAATACTTATACACCAATCTTTAGTTGTACAATGTTAATTAAAATACAAGTAAATCTTATTCACTTAATCGTGTTACCTTGATTTGGCTTGTTTTTTATCCATCAGGTATTGGGTCTCTTGTTTGACGTTTGATTACTTTCATTCCGACAGTGTAGTTTGATTCTCGATTCTGTTTGAGTGAATACGAGTTGTTTATTGTTTCTTTACACCTGGTTTCCTTGCCTAGAAGTTAATAACGTATTCATTGAATCCACATATGTAATAGTGTTCGAAGTTGGTCGTGGAATGTTCTCGATGACTTTCGGGCACGAGGGTATTGATTTTAGGGTTCATTCGTGTGGTCTCGTGTTAGGAATTGGTTTCTATTTATACAATACATATTATCTTCCATTTCGGATTAATTAGTATGATTCCAATGCTGATTATAATCGGATATGATTGGATTTGTTCACGAGTGTGTTAAGAAGGCTTAAGAATTAAAAAACTCCATAGCGTTGGAGGTTGTTACGAAAAGCAAACCATTATCAATGCAAGAACTATTGTTGTTTAATTTTTTAGTATAACTAGTTCCTTTCCCATATATTTAGTTAAGCTTTCATGAATACTTATACACCAATATTTAGTTGTACAATGTTAATTAAAATACAATTAAATCTTATTCACTTAATTGTGTTACCTTGATTTGTCTTCGTTTTTATCCATCAGGTATTGCGTCTCTTGTTTGACGTTTGATTACCTTCATTCCACCAGTGTACTTTGATTCTCGATTTTTTTTGAGTGAATAGAGTTGTTTATTGTTTCTTTACACCTGGTTTCCTTGCCTAGAAGATTATAAAGTATTCATTGAATCCGCATATGTAATATTAATTGATTCGTTGCACTTTTGATGTAATAGTGTTCGAAGTTGGTTGCGGAATGTTCTCGATGAGTTTCGGGCACGAGTGTATTGATTTTAGGGTTCATTCGTGTGGTTTCGTGTTCGGAATTGGTTTCTATTTATACAATAGACATTATCTTCCATTCTGATTGATTAGTATGATTCCAATGATGATTATAATCATATATGATTGGATTTGTTCACGAGTAGGCTTAATAATCAAAAAAATCCATAGCATTGGAGGTTGTTACGAAAAGCAAACCATTATTAATGCGAGAACTATCGTTGTTTAATTTTTTAGTATAACTAGTCCTTTCCCATTTATTTAGTTAAGCTTTCATGAATACTTATACACCAATCTTTAGTTGTACAATGTTAATTATTTACAAGTAAATCTTATTCACTTAATTGTGTTACCTTGATTTGGCTTCTTTTTAATCCATCAGGTATTGCGTCTCTTATTTGGTGTTTGATTACTTTCATTACGCCAGTGTACTTTGATTCTCGATTCTTTTTGAGTGAATACGAGTTGTTTATTGTTTCTTTACACCTGGTTTCCTTGCCTAGAAGTTAATAAAGTATTCACCGAATCCGCATATGTAATATTGATTGATTCGGTGCTTTTTTGATCTAATAGTGTTAGAAGTTGGTTGTGGAATGTTCTCGATGAGTTTCGGGCATGAGCGTATTGATTTTAGGGTTCATTCGTGTGGTTTCGTGTTCGGATTTGGTTTCTATTTATACAATAGATACTATCTTTCATTTCTGATTAATTAGTATGATTCCAATGATGATTATAATCAGATATGATTAGATTTGTTCTCGAGTGTGTTCAGAAGATTTAAGAATCAAAAAGCTCCATAGCATTGGAGGTTGTTACGAAAAGCAAACCATTATTAATGCGAGAACTATTGTTGTTTACTATTTTAGAATAACTAGTTCCTTTCCCATTTATTTAGTTAAGCTTTCATGAATACTTATACACCAATCTTTAGTTGTATAATGTTAATTAAAATACAAGTATATCTTATTCACTTAATTGTGTTACCTTGATTTAACTTCTTTTTTATCCATCAGGTATTGCGTCTCTTGTTTGACATTTGATTACTTTCATTCCGCCAGTGTACTTTGATTCTCGATCTTTTTAAGTGAATACGAGTTGTTTATTGTTTCTTTACACCTGGTTTTCTTGCCTCGAAGTTAAGAAAGTATTCATTGAATCCACATATGTAATATTGATTTATTCGGTGCACTTTTGACGTAATAGTTTTAGAAGTTGGTTGTGGAATGTTCTAGATGAGTTTTGGGCACGAGTGTATTGATTTTAGGGTTCATTCGTGTGGTTTTGTGTTCAGAATTTGTTTCTATTTATACAATAGATATTATCTTCCATTTCTGATTGATTAGTATGATTTCAATGATGATTATAATCGGATGTGATTAGATTTGTTCACGAATGTGTTCAGAAGGCTTAAGAATCAAAAAGCTCCATAGCATTGGAGGTTGTTACGAAAAGCAAACCATTGTTAATGCGAGAACTATTGTTGTTTAATTTTTTAGTATAACTAGTTCCTTTCCCATTTATTTAGTTAAGCTTTCATGAATACTTATACACCAATCTTTAGTTGTACAATGTTAATTAAAATACAAGTAAACTTATTCAGTTAATTGTGTTACCTTGATTTGGCTTCTTTTTTGTCCATCAGGTATTGCGTCTCTTGTTTGATGTTTGATTACTCTTATTCCGCTAGTGTACTTTGATTCTCGATTCTTTTTGAGTGAATACGAGTTGTTTATTGTTTCTTTACACCTGGTTTCCTTGCCTAGAAGTTAATAAAGTATTCATTGAATCCGCGTATGTAATATTAATTGATTCGGTGCACTTTTGATGTAATAGTGTTCGAAGTTGGTTGCGGAATGTTCTCGATGAGTTTCGGGCACGAGTGTATTGATTTTAGGGTTCATTCGTGTGGTTTCGTGTTTGGAATTGGTTTCTATTTATACAATAGATATTATCTTTCATTCTGATTGATTAGTATGATTCCAATGATGATTATAATCATATATGATTAGATTTGTTCACGAATGGGTTCAGAAGGCTTAAGAATCAAAAAACTCCATAGCATTGGAGGTTGTTAAAAAAAACCATTAGTAATGCGAGAACTATTGTTGTTTAATTTTTTAGTATAACTAGTTCCTTTCCTATTTATTTTGTTAAGCTTTCATGAATACTTATAAACCAATCTTTAGTTGTACAATGTTAATTAAAATACAAGTAAATCTTATTTACTTAATTGTGTTACCTTGATTTGGCTTCTTTTTTATCCATCAGGTATTGGTCTCTTGTTTGACGTTTGATTACTTTCATTCCGCCAGTGTACTTTGATTCTCGATTCTTTTTTAGTGAATACGCGTTGTTAATTGTTTCTTTACACCTGGTTTCCTTGCCTAAATGTTAATAAAGTATTCATTGAATTCACATATGTAATATTGATTGATTCGGTGCACTTTTGATGTAATAGTATTATAAGTTGGTTGTGGAATGTTCTCGTTGAGTTTCGGGCATGAGTGCATTGATTTTAGGGTTCATTCGTGTGGTTTCGTGTTCGGAATTGTTTTTATTTATACAATAGATACTTCTTCCATTTCTAATTGATTAGTATGATTCTAATGATGATTATAATTAGGTATGATTAGATTTGTTCTCGAGTGTGTTCAGAAGACATAAGAATCAAAAAACTCCTAAAACTGGAGATTGTTACGAAAAGCAAACCACTATCAATGCGAGAACTATTGTTATTTAATTTTTTAATATAACTAGTTCTTTTCCTATTTATTTAGTTAAGCTTTCATGAATACTTATACACCAATCTTTAGTTGTACAATGTTAATTAAAATACAAGTAAATCTTTTTCACTCAATCGTGTTACCTTGATTTGGCTTGTTTTTTATCCATCAGGTATTGGGTCTCTTGTTTGACGTTTGATTACTTTCATTCCGACAGTGTAGTTTGATTCTCGATTCTGTTTTGAGTGAATACGAGTTGTTTATTGTTTCTTTACACCTGGTTTCCTTGCCTAGAAGTTAATAACGTATTCATTGAATCCACATATGTAATATTGATTTATTCGGTGCGCTTTTGATGTAATAGTGTTCGAAGTTGGTCGTGGAATGTTCTCGATGACTTTCGGGCACGAGGGTATTGATTTTAGGGTTCATTCGTGTGGTCTCGTGTTAGGAATTGGTTTCTATTTATACAATACATATTATCTTCCATTTCGGATTAATTAGTATGATTCCAATGATGATTATAATCGGATATGATTGGATTTGTTCACGAGTGTGTTAAGAAGGCTTAAGAATCAAAAAACTCCATAGCGTTGGAGGTTGTTACGAAAAGCAAACCATTATCAATGCAAGAACTATTGTTGTTTAATTTTTTAGTATAACTAGTTCCTTTCCCATATATTTAGTTAAGCTTTCATGAATACTTATACACCAATATTTAGTTGTACAATGTTAATTAAAATACAATTAAATCTTATTCACTTAATCGTGTTACCTTGATTTGTCTTCGTTTTTATCCATCAGGTATTGTGTCTCTTGTTTGACGTTTGATTACCTTCATTCCACCAGTGTACTTTGATTCTCGATTTTTTTAAGTGAATAGAGTTGTTTATTGTTTCTTTACACCTGGTTTCCTTGCCTAGAAGTTTATAAAGTATTCATTGAATTCGCATATGTAATATTAATTGATTCGGTGCACTTTTGATGTAATAGTGTTTGAAGTTGGTTGCGGAATGTTCTCGATGAGTTTCGGGCACGAGTGTATTGATTTTAGGGTTCATTCGTGTGGTTTCGTGTTCGGAATTGGTTTCTATTTATACAATAGACATTATCTTCCATTTTGATTGATTAGTATGATTCCAATGATGATTATAATCATATATGATTGGATTTGTTCACGAGTAGGCTTAAGAATCAAAAAAATCCATAGCATTGGAGGTTGTTATGAAAAGCAAACCATTATTAATGTGAGAACTATCGTTGTTTAATTTTTTAGTATAACTAGTCCTTTCCCATTTATTTAGTTAAGTTTTCATGAATACTTATACACCAATCTTTAGTTGTACAATGTTAATTATTTACAAGTAAATCTTATTCACTTAATTGTGTTACCTTGATTTGGCTTCTTTTTTATTCATCAGGTATTGCGTCTCTTATTTGGTGTTTGGTTACTTTCATTACACCAGTGTACTTTGATTCTTGATTCTTTTTGAGTGAATACGAGTTGTTTATTGTTTCTTTACACCTGGTTTCCGTGTCTAGAAGTTAATAAAGTATTCACTAAATCCACATATGTAATATTTATTGATTCGATGCTTTTTTGATATAATAGTGTTAGAAGTTGGTTGTGGAATGTTCTCGATGAGTTTCGGGCATGAGTGTATTGATTTTAGGTTTCATTCGTGTGGTTTCGTGTTCGGATTTGGTTTCTATTTATACAATAGATACTATCTTTCATTTCTGATTGATTAGTATGATTCCATTGATGATTATAATTGGATATGATTAGATTTGTTGTAACACCCTGAAAAGTCAAAACGAGTCATTAAGGATAATGGGCTTAATTATTGGGTATTTTAATAAGGTAAGGAAATGGTCATGGGCTAAATTAGGCTTATTGGGTAGTGGCCTATGGGATTAAAGGCCCATAATCAGCCCTTAAGCACCCAAACTAGCCTTCATCTTCCTCATTGCAACCTTAGCCACCAAAATTCATAGAGAGAGAAAGTGAAGAAAACTCAAGATTTGAAGCTTCCAAGGTTAAGAGATTGAAGATCTGGATGTTGGAGCATCAAGACCTAAGAAAGAAGCAACAAATCCAGGTGAGAATTGACCTCTAAACCGTTCTGTAGATCAGACCTGGATTCTAGGGTTTTGGGTTTTAAAAAGTTGCAAAGAATCGCATAAAGGTCACATTTTTACGTATGAAAACATGTATAAAGCTTAGATTTAGCCTCATGGATGATAAACTAAGAGATTGGACGTAAAAATTTATGATTTTGGGTTAAAAACGGGCTGGTTCGTAATTTTTATGCGATCTGCGAAACTGTATATGCATCCAGCGAATTTGCATATTCAATCAGCAAAACTATGAGGACTTCCTGCGAAACTATAGTTTCGCAGGTACTTTCGCATACATGGTTTTCCAACGAAAGTTGGGCGAAACTGGCAGCGAAACTGGCAGCGAAGATGCCAGCGAAACTGCCAGCGAAGAGGCCAGCGAAACTAGCAGCGAAACTGCTGGTGAAACTAGCAGCGAAACTGTTGGCGAACCTAGCTGCAAAATTGCTTATCTTGCAGTGAAATTAGCAGCGAATTTAGGCAGAAATTAACCCCTTTAAGTGTCAACTCATCTGCAGGCTGTGTAGTGAGATCCTAGCCTTGTAAGCTTAGTTTAGAAGTTGCTCTCGGTAACCAGGTGAGTTCTAGATCCCCTATTTATAAGTTTTCCATGTTTTGGGGCTATTATGCATACTAAATATACGTTTTTAAATGGCCAAGATTTTAAGGGATTTTAACAGGAAGAACGATTTTTCTATAAGTATATGTGCTATATAAATGTTTAAATATACAAAATTTTCGCCTTGACCTGGCAGCCCGGCCCCAGCTAGGGGTGTTGGCCCTTGGACCCTACTAGGGGCTGCTGTCCCTAGGACCCCGCTGTCAGGGGCTGCCGCCCCCGAACCCCCGCTGTCCAGCGGTTATGTTTTGTGATGACTAGTACTTGGTATGTTGTGTACTTAATAAGTTAAGTATTCTATATTAAAGCGGAAGATGATATTAATGAAAAGCGAAACTTAATGAATGTTACCCCCGGGCCTGTTTGATGATGTAAAGTCTTGCAAGTACTATGATAGACTTCACTTAGGTGAGTCTGATGTATGATGATTGATCCGTATTCAATGAGCGGGCTATGTGCCTTGCAGTGTGGATCAACTGTCGGTGGTTAGCTACCATGAAAATGTGTACCGACAGGGATCGACATTTGTTGTCGATCAACATGGAGCTCTTGTTTTGTGCAATCTCGTTTATGATGAAAGTGAAAGATAATGAAAGATAATGAAAGATGATGAAAGAATGAAAGATAATAAACATGCTTATTATGATGTAAGTAATGTTATGTACTATGATGTATGCATGGTCATTATGTGAAGGATAAAGTTTATATTTTCTCATATTATTTAAAACTAGAACTCACTCAGCAAAGCTGACTTTTATGCATAATAGTTGGCAGGTAAACGCTGATGCTGAGGATGGCACACGGAGCTACTTGGGGAGCTATGGATGGCATTACTGTTTATGAAATCTTTATTGTAATTTAAGAACAAGTAATATGTTTTGTTTGCAATTAAAGGACAAATGTATTAGTACGATATGTTTTCTAAGTTTTAAATGAATGTCTAATTATTTCCGCTGCAATGTTTTGTTATTAAACTGATTTTGTGCTATGATTAACCAACTGTGAGGCTTCCCGGGAACGAGGCCTTACAAGTTGGTATCAAAGCCAAAGTTTAAGAGAATTGGGTAAATTGTTTTCAAAACCTAAACTTAAACTGAAAATGGGACCGAATGAAGGATTCCAATCCAAGTAGCTATGTGCCATCAGGTAAAAATTTCAAGTAAACCGGAATTATGTGCGTGTGTTATTTGTTTTATGTGCTTGTAGATTTGAATACTGATATGTGTTAGGATAGTGATTGCTTGGGACAGAAGGGTAAGGTAAGTGGTTAATCACACTTGGTCACTGTAATTAAGGACTTACCGTACTTATAATGATCTGAGCAATTATCTTAAATAACCATTTTGGTGTTTGAATCTTATAGGAATTAGTTATGGCTGGTAGAAAATCAGGGAAGGCAACCCGAGGAGGTGCTCGTGGCGGGCGTACTACTGAGCCACGTGTCACCCGGAGCAAAGCTAAGGCTCCCGAGACTGTTCATGAGGAGTCAAACCTCCATAGTCACCCGAAGGGGGAGGGATCAGCCACCCTCAAACCCACTGTGAAGGAGGCTATCGCTGACGAAGTCTACAATGTCATGCAAAATGTCTTACTCTCGGTGGTGACCAAGGTGATCAAAGCAGTCAAGGATGGAGAGAAAGCTGAGAAGAAGGGGAAGGAAAGTGAGAAGAATTCAAGAAGGTCCACTGGGAGGACTGAGGAATCTGAAGAGGAGCCATCAAACCCTAAGGTGGTAGTCCATGATGACGACAGTGATGAGGAGTCCGAGAGAGAGACTACTAGAGGGTGCAACTATGGGGCATTTCAAAGGTGCAAGCCCCCAACCTTTGACGGTAACGGCAATGCTACTGCCGCTCATCGTTGGGTCAGAGAGATGGAAGCGGTACTGGAGATTAGTGAGTGCCGGGAAGATAAAAAAGTTAAGTTTGCCACTCATTCCTTCATTGACTCAGCATTGTGCTGGTGGGACAATATTGTCCAGGCTGAAGGAAAGCGATCGATAGCCAAATTGAAGTGGTCAAAGTTGAAGGAGTTAGTGCTGGAGGAGTATTGTCCCCATCGGGAATTAGACAAGATTAAAAAGGAGTTCTTGTATTTGAAGGCTGAGAACATGACTCATCAAGAGTATACCTCCAAATTCAATGAACTTGCAAGACTTGTGCCAGACATGGTGACGCCTGCATCCAAGAAGATCAAAAGATACATACAGGGTTTGCCTGTGGATATCAGGAGGCAAATGATTGCAGCCAGACCAGGCACATTTAGGTCTGTGGTGGACTTAGCTGGGAGGTTGTACGATGAGAGAGACCCAATGCCGGTACAAAAGAAGGTGGAGAAATGGAACGGTCACAAGAATGGAAATGGGAAAAGGTTTGGAGGTGATAACTTCAGGAGTGGAGAGAAGGAGAGGAGGGTTGAGGATCAGTCTGGGAGACAGGGAAATACTGGTGAAGGAGGTGCTTGTAGAAAATGTGGAAAAGGTCATTCGGGGGAGTGTAGAGTTGGGACTAGAAAGTGTTTTAAATGTGGGGAAGAGGGCCGCTATGCCAAGGATTGCAAGGCGGTGAAGTGTTACCAGTGTGGTGAGATGGGACATGTGGGGAGGGACTACAAGAAAGGGAAATTAGGAGGATCAGGAACAGTTAAAGCTGGAGATAAGGGAAGGGGTGACGGTTCAAAGGCGAAGGCGAGGGCATTCAACATAACTCGTGAGGAGGCCAGAGCAGATCCAAAAGTAGTTTCAGGTATGTTTATGGTAGACCATGAATACGATTCTGTGCTCTTTGATTCTGGTGCTAGTAGGAGTTTTGTGTCTGCTGCCTTTTGTCGTTTGTTGCATGATAAGAGTAGAAAGTTAGATGAGCCTTTCTATGTAGAAACATCCATTGGTAAGTCCACTAAGGTAACTGAAGTGGTTGAGGATTGCCTGATTGATTTAGAAGATTGTAAGTTCCCTGCTAGGTTGCATGTTATGGCCTTAGGAGGTTTCGATGTGGTGTTAGGCATGGATTGGTTAGCTAGCTATGAAGCCAATATAGTATGTAGTAAAAAGATAATTCGTCTAACAGCGCCCGACGCTAGTTTTGTTACGATTCGTGGAGATAAGGTGTGCTGTGTACCGAAGGTCGTGTCGATGATCACAGCTGAAAAGTACTTGAGACGTGGGTGCAGCGCTTACTTGGCCTACGTAAAAGATGTGGATGCACCAGAGCCACAATTATCAGACGTGCCGGTAGTGCGCGAGTTTCCTGACGTCTTTCCTGAAGACCTAACCGGTGTGCCGCCTGACCGCGAAATCGAATTCCAGATTGGTTTGCTACCGGGAGCACAACCTGTCGCTAAAGCACCGTATCGATTAGCTCCTTTGGAGATGGTAGAACTAAGGGACCAGTTGCAAGATTTACTAGATAAAGGCTTCATCCGACCGAGTATCTCTCCATAGGGTGCTCCGGTTTTATTCGTCAAGAAGAAAGATGGTATCATGCGGATGTGCATTGACTATCGCGAGCTCAATAAGCTAACTGTAAAGAATCGGTATCCACTACCGAGTATCTCTCCATGGCGTTGCCCCTTGGACCCCACTAGGGGTTGCTGCCCCTAGGACCCCGCTGTCAAGGGGCTGCCGCCGCCGAACCCCCGCTGTCCCACGGAGGGTCGGTTATGTTTTGTGATGACTAGTACTTGGTATGTTGTGTACTTAATAAGTTAAGTATTATATATTAAAGTGGAAGATGATATTAATGAAAAGCAAAACTTAATGAATGTTACCCCCGGGCCCATTTGATGATGTAAAGTCTTGCAAGCACTATGATAGACTTCACTTAGGTGAGTCTGATGTATGATCGTATTCATGAGCGGGCTATGTGCCTTGCAAGGTGGATCAACAGTCAGGGGTTAGCTACCATGAAAAATGTGTACCGTCAGGGATCGGCATTTGTTGTCGATCAACATGGAGCTCTTGCTTTGTGCAATCTCGTTTATGATGAAAGTGTAAGACAATGAAAGATAATGAAAGATGATGAAAGAATGAAAGATAATGAACATGCTTATTATGATGCAAGTAATGTTATGTACTATGATGTATGCATGGTCATTATATGAAGGATAAAGTTTATATTTTCTTATATTATTTAAAACTAGAACTTACTCAGCGAAGCTGACTTTTATGCATAATAGTTGGCAGGTAAACGCTGATGCTGAGGATGGCACACGGAGCTACTTGGGGAGCTATGGATGGCATTACTGTTTATGAAATCTTTATTGTAATTTAAGAACAAGTAATATGTTTTGTTTGCAATTAAAGGACAAATGTATGAGTACGATATGGTTTCTAAGTTTTAAATTAATGTCTAATTATTTCCGCTGCAATGTTTTGTTATTAAACTGATTTTATGCTATAATTAACCAACTATGAGGCTTCCTGGGAACGGGACCTTACATTTGTTCTCGAGTGTGTTCAAAAGGCTAAAGAATCAAAAAACTCCATAGCATTGGAGGTTGTTATAAAAAAGCAAAACCATTATCAATGCAAGAACTATTGTTATTTATTTTTTTAGTATAACTAGTTCCTTTCCCATTTATTTAGTTAAGCTTTCATGAATACTTATACACCAATCTTTAATTGTACAATGTTAATTAAAATACAAGTAAATCTTATTCACTTAATTATGTTACCTTGATTTGGCTTCTTTTTTACCCATCAGGTATTGCGTCTCTTGTTTGACGTTTGATTACTTTCATTCTGCCATTGTACTTTGATTCTCGATCTTTTTGAGTGAATACAAGTTGTTTATTGTTTCTTTACACCTGGTTTTCTTGCCTAGAAGTTAATAAAGTATTCATTGAATCCACATATGTAATATTGATTGATTCGGTGCACTTTTGATGTAATAGTGTTAAAACTTGGTTGTGGAATGTTCTCGATGAGTTTAGGGCATGAGTGTATTGATTTTAAGGTTCATTCGTGTGGTTTCGTGTTCAGATTTGGTTTCTATTTGTACAATAGATACTATCTTTCATTTCTGATTGATTAGTATGATTCCAATGATGATTATAATTGGATATGATTAGATTTGTTCTAGAGTGTGTTCAGAAGGCTTAAGAATCAAAAAACTCCATAGCATTGGAGGTTGTTACGAAAAACAAACCATTATTAATGCGAGAACTATTGTTGTTTACTTTTTTAGAATAACTAGTTCCTTTCCCATTTATTTAATTAAGCTTTCATGAATACTTATACACAAATATTTAGTTGTATAATGTTAATTAAAATACAAGTAAATCTTATTCACTTAATTGTGTTACCTTGATTTAGCTTCTTTTTTATCCATCAGGTATTGCGTCTCTTGTTTGACGTTTGATTACTTTCATTTCGCCATGGTGCTTTAATTCTCGATCTTTTTGAGTGAATACGAGTTGTTTATTGTTTCTTTACACTTGGTTTCCTTGCTTAGAAGTTAATAAAGTATTCATTGAATCCATATATGTAATATTGATTGATTCGATGCACTTTTGATGTAATTGTGTTAGAAGTTGGTTGTGGAATGTTCTCGATGAGTTTTGGGCACGAGTGTATTGATTTTAGGGTTCATTCGTGTGGTTTTGTGTTCGGAATTTATTTCTATTTATACAATAGATATTATCTTCCATTTCTGATTGATTAGTATGATTCCAATGATGATAATAATCGGATATGATTAGATTTGTTCACGAATGTGTTCAGAAGGCTTAAGAATCAAAAAGCTCCATAGCATTGGAGGTTGTTACGAAAAGCAAACCATTATTAATTCTAGAACTATTGTTGTTTAATTTTTTAGTATAACTAGTTCTTTCCCATTTATTTAGTTAAGCTTTCATGAATACTTATACACCAATCTTTAGTTGTACAATGTTAATTAAAATACAAGTAAACTTATTCAGTTAATTGTGTTACCTTGATTTGGCTTCTTTTTTGTCCATCAGGCATTGCGTCTCTTGTTTGATGTTTGATTACTCTTATTCCGCTAGTGTACTTTGATTCTCGATTCTTTTTGAGTGAATACGAGTTGTTTATTGTTTCTTTACACCTGGTTTCCTTGCCTAGGAGTTAATAAAGTATTCATTGAATCCGCGTATGTAATATTAATTGATTCGGTGCACTTTTGATGTAATAGTGTTCGAAGTTGGTTGCGGAATGTTCTCGATGAGTTTCGGGCACGAGTGTATTGATTTTAGGGTTCATTCGTGTGGTTTCGTGTTTGGAATTGGTTTCTATTTATACAATAGATATTATCTTTCATTCTGATTGATTAGTATGATTCCAATGATGATTATAATTGGATATGATTAGATATGTTCACGAATGTGTTCAGAAGGCTTAAGAATCAAAAAGCTCCATAGCATTGGAGGTTGTTACGAAAAGCAAACCATTATTAATGCGAGAACTATTGTTGTTTAATTTTTTAGTATAACTAGTTCTTTTCCCATTTATTTAGTTAAGCTTTCATGAATACTTATACACCAATCTTTAGTTGTACAATGTTAATTAAAATACAAGTAAATCTTATTCAGTTAATTGTGTTACCTTGATTTGGCTTCTTTTTTGTCCATCAGGTATTGCCTCTCTTGTTTGACATTTGATTACTTTCATTCCGCTATTGTACTTTGATTCTCGATTATTTTTGAGTGAATATGAGTTGTTTATTGTTTCTTTACACCTGGTTTCCTTGCCTAGATGTTAATAAAGTATTCGTTGAATTCACATATGTAATATTGATCGATTCGGTGCACTTTTGATGTAATAGTATTAGAAGTTGGTTGTGGAATGTTCTCAGTGAGTTTAGGGCATGAGTGTATTGATTTTAGGGTTCATTCTTGTGTCTTCGTGTTCGGAATTGGTTTCTATTTATACAATAGATACTATCTTTCATTTCTGATTGATTAGTATGACTCCAATGATGATTATAATTGGATATGATTAGATTTGTTCTCGAGTGTGTTCAGAAGGCATAAGAATAAAAAAACTCCTAACATTGGAGGTTGTTACGAAAAGCAAACCACTATCAATGCGAGAACTATTGTTATTTAATTTTTTAGTATAACTAGTTCTTTTCCTATTTATTTAGTTAAGCTTTCATGAATACTTATACACCAATCTTTAGTTGTACAATGTTAATTAAAATACAAGTAAATCTTATTCACTTAATCGTGTTACCTTGATTTGGCTTGTTTTTTACCCATAAGGTATTGCGTCTCTTGTTTGACGTTTGATTAGTTTCATTCCGCCAGTGTAGTTTGATTCTCGATTCTTTTTGAGTGAATATGAGTTGTTTATTGTTTCTTTACACCTGGTTTCCTTGCCTTGAAGTTAATAACGTATTCATTGAATCCACATATGTAATATTGATTGATTCTGTGCACTTTTGATGTAATAGTGTTCGAAGTTGGTAGTGGAATGTTCTCGATGAGTTTCGGGCACGAGTGTATTGATTTTAGGGGTCATTCGTGTGGTTTCGTTTTAGGAATTGGTTTCTATTTATACAATAAATATTATCTTCCATTTAGGATTGATTAGTATGATTCCAATGAAGATTATAATCGGATATGATTGGATTTGTTCACGAGTGTTTTAAGAAGGCTTAAGAATCAAAAAACTCCATAGCATTGGAGGTTGTTAAGAAAATTAAACCATTATCAATGCAAGAACTATTGTTGTTTAATTTTTTAGTATAACTAGTTCCTTTCCCATTTATTTAGTTAAGCTTTCATGAATACTTATACACCAATATTTAGTTGTACAATGTTAATTAAAATACAATTAAATCTTATTCACTTAATCGTGTTACCTTGATTTGGCTTCGTTTTTATCCATCAGGTATTGCGTCTCTTGTTTGACGTGTGATTACTTTCATTCCACCAGTGTACTTTGATTCTCGATTCTTTTTTAGTGAATACGAGTTGTTTATTGTTTCTTTACACCTAGTTTCCTTGCCTAGAAGTTAATAAAGTATTCATTGAATCCGCGTATGTAATATTAATTGATTCGGTGCACTTTTGATGTAATAGTGTTCGAAGTTGGTTGCAGAATGTTCTCGATGAGTTTCGGGCACGAGTGTATTGATTTTTGGGTTCATTCGTGTGGTTTTGTGTTTGGAATTGGTATTTATTTATACAATAGATATTATCTACCATTCTGATTGATTAGTATGATTACAATGATGATTATAATCAGATATGATTAGATTTGTTCACGAGTAGGCTTAAGAATCAAAAAAATCCATAGCATTGGAGGTTGTTACAAAAAGCAAACCATTATTAATACGAGAACTATTGTTGTTTAATTTTTAAGTATAACTAGTTCCTTTCCTATTTATTTAGTTAAGCTTTCATGAATACTTATACGCCAATCTTTAGTTGTACAATGTTAATTTATTTACAAGTAAATCTTATTCACTTAATTGGGTTACCTTGATTTGGTTTCTTTTTTATCCATCAGGTATTGCATCTCTTGTTTGACGTTTGATTACTTTCATTACGCCAGTGTACTTTGATCCTCGATTCTTTTTGAGTGAATACAAGTTGTTTATTATTTCTTTACACCTGGTTTCCTTGCCTAGAAGTTAATAAAGTATTCATTGAATCCACATATGTAATATTGATTGATTCGGTGCCCTTTTGATGTAATAGTGTTAGAAGTTGGTTGTGGAATGTTCTCGATGAGTTTCGGGCATGAGTGTATTGATTTTAGGGTATACTCGTGTGGTTTCGTGTTCGGATTCGGTTTCTATTTATACAATAGATACTATCTTTCATTTCTGATTGATTAGTATGATTCCAATGATGATTATAATTGGATATGATTAGATTTGTTCTCGAGTGTGTTCAGAAGGCTTAAGAATCAAAAACCTCCATAGCATTGGAGGTTGTTATGAAAAAGCAAACCATTATCAATGCGAGAACTATTGTTGTTTAATTTTTAGTATAACTAGTTCCTTTCCCATTTATTTAGTTAAGCTTTCATGAATACTTATACACCAATCTTTAGTTGTACAATGTTAATTAAAATACAAGTAAATCTTATTCACTTAATTGTGTTACCTTGATTTGGCTTCTTTTTTATCCATCAGGTATTGCATCTCTTGTTTGACGTTTGATTACTTTCATTCCGCCATTGTACTTTGATTCTCGATTCTTTTTGAGTGAATATAAGTTGTTTATTGTTTCTTTACACCTGGTTTCCTTGTTTAGAAGTTAATAAAGTATTCATTGAATCCGCATATATAATATGATTGATTCGATGCACTTTTGATGTAATAGTGTTCGAAGTTGGTTGTGGAATGTTCTCGATGAGTTTCGGGCATGAGTGTATTGATTTTAGGGTTCATTCGTGTGGTTTCGTGTTCGGAATTGGTTTGTATTTAAACAATAGTATTATCTTCCATTTCTGATTGATTAGTATGATTTCAATGATGATTATAATCGGATATGATTAGATTTGTTCCCCGAGTGTGTTCAGAAGGCTTAAGAATCAAAAAACTCCATAGCATTGGAGGTTGTTACGAAAAACAAACCATTATTAATGCGAGCACTATTGTTGTTTAATTTTTTAGTATAACTAGTTCCTTTCCCATTTATTTAGTTAAGCTTTTTATACACCAATCTTTAGTTGTACAATGTTAATTAAAATACAAGTAAATCTTATTCACTTAATTGTGTAATCAGCTGTTGATTTCGCCCATTGTTGTTGCGAGCTCCATTGTTGTTGGAGCGAGAGCAACGATTTTCAAGCTCCCCCGTTTTGAATAAGTATGGGTGAAAGGCTCGCTCTCTCATCAGAAGAAGAGGTAGTGATTCTAGGATTAGAGGGAAGTTCAAGTCGACCAATGTGATAGGCGAAGAACTAACTTCTCTTTCTGCTCATCCCCTTCGTCAGCTCTTTGATCGGGATACTATTACCATGGTTCCTAAACTTGGAATGGATGGCGGAGCGTAGGTGGCGAGAGTACGTCTCCCTCCCCTACCCGGGAGACGGGGCACGCTCCCTTCCCTAAAAGAGGACAGCCCGAAAAGCAGGTCAGGCAGGCGAGTGGTAGTACAAGCAAGCTAACACGCGGGCGAGGTTGACGGGGTCTTGCGCAACCTTCGGATTGTCGCAGGCGCGACCTTTGACCCCTTTTGATTTGACTTCTTTTTTATCCATCAGGTATTGCATCTCTTGTTTGACGTTTGATTACTTTCATTCCGCCAGTGTAGTTTGATTTTCGATTCTTTTTGAGTGAATACGAGTTGTTTATTGTTTCTTTACACCTGGAAGTTAATAAAGTATTTATTGAATCCACATATGTAATATTGATTGATTCGGTGCACTTTTGATGTCATAGTGTTCGAAGTTGGTTGTGGAATGTTCTCGATAAGTTTCGGGCACGAGTGCATTGATTTTAGGGTTCATTCGTGTGGTTTCGTGTTCGGAATTGGTTTCTATTTATACAATACATATTATCTTCCACTTCTGATTGATTAGTATGATTCCAATGATGATTATAATCGGATATGATTAGATTTGTTCACGAGTGTGTTCAAAAGGCTTAAGAATCAAAAAACTCCATAGCATTGGAGGTTGATACGAAAAGCAAACCATTATCAATGCGAGAACTATTGTCGTTTAATTTTTTAGTATAACTAGTTCCTTTCCCATTTATTTAGTTAAGCTTTCATGAATACTTATACACCAATCTTTAGTTGTATAATGTTAATTAAAATACAAGTAAATATTATTCACTTAATCGTGTTTCCTTGATTTGGCTTCGTTTTTATCCATCAGGTATTGCGTCTCTTGTTTGACGTTTGATTACTTTCATTCCGCCAGTGTACTTTGATTCTTGATTCTTTTTGAGTGAATACGAGTTGTTTATTGTTTCTTTACACGTTTCCTTTCCTAGAAGTTAATAAAGTATTCATTGAATTAGCGTATGTAATATTAATTGATTCGGTGCACTTTTGATGTAATAGTGCTCAAAGTTGGTTGTGGAATGTTCTCGATGAGTTTCGGGCACGAGTGTATCGATTTTAGGGTCATTCGTGTGGTTTCGTGTGTTGGATTCTATATGCCCAAGACACATAGAACATTGATGTGGTTAGTATGTCATGATCCAAGTCGGGTTATACCCAATAACAAGCTTTGCAATCACCGACAATTATTCAAGTGATGATATGATCATGCAATTAAATAATAACACCAAACTTAGAAAATGGGTTTTCTAAATAAGTTGCATATGAGATGGAACAACTTATTAGGATATTTCGTTCAAGAATATTACTTTGTGTTATTTAAGTTAGTTAGATAACATTAAATAATAAAAGAGTGTATAAGTTATACAATTAAAAGTTAATTGTACAACTTATAAGGGACTAGTTTATAAAAATTGCTTGATTAGGTTTTGGGGGGAAAACCTTTTGAAGACCATAATTTCGGCCGCCCCCCCTCTCCTATTAGAGTCCTTTTTACTTTCTTGAAAATCATAACTTTTATTACTAGTCCCACTCTCAAGACATCTCTCCTTTTCATACATGCAAAACACAACTTAGAAGCTAGGTTATGCACATATGCTATGTTGTTTTGTTTATATTATTGTGGTTGATAGCATGTATGTGATATTTGCTTTAACAAACCTTTCTATGAACTTAACAAACTAATTAAATGGTTCTTAATCATTAAATGGTAATAAAAGGTTATTAAAGTGATTTAATGATTTAAAGATTAAAATGGGTTTTAATCAAAGGACCATAGGGTATCTTGTATTTGAAAGCATGCAAATACAAGTACATAGAGTTTTCTAAAACTTAAATTATGAAATCTCTAATATTTTAAAACGAGATCAACACCGTCCTTTTACACAACACTTGAGTCACTTGGGAACTCTTAGTGGGATAAAGGTCACCTAACCATTTTGAGGGAACTTGTGATTTGAGGTGAGAATGCCTTATTTGTGGGATAAAGGTCACCTAACCACTTATTTTGGCAAACTCACACGTGGATGTAAGTAGGGTGTCTTGATTTGCAAACCATGTCAAATGGATCACCTACGATGTGGTTTCCAAATGGTTTTGATGGGACTAACATGCCGACTTTACATATGATGTTTCAAGTCGATCCCATATCTCTAGAAGTTGCAAATGGTTGCAATCGTCAATCGTTGATCACCTTATTAATTTAAATCGTGGGATAAAGGTCACCTAACCACAATTTAAATGTAATGTTGGATTCTAGATTTTAATATAAAATGGCCATAAAAAGTATTTATTATTAAAATAACAATATCGAAAATACTAAAATTGATCTTTGTTAAATTTTGTAGATGGCCTCCAATAATGATAATCATGATAACTCATCTGCGTCCGCCCAATCTTTACGAGCGATTCTCCAAAAGGAACGTCTAAATCATAACAATTTTATTGATTGGTATTGAAACTTGAGAATCGTTCTCAAGAAAGAGAAACGATCATACGTTTTAGACGACCCTATCCCCGATCAACCTGCTGAGGATGATGAGGAGGCCTTTAATGATTGGTTAAAATACACCGAGGACTCGGTCCAAGTGTCTTGTCTCATGCTGGCGAGCATGACTCCGGATATCCAAAAGGAGTATGAACATCACAGAGCTGATGACATGATAACCCAGCTGAAGGAAACGTTCCAACAGCAAGCGAGGGTTGAGCGCTTCGAAACGGTTCGAGCACTCCATGCATGTCGTATGGACGACAACCAATCGGTTTCATCTTATGTACTTAAGATGAAAAGCCACATTGACCGCCTTGAAAGGCTTAATTGTCCTGTCTCGAAGGAATTGGCCACGGATTTGATCCTCAATGGCCTTACCAAGAAGTTCGAGACATTTGTGTTAAACTACAACATGAATGCTTGGGACAAAAGCATTGGTGAGCTTCACTCAATGCTCAAAACGGCCGAGGCGGCCATGGGTAAAAGGGTTTTACCCGTTCTCACCATCAATGAAGGTGGGAACAAGAAAAGGCCTCATCCCACACCCAAGGCAAAGGTTGCCAAGGGCAAGGGACCCATATGGGGAAAGGGGAAAGGGGTGGTAAGGGTGCCACCCAAACCACAAGAGAAGAAGCAAAAGGTTGTTACCAATGACCCATGCTTCAAGTGTGGGGAGATTGGACATTGGGCAAGAAATTGTCCTGTCCATCTCCAAGAGTTGAAAGCAAAGAGGGATGCTGGGCAAACCTCAGGTACAATATACATGATCCATATTGATTTAAACATGACATCTTCTAACACATGGGTATTAGATACCGGATGTGGAACTCACATTTGCAATTTGTTGCAGGGGTTCAAAAGAAGTAGAGACATGGGCAATGGGGCTAAAGTTCAAGTTGAAGCCCGTGGTGACTACATCTTGAAACTTCCAAATGGTTTGGAAGTAATTTTGAACAATGTTTTGTATGCTCCTAGTTTGACTAGGAATATTATTTCTGTAGCCCTATTAAAACAATTTGGATATGTATTATCATTTGTTGAAAAAGATATTCATGTTTCTTTAAATGATATGTTCTACTTTAAAGCTATTACCATTAATGGTATTTATGAATTGGTTCATGAAAATACTTTAAATAGTTCATTGTACCAAACTAGCACCAAGAAACTCAAGTTGGATTTGAGTGATACCTATCTTTGGCATTGTCGTCAATGATATAAACAAGAAAAGAAATCAAACACTACAAAAAGAATGGTCTTTTAAAAACAAGTGAATGTGATTCATTTGATGTGTGTAAGTCTTGTTTACAAGGTAAAATGACTAAGGCACCCTTTAGTGGGACTAACGAAAGGGCAAAAGATTTATTAGGAATCATACATTCGGATGTATGTGGTCCTTTTAAGCCAATGACTAGGAATGGTGAAAGATACTTCATTACCTTTACCGACGATTATAGTCGCTATGGGTATGTGTACCTATTAAGACACAAAGATGAAGCTTTTGAAATGTTCAAGATCTTTCAAAATGAAGTACAAAATCAACTCAACAAGTCGATTAAAGTTCTTTGCACCGGTAGAGGAGGTGAATACCTAAGTGATGCTTTTCAAGATCATCTTAGGAGTTGTGGGATTGTCTCACAACTCACTCCACCTGCAACACCACAACATAATGGTATGTCTGAGAGGAGGAATCGAACCTTATTGGATATGGTCCAATCTATGATGGCTAGAAGCACATTACCTCTATCATTTTAGGGTTTCGCTTTGCTCTCCGCGGCCTGTATTCTAAATATGGCCCCAACCAAAAAGGTGGAAAGGACACCTTTTGAGATATAGCATGGAAGAGTTCCATCCCTATCATACTTAAGGGTCTGGGGTTGTGAGGCTTATGTTAAGACTCCCACCCCAAACAAATTGGAAGTCCGATCCACCAAGTGTATCTTTGTTGGATATCCTAGAGATTCTATGGGATATTATTTCTATGATCCACTGGAACAAAAAGTGTTTGTTGCCAGAAAGGGTGAGTTCTTAGTAGCAAAGTTCCTTATGGAAGGAACTAGTAGTAGAACAGTGGATCTTGAGGAGGATCAAGAACCACAACCCGATACACGTTTGGTTGAAACTAGCACTCAACATGAGGATGTTGAAGATGATCAAGTGGTTGATCAATACACACAAAACGTTCGCAGATCTGGTAGAATTAGTAATCCACCTGAAAGATATGGATTTTTCGTTGATGGATGCTATGTGGTAGATTCCGATGAACCAACCACCTATCGTGATGCAATGTCCAATTTGGATTGTGACAAATGGCTTGAAGCCATGAACGTTGAGATGAAATCCATGTATGACAATCAAGTATGGGACTTGGTTGTACCACCTCTTAACTCCAAAGTAGTTGGAAGTAAGTGGGTTTTCAAGAAGAAAACCGATATGCATGGAAACTTGGATACTTACAAAGCTAGACTTGTAGCAAAAGGTTTCACTAAAACTCAAGGAGTTGATTATGATGAAACCTTCTCACCTGTTGCGATGCTAAAGTCTATAAGGATATTGTTTGCCATAGCTGCTCATTATGATTATGAAATTTGGCAAATGGATGTCAAAACGGCTTTCCTAAATGGATATCTTGAGGAAGATGTCTATATGGTTCATCCTGAAGGTTTTGTCGATCCAAAACATCCTAATAAAGTATGCAAGTTAAAGAAATCAATCTATGGATTGAAACAAGCATCGAGAAGTTGGAATCACCGTTTTGATGAAGAAATAATTAAATTCGGATTCATCAAGAACGCTGATGAAGCTTGTGTATATAAGAAAGCTAGTGGGAGCATCATCACTTTCCGAGTATTATATGTTGATGACATACTACTATTTGGAAATGACATTCCAACCTTGGAAGGTGTAAAAACCTGGCTTGAAAGTTGTTTTTCCATCAAGGATCTTGGTGAGGCCGCCTATATTCTGGGAATAAAGATCTATAGGGGATAGATCAAGGCGGTTGATTGGTTTAAATCAAAGTGCATACATTGATAAAATCTTGAAAAGGTTCAAGATGGAGAACTCTAAGAAAGGTACGATACCTATTCAAAGAGGAACGATATTGAGTACGACTCAATGTCCTAGCTCAAAGGATGAGCAAGATAAAATGAAGGCAATCTCATACGCATCTGCTATTGGATCCATCATGTATGCAATGATATGCACTCGACCGGACGTGTCATGCGCCTTAAGCATGACAAGCCGATACCAGCAAAATCCTGGAAACAGTCATTGGATGGCTGTTATGAACATACTTAAGTACCTAAGGAGGACAAAAGATATATTCCTAATCTATGGATCTGGTGATGAGGAACTCGTTGTAAAAGGTTACACGGATGCGAGTTTCCAAACCGATTGTGATGATTCACGGTCACAATCGGGATATATTTTCATTCTGAATGGAGGAGCGGTCTCTTGGAAGAGCTCCAAACAGGATGTGGTGGCTCTATCAACTACAGAATCAGAATACGTCGCCGCCTCATTAGCAGCTCAAGAAGCTGCATGGTTGAAGAAATTCATTGCCGATCTAAGGGTTGTCCCTTCCATTCAGGACCCCTAGAGATCTTTTGTGATAACGAGGGTGCGATTGCTCAAATCAAGGAACCTCGTGCTAATCAAAAGACTAGGCATATTGAGCGGAGATTCAACTACATACGAGATGAAGTTGAAAAGGGAAAGATATGTATTCGCAAAGTTCACATGGATCAAAACATTGCGGATCCTCTCACGAAGCTCCTTGAAAAGGCAAAGCATGAAGGTCATACTTGTGCCATGGGACTTCGATATTTTAGTGATTGGATTTGATCTGTAATTTTGTATTTGGATATGTGGAACCTTTTATTATTTGAGTAAAATTATTTGGTTATAATGTTTCAATTAATGTTCCAATTTAGCATGTTTAATCCATGAGTAAATTGTTTACTCTAAATGTTTGTAGTCGTTCAGACTTGTGGGAACAAGTGTAAGAGTAAGATTATTATGAACTTGGATTGGTTGATATTCATAAGGATGAATATAGAGCAATGGGTTGCTACCAAGGTTCATAGATATTTGTGGGATACAAATATTGGACTAACCCGCATCTCAAAGTTTACTACATGGAATCTTATTGATTGATCATAAGTAAATTTGAGTAAAGGCGAATATCATTTGGTATCCTCAGACCTGAGATACATATTGGGTTTTGATATTCACCAAGTGTCATACCTTGATCTGGTTATCCGCTGTTCTGAAATAATGGACAGTACATGAGACTATGTTCAGGTGTGACACAAGGTGATTGTGAGAAACGTATGTAGTCAAGATGGGAATTGTTCCTCTTATTCGTTGAGAGTTAGATGTCTAAGGCCTGGATAAGTTAAATCAACAAGGAATGATCACTCTGTGTCCTTGGATTTAACATGACATCTGTAACAAAAGGATAGATGATTAATTCACCTAAATCATTTCAAGTAGGATACTTGAATGGGATGATGTTATTGAATGGCTATAAGTCATGCGTATTTAGGGTAGTAAACCGTTCTTAGGCGGTATTTACTGCTTGCATCAATCTTCTATGAATCTTGTGCAAGTGGGAGATTGTTGGATTCTATATGCCCAAGACACATAGAACATTGATGTGGTTAGTATGTCATGATCCAAGTCGGGTTATACCCAATAACAAGCTTTGCAATCATCGACAATTATTCAATTGATGATATGATCATGCACTTAAATAATAACACCAAATTTAGAAAATGGGTTTTCTAAATAAGTTGCATATGAGATGGAACAACTTATTAGGATATTTTGTTCAAGAATATTACTTTGTGTTATTTAAGTTAGTTAGATAACATTAAATAATAAAAGAGTGTATAAGTTATAAAATTAAAAGTTAATTGTACAACTTATAAGGGACTAGTTTATAAAAATTGCTTGATTAGGTGTTGGGGGGAAAACCTTTTGAAGACCATAATTTCGGCCGCCCCCCCTCTCCTATTAGAGTCCTTTTTACTTTCTTGAAAATCATAACTTTTATTACTAGTCCCACTCTCAAGACATCTCTCCTTTTCATACATGCAAAACACAACTTAGAAGCTTCAATCTCTCTCTCAAAGCTCTCGAATTTCAGCAGGTTTTGGAGAGGTATTGGACTCTTTTGGTGTTCATCTCCCTAGCAAGAAGAGGTGTTTGCAAGTTAGCTTGGGGTATACAAGCTTGAGGGGTCCTTTCCTTGGAGCCTTGGCCGAATTTTGAGCATCTATCTTCCCTTTTTGGTCGACTATCTAGCTGCTGAAAGGTAGTTTTTCACAGCTCATTGTAGCTGTGATTTTATGTACATTTACATATGTTCATAGCTTGCTTATTCACATATAATGATCCTTTTGTTTTGGGTTTGTTTTATACATATATATGTCACCATAAGAACATGAAATTTCAGCTTTATAATCATGTTTTAAAAATATATATCCGCTGCGTTTTTCAGAAAGTTTAAGAAGTTAAACTTCGTTTTATGTTCTAACAAAACCTACATCATGTTCGGAATTGGTTTCTATTTATACAAAAGATATTATCTTCCATTTCTGATTGATTAGTATGATTCCAAAGATGATTATAATCAGATATGATTAGATTTTATTCACAAGTTTATTCAGAAGGCTTAAGAATCAAAAAACTCCATAGCATTGGAGGTTGTTACGAAAAGCAAACCATTGTTAATGCGAGAACTATTGTTGATTAATTTTTTAGTATAACTAGTTCCTTTCCTATTTATTTAGTTAAGCTTTCAAGAATACTTATACACCAATCTTTAGTTGTATAATGTTAATTAAAATACAAGTAAATCTTATTCACTTAATTGTGTTACCTTGATTTGGCTTCTTTTTTATCCATCAGGTATTGCGTCTCTTGTTTGACGTTTGATTACTTTCACTCCGCCAGTGTACTTTGATTCTTGATTCTTTTTTAGTGAATATGAGTTTTTTATTGTTTCTTTACACCTGGTTTCCTTGCCTAGAAGTTAATAAAGCATTCATTGAATCCACATATGTAATATTGATTGATTCGATGCACTTTTGATGTAATAGTGTCAGAAGTTGGTTGTGGAATGTTCTCGATGAGTTTCGGGCATAAGTGTATTGATTTTATGGTGCATTCGTGTGGTTTCGTGTTCGGATTTGGTTTCTATTTATACGATAGATACTATCTTCCATTCCTGATTGATTAGTATGAATCCAATGATGCTTATAATTGGATATGATTAGATTTGTTCTCGAGTGTGTTCAGAAGGCTTAAGAATCAAAAAACTCCATCGCATTGGAGGTTGTTATGAAAAAGCAAACCATTATCAATGCGAGAACTATTGTTGTTTAATTTTTTAGTATAACTAGTTCCATTCCCATTTATTTAGTTAAGCATTCATGAATACTTATACACCAATCTTTAGTTGTACAATGTTAATTAAAATACAAGTTAATCTTATTCACTTAATCGTGTATTGCGTCTCTTGTTTGACGTTTGATTACTTTCATTTCGCCAGTGTTCTTTGATCCTTGATTATTTTTGATTGAATACGAATTGTTTATTGTTTTTTACACCTGTTTCCTTGCCTAGAAGTTAATAAAGTATTCATTGATTCCACATATGTAATATTGATTGATTGAAGGATTCTATGTGCCCAAGACACTTAGAATATTGATGTGGTTAGTACGTTATGATCCAAGTCGGGTTATACCCAATAACAAGCTTAGCAAACACCAATTAATATTTAATTGATGATATGATCATGCAATTAAATATTTGCACCAATTTAGAAAATGAGTTTTCTAAATAAGTTGCATATGAGATGGAACAACTTATTAGGATATTTTATTCAATGATATTATTTGTAATGTTATTCAAGTAAGTTGGATAACATCACAAATTAATAAAAGGGAGTGTATGGACAATACAAATAAAAGGTTAATTGTATTTTCTAAGGATAAGACTAGTTAACATTTTAATGTGTAAGATTTCGGAGGGAAGCCAATTTCAAACCTCCTTGGCCATCCCCCCTTTGATTTATATTGGACCATTTTTTTTTGCCTGAAAAGCTACATATTAACTAGTCTTGTCTATCTTCTCTAACATACACAATCTCATTTTGCATGCAAGAACCAAAAATCTTTCTTCTCTCCCTCTCTTGTTACGGAACAAGGCAGCAGCATTGAAGCTCTTGGAGAACGATTTTGTGTTCATTTTGGTGGTGTTCTTCCTAACAAGAAGGTGTCTTGCAAGGAGCTTGGGGGTAAACACAATTGAGGGCTTCTTCCTTGGAGTCTTGGCCAAGATTTGAGCATCCAAACCTTTCTTCCTTGGTCGTTTTTGCTGCTGGAAGAAGGTAGTTATCACAGCTCATTGAAGCTGTGATTTTATATATAGTTTTACTCATATTATAGCTTGTTCATTCACATAAATGATCCTTTTTGATTTGGGTTTGTTTTCCATCTTAAAACATAACTAAGAACATGAAATTTTCAGCTTTAAAATCGGTTTTAAAAGCTACATATCCGCTGCGTTTTCTGAAAGTTTAAATGGTTAAACATGGATTTTGTGTTCTAGCAAACCCCTTCAATGGCATCAAGAGCCGGTTATGTGGATGACTTGCTTGTTTTGTCCTTAAAATAGGTTTTAAAGGATGATAATAATCTAAATATAAGCTGATTTGGGGCTGCTATGTTTCTGTTTTGTTGAATCCCCAACTTTCAAGATATATTATACATGCTTAAGATTAAATCTTGAAAGATATATATATGTTGATATTGTTGTTTTTTGGACAACATCTAAACCCGAATTTTTCAGTTTATGTTGGCTGAAAATTCGTTGGTTTTAAGGGGATTCATAGTTATATTTTGGATGATATAATGGATGCTTATTTAGTGCATAACCTAGCCATTGACCTTGTGATTGTTTGGATGTTTGTGATGGTTATATTCATTCATTCAATTGGGTTGTATTATTTGTTGTTTGTGCTTTGTTTCAAGTGTAATTTTATTTATTATTGGGGTTGTAATAAATAGATTAGATGTGATTTCATTTTACTAGATATCATGTATTAGGACCTTATATCTTGTAATATGAAGACATATGCCTTGGAAGCACAAAGGAAGACACAAAAGGAACATGAGCATTTTGGATGCGGTTTCAAGTGGGAGGCTTTGGAAGTTTTCTATGTGTTCTCTTGTTGTAACCTTAGAAAAGACCATATGACAACACTTGTGATGGCAAACAAGTGTTGTCAACATAAGGGCTATGGTTATGCACATATGGTTGTTTATGTTTATGCTTGGTTGATTGTTTGTTGTTTGACTGTTTGGTTGATATTTGGATATTCATAACAAACTCATTAACAAATTTAACAAGCTGAAAATTGATGGTTCTTAAAAGTTAATAAAGGTTATTAAAATGATTTAATGATTTTAAAGATTAAAATAGGTTTTAATCAAAGAACCCTAGGGTACCTTGTATTGAAAGCATGCAAATACAAGTACATAGAGTTTTCTAAACTACGAGTTTTGAAACCTCTAAACTTTTTTTTACCAACAAGATCAACACCGTCCTTTAACACAATACTTGACTCACTTAGGAACTCTTAGTGGGATAAAGGTCACCTAACCATTTTGAGGGAACTTGTGACTTGAGGTGAGAATGCCTTATTTGTGGGATAAAGGTCACCTAACCACTTGTTTTGGCAAACTCACACGTGGGTGTAAGTAGGGTGTCTTGATTTGCAAATCATTTCAAATGGATCACCTACGATGTGGTTTCCAAATGGTGTTGATGGGATTAACATGCCGACTTTACATATGATGTTTCAAGTCGATCCCATATTTCTAGAAGTTGCAAATGGTTGCAATCGTCAAACGTGACCACCTTATTAATTTAAAACGTGGATAAACGTCACCTAACCACAATTTAAATGTAATGTTGGGTTCTAGATTTAATATGAAAAGACCTTAAAAGGCATTTATTATTAAAATTACAATATCGAAATACTAAAATAAACTTTGTTAAATTTTGTAGATGGCCTCAAATAATGATATTCCATATACTCATCCGCGTCCAACCATCTCTACGAGCGATCCTCCAAAAGGAACGTCTAAATCATAACAACTTCATCGTTGGTATCGAAACTTGAGAATCGTTCTCAAGCAAGAGAGAAGATCGTATGTTTTAGACGACCCTATCCCCGATCAACCTAGCGAGATGATGAGGAGGCCTACACGATTGGCTGAAATACACTGAGGACTCCGTCCAAGTGTCTTGTCTCATGCTAGCGAGCATGACTCCGGATCTCCAAAAGGAGTATGAACATCACGGAGCTTACAACATGATAACCCAACTAAAGGAAACGTTCCAACAGCAAGCAAGGGTTGAGCGCTTCGAAACGGTTCGAGCACTCCATGCATGTCGTATGGACGACAACCAATCTTTTCATCTTATTACTACTTAAGAGAAAGTCATATTGACCGCCTCGAGAGGCTAAATTGTCCCGTCTCGAAGGAATTGGCCACGGATTTGACCGAAATTGCATTACCAAACGGACTTCGAGACATTCGTGTTGAACCTACAACATGAATTCCCGTTCTCACCAATGAAGGTGGGAATAATAAAAGGCCTCGTCCCGCACCCAAGCAAAGGTTGCTAAGGGTAAGGGACCCGCATGGGGAAAAGGGAAAGGGGTGGCAAGGGTGCCACCCAACCCACAAGAGAAAAAGCAAAAGGTTGCTACTAACAACCCATGCTTCAAGTGTGGGGAGATTGGACATTGGGCAAGGTATTGTCCTGTCCATCTCCAAGAGTTGAAAGCAAAGAGGGATGCCGGGCAGACCTCAGGTACAATATACATGATCCATATTGATTTAAACATGATATCCTCTACACATGGGTATTAGATACCGGGGTATGTGGACTCACATTTGCAATTTGTTGCAGGGGTTCAAAAGAAGTAGTGACTTCAAGAAAGGGGATGTAAGCCTCTACATGGGCAATGGGGCTAAAGTTCAAGTTGAAGCCCGTGGTGACTACATCTTGAAACTCTTCCAAATGGTTTGGAGTAATTTTGAACAATGTTTTGTATGCTCCTAGTTTGACTAGGAATATTATCTCTGTAGCCCTGTTAAAACAATTTGGATATTTATTATCATTTGTTGAAAAGATATTCATGTTTCTTTTAATGGTATGTTCTATTTTAAGCTATTCCTATTAATGGTATTTATGAATTGGTTCATGAAATACTTTAAATAGCTCATTGTACAAACTAACACCAAGAAACCAAGTGGACTTGAGTGATACCTATCTTTGGCATTGTCGTCTTGGCCATATAAACAAGAAACGTTTACAAACACTTCAAAAGAATGGTCTTTTTAAAAACAATGAATGTGATTCATTTGATGTTTGTGAATCTTGTTTACAGGAAATGACTAAGGCACCCTTTAGTGGAGCTAACAAAAGGGCAAAAGATTTATTAGGAATCATACATACATTCGATGATGTGGTCCTTTTAAGCCAAACTAGGAATGGTGAAAGATACTTCATTACCTTTACCGAGATTATAGTCGCTATGGGTATGTGTACTTATTAAGGCACAAAGATGAAGCTTTTGAAATGTTCAAAATCTTCAAGAATGAAGTAGAAAATCAACTCAACAAGTCAATTAAAGTTCTCCGTACCGATAGAGGAGGTGAATACCTAAGTGATGCTTTCAAGATCATCTTAGGAGTTGTGGGATTGTCTCACAACTCACTCCACCTGGAACACCACAACATAATGGTGTGTCTGAGAGGAGGAATCGAACCTTATTGGATATGGTCCGATCTATGATGGCTAGAAGCTCATTACCTCTATCATTTTGGGGTTTCGCTCTGCTCTCGGCGGCCCGTATTCTAAATATGGCCCCAACCAAAAAGGTGGAAAGGACACCTTTTGAGATATGGCATGGAAGGTTCCATCCCTATCATACTTAAGGGTCTGGGGTTGTGAGGCTTATGTTAAGACTCCCACCCCAAACAAGTTAGAAGTCCGATCCACCAAGTGTATCTTTGTTGGATATCCTAGAGATTCTATGGGATATTATTTCTATGATCCGCTGGAACAAAAGGTGTTTTGCCAGAAAGGGTGAGTTCTTAGAAGCAAAGTTCCTTATGGAAGGAGCTGGCAGTAGAACAGTGGACCTTGAAGAGGATCAAGAACCACAACCCAATGCACGTTTGGTTGAAACTAGCACTCAACATGAGGATGTTGAGGATGATCAAGGGGTGATCAATACACACACAAGACGTTCGCAGAAGTGGTAGAATTAGTAATCCACCTGAAAGATACGGATTTTTCGTGGATGGATGCTATGTGGTAGATTCAGATGAACCAACCACATACCATGATGCAGTGTCCAATTCGGATTGTGACAAATGGCTTGAAGCCATGAACGTTGAGATGCAATCCATGTATGACAATCAAGTTTGGGAACTTGTTGTACCACCCCTTAATTCCAAGGTAGTTGGAAGTAAGGGTTTTCAAGAAGAAAACCGATATGCATGGAAACTTGGTACTTATAAAGCTAGACTTGTAGCGAAGGGTTTCACTCAAACTCAAGGGGTTGATTATGATGAAACCTTCTCACCTGTTGCGATGCTAAAGTCTATAAGGATATTGTTTGCCATAGCTGCTCATTATGATTATGAGATTTGGCAAATGGATGTCAAAATCGCCTTCCTAAATGGATATCTTGAGGAAGATGTTTATATGGTTCAGCCTGAAGGTTTTGTCGATCCAAAACATCCTAAAAAGTATACAAGTTAAAGAAATCAATCTATGGATTGAAACAAGCATCGAGAAGCTGGAATCACCGTTTTGATGAGGAAGTAAAGAAATTTGGCTTCATAAAAATGCTGATGAGGCTTGTGTGTATAAGAAGGCTAGTGGGAGCACAATAACTTTCCTAGTATTGTATGTTGATGACATACTACTATTTGGAAATGACATTCCAACCCTGGAAGGTGTAAAAACCTGGCTTGGAAGTTGTTTTTTCCATTAAGGATCTTGGTGAAGCCGCCTACATTCTGGGAATAAAGATCTATAGGGATAGATCAAGCGGTTGATTGGTTTGAATCAAAGTGCATACATTGATAAGATCTTGAAAAGGTTCAAGATGGAAAACTCTAAGAAAGGTATCGTACCTATTCAAAGAGGAACAATATTGAGTACGACTCAATGTCCAAGCTCAAAGGATGAGCAAGATAAAATGAAGGCAATCCCATATGCATCTGCTATTGGATCCATCATGTATGCAATGATATGCACTCGACCGGACGTGTCATGCGCCTTGAGCATGACAAGCCGTTACCAGCAAAATTCTGGAAACAGTCATTGGATGGCTGTTAAGAACATACTTAAGTACCTAAGGAGGACAAAAGATATGTTCCTGATATATGGATCTGGTGACGGGAGCTCGTTGTAAAAGGTTACACGGATGCGAGTTTCCATACCGATCGTGACGATTCACGGTCACATCGGGATACATTTTCATTCTGAATGGAGGAGCTGCTCTTGGAAGAGCTCCAAGCAGGATGTGGTGGCTCTATCAACTACAGAATCAGAATACGTCGCCGCCTCATTGGCAGCTCAAGAAGCTGCATGGTTGAAGAAATTCATTGCCGATCTAGGGGTTGTCCCTTCCATTCAGGACCCCCTAGAGATCTTTTGTGATAACGAGGTGCGATTGCTCAAATCAAGGAACCCCGTGCTCATCAAAAGACTAGGCACATTGAGCGGAGATTCGACTACATACGAGATGAAGTTGAAAAGGGAAAGATATGTATTCGCAAAGTTCACACGGATAAAAATATTGCGGATCCTCTCACGAAGCTCCTTGAAAAGGCAAAGCATGAATGTCATACTTGTGCCATGGGACTTCGATATTCTAGTGATTGGATTTGATCTGTACATTTTGTATTTGGATATGTGGAACTATTATTTAATAAAATTATTTGGTTATAATTTTCAATTAATGTTCCAAATTAGCATGTTTTATCCATGAGTAAAATGTTTACTCTAAAATGTCCGTAGTCGCTCATACTTGTGGGAACAAGTGTGAAAGTAGATATTATAACTTGGATTGGTTGATATTCATAAGGATGAATATAGAGCAATGGGTTTGCTACCAAGGTTCATATATTTGTGGGATACAAATATTGGACTAACCCGCACCTCAAATTTTACTACATAGAATCTTATCGATTGATCATAAGTAAGTTTGAGTAAAGGCGAATATCATTTGGTATCCTCAGACCTGAGATACATATTGGGTTTTGATATTCACCAAGTTTTATACCTTGAGCTTATTCTTCACTGTCCTGAAATAGTGGACAGTACATAAGGGTATGTTCAGGTATAACAAGTGAGTGTTTGTGAGAAACATATGTAGTCAAGATGGAATTTGTTCCTCTTATTCGTTGAGTGTTAGATGTCTAAGGCCTGATTAAGTTAAATCAACAAGGAATGATCATTCTGTGTCCTTGGATTTAACATGATATCTGTAACAAAAGGATTGATGATTGATTCACCTAAATCATTTCAAGTAGGGTACTTGAAAGAGATGATGTTATTGAATGGCTATAAGTCATGCGTATTAAGGGTAGTAAACCATTGTTAGGCGGTATTTACTGCTTGCATCAATATTCTATGAATCTTGGGCAAGTGGGAGATTGAAGGATTCTATGTGCCCAAGACACTTAGAATATTGATGTGGTTAGTACGTTATGATCCAAGTCGGGTTATACCCAATAACAAGCTTAGCAAACACCAATTAATATTTAATTGATGATATGATCATGCAATTAATATTTACACCAATTTAGAAAATGGTTTTTCTAAATATTGCATATGAGATGGAACAACTTATTAGGATTTTTGTTCAATGATATTATTTGTAATGTTATTCAAGTAAGTTGGATAACATCACAAATTTATAAAAGGGAGTGTATGGACAATACAAATAAAAGGTTAATTGTATTTTCTAAGGATAAGACTAGTTAACATTTTAATGTGTGAGATTTTAGGAGGGAAGCCAATTTCAAACTCCTTGGCCGTCCCCCCTTTGATTTCTATTGGACCATTTTTTTTGCCTTGAAAAGCTACATATTAACTAGTCTTGTCTATCTTCTCTAACATACACAATCTCATTTTGCATGCAAGAACCAAAAATCTTTCTTCTCTCCCTCTCTTGTTACGGAACAAGGCAGCAGGAAGCTCTTGGAGAACGATTTTGTGTTCATTTTGGTGTTGTTCTTCCTAACAAGAAGGTTTCTTGCAAGGAGCTTGGGGTAAACACACTTGAGGGCTTCTTCCTTGGAGTCTTGGCCAAGATTTGAGCATCCAAACCTTTCTTCCTTGGTTGTTTTTGCTGCTGGAAGAAGGTAGTTATCACAACTCATTGAAGCTGTGATTTTATATATAGTTTTACTCATATTATAGCTTGTCATTCACATAAATGATCCTTTTTTATTTGGGTTTGTTTTCCATCTTAAAACATAACTAAGAACATGAATTTTGTGTTCTAGCAAACCCCTTCATTGATTCGGTGCACTTTTGATGTAATAGTAATAGAAGTTGGTTGTGGAATGTTCTCGATGAGTTTCGAGATTGAGTGTATTGATTTTAGGGTTCATTCGTGTGGTTTCATGTTCTGAACTGGTTAATATTTATACAATAGATACTATCTTCCATTTCTGATTGATTTTTTATGATTCCAATAATGATTATAATTGGATATGATTAGATTTGTTCTCGAGTGTGTACTGAAGGCTTAAGAATCAAAAAACTCCTAACATTGAAGGTTGTTACGAAAAGCAAACCACTATCAATGCGAGAACTATTGTTATTTATTTTTTTAGTATAACTAGTTCTTTTCCTATTTATTTAGTTAAGCTTTCATGAATACTTATACACCAATCTTTAGTTGTACAATGTTAATTAAAATACAAGTAAATCTTATTCACTTAATCGTGTTACCTTGATTTGGCTTCTTTTTTATCCATCAGGTATTGTGTCTCTTGTTTGACATTTGATTACTTTCATTCCGCCATTGTAGTTTGATTCTCGATTCTTTTTGAGTGAATACGAGTTGTTTATTGTTTTTTTACAACTGGTTTCCTTGCCTAGAAGTTAATAAAGTATTCATTGAATCCAAATATGTAATATTGATTGATTCGGTGCACTTTTGATGTAATAGTGTTCGAAGGTGGTTGTGGAATGTTCTTGATAAGTTTCGGGCACGAGTGTATTGATTTTAGGGTTCATTCGTGTGGTTTGGTGGTAGGAATTGGTTTCTATTTATACAATACATATTATCTTCCATTTCTAATTGATTAGTATGATTCCAATGATGATTATAATCGGATATGATTAGGTTTGTTCACGAGTGGATTCAGAAGGCTTAAGAATCAAAAAACTCCATAGCATTGGAGGTTGTTACGAAACGCAAACCATTATCAATGCGAGAACTATTGTTGTTTAATTTTTTAGCATAACTAGTTCATTTCCCATTTATTTAGTTAAGCTTTCATGAATACTTATACACCAATCTTTAGTTGTACAATTTTAATTACAATACAAGTAAATCTTATTCACTTAATCGTGTTACCTTGATTTGGCTTTGTTTTTATCCATCAGGAATTGCGTCTCTTGTTTGACGTTTGATTACTTTCATTCTGCCAATGTACTTTGATTCTCGATTCTTTTTGAGTGAATACGAGTTGTTTATTGTTTCTTTACACCTAGTTTCCTTACCTAGAAGTTTATAAAGTATTCATTGAACCCGCGTATGTAATATTAAATGATTTGGTGCACTTTTGATGTAATAGTGTTCGAAGTTGGTTGTGGATTGTTCTCAATGAGTTTCAGGCCCGAGTGTATTGATTTTAGGGTTCATTCGTGTGGTTTCGTGTTCAGAATCGGTTTCTATTTATACAATACAAATTATCTTCCATTTCTGATTGTTTAGTATGATTCCAATGATGATTATAATCAGATATTATTAGATTTGTTTACGAGTGTGTTCAGAAGGCTTAAGAATAAAAAAACTCCATAGCATTGGAGGTTGTTACGAAAAGTAAACCATTATCAATGCGAGAACTATTGTTGTTTAATTTTTTTAATATAACTAGTTCCTTTCCCATTTATTTAGTTAAGCTTTCATGAATACTTATACACCAATCTTTAGTTGTACAATGTTAATTAAAATACAAGTAAATCTTATTCACTTAATCGTGTTACCTTGATTTGGCTTCGTTTTTATCAATCAGGTATTGCATCTCTTGTTTGACGTTTGATTACTTTCATTCCGCCAGTGTACTTTGATTCTCGATTCTTTTTGAGTGAATACGAGTTGTTTATTGTTTCTTTACACCTGGTTTCCTTGCCTTAAAGTGAATAAAGTATTCATTGAATCTACGTATGTAATATTAATTGATTCGGTGCACTTTTGATGTAATAGTGTTCGAATTTGGTTGTGGAATGTTCTCGATGAGTTCCGGGCATGAGTGTATTGATTTTAGGGTTCATTCATGTGGTTTCGTGTTCGGAATTGGTTTCTATTTATACAATAGATATTATCTTCCATTTCTGATTGATTAGTATGATTCCAATGATGATTATAATCGAATATGATTAGATTTGTTCACGAGTGTGTTCAAGAGGCTTAAGAATCAAAAAACTCCATAGCATTGGAGGTTGTTACGAAAAGCAAACCATTATTAATCCGAGAACTATTGTTTTTTAATTTTTTAGTATAACTATTTCCCATTTATTTAGTTAAGCATTCATGAATACTTATACACCAATCTTTAGTTGTACAATGTTAATTAAAATACAAGTTAATCTTATTCACTTAATCGTGTTACGTTGATTTGGCTTGTTTTTTTATCTATCAAGTATTGCGTCTCTTGTTTGACGTTTGATTACTTTCATTCCGCCAGTGTAGTTTGATTCTCGATTCTTTTTGAGTGAATACGAGTTGTTTATTGTTTCTTTTCACCTGGTTTCCTTGCCTAGAAGTTAATAAAGTATTCATTGAATCCATATACGTAATATTGATTGATTCGGTGCACTTTGGATGTAATAGTGTTCGAAGTTTGTTATGGAATGATCTCGATGAGTTTTAGGCATGAGTGTATTGATTTTAGGGTTCATTCGTATGGTTTCGTGTTCGGAATTGGTTTATATTTATACAATAGATATTATCTTCCATTTCTGATTGATTAGTATGATTCCAATGATGATTATAATCGGATATGATTAGATTTGTTCACAAAAACTCCATAGCATTGGAGGTTGTTACGAAAAGCAAACCATTATTAATGCAAGAACTATTGTTGTTTAATTTTTTAGTATAACTAGTTCCTTTCCTATTTATTTAGTTAAGCTTTCATGAATACTTATACACCAATCTTTAGTTGTACAATGTTAATTAAAATACAAGTAATCTTATTCACTTAATCGTGTTACCTTGATTTGGCTTCTTTTTTATCCATCAGGTATTGCGTCTCTTGTTTGACATTTGATTACTTTCATTCCGCCATTGTAGTTTGATCTCGATTCTTTTTGAGTGAATACGAGTTGTTTATTGTTTTTTTACAACTAGTTTCCTTGCCTAGAAGTTAATAAAGTATTCATTGTTGAAATCCAAAATATTGATTGATTGATTCGGTGCACTTTGATGTAATAGTGTTCGAAGGTGGTTGTGGAATGTTCTCGATGAGTTTCGAGCACGAGTGTATTGATTTTAGGGTTCATTCGTGTGGTTTGGTGGTAGGAATTGGTTTCTATATATACAATACATATTATCTTCCATTTCTAATTGATTAGTATGATTCCAATGATGATTATAATCGGATATGATTAGGTTTGTTCACGAGTGTATTCAGAAGCTTAAGAATCAAAAAAACTCCATAGCATTGGAGGTTGTTACGAAACGCAAACCATTATCAATGCGAGAAACTATTGTTGTTTAATTTTTTAGTAGATAACTAGTTCATTTCCCATTTATTTAGTTAAGCTTCATGAATATTTATACACCAATCTTTAGTTGTACAATGTTAATTACAATACAAGTAAATCTTATTCACTTAATCGTGTTACCTTGATTTGGCTTTGTTTTTATCCATCAGGAATTGCGTCTCTTCTTTGACGTTTGATTACTTTCATTCTGCCAATGTACTTTGATTCTCGATTCTTTTGAGTGAATACGAGTTGTTTATTGTTTCTTTACACCTAGTTTCCTTGCCTAGAAGTTAATAAAGTATTCATTGTACCCGCGTATGTAATATTAAATGATTGGTGCACTTTTGAGTGTAATAGTGTTCGAAGTTGGTTGTGGATTGTTCTCAATGAGTTTCAGGCCCGAGTGTATTGATTTTAGGGTTCATTCGGTGGGTTTCGTGTTCAGAATCGGTTTCTATTTATACAATACAAATTATCTTCCATTTCTGATTGATTAGTATGATTCCAATGATGATTATTCAGATATTATTAGATTTGTTCACGATGTGTTCAGAGGCTTAAGAATAAAAAAACTCCATAGCATTGGAGGTTGTTACGAATGCAAACCATTATCAATGCGAGAACTATTGTTGTTTAATTTTTTAGTATAACTAGTTCCTTTCCCATTATATTAGTTAAGCTTTCATGAATACTTATACACACCAATCTTTAGGTACAATGTTAATTAAAATACAAGTAAATCTTATTCACTTAATCGTGTTACCTTGATTTGGCTTCGTTTTATCCATCAGGTATTGCATCTTTTGGTTGACGTTTTGATTACTTTCATTCCGCCAGTGTACTTGATTCTCGATTCTTTTGAGGAGTGAAGAGAGTTTTTTATTGTTTCTTTACACCTGATTTCCTTGCCTTGGAGTTAAAAGGTATTCATTGAATCTACATATGTAATAAATTGATTCGGTGCACTTTTGATGTAATAGTGTTCGAATTTGGTTGTGGAATGTTCTCGATGAGTTCCGGGGCATGAGTGTATTGATTTTAGGGTTCATTCATGTGGTTTCTGTTTCGGAATTGGTTTCTATTATACAATAGATATTACTTCTTCCATCTCTGATTGATTAGTATGATTCCAATGATGATTATAATCGGATATGATTAGATTTGTTCACGAGTGTGTTCAAGAGCTTAAGAATCAAAAACTCCATAGCATTGGAGGTTGTTACGAAAAGCAAACCATTATTAATCCGAGAACTATTGTTTTTTAATTTTTTAGTATAACTAGTTCCTTTCCCATTTATTTAGTTAAGCTTTCATGAATACTTATACACCAATCTTTAGTTGTACAATGTTCATTAAATACCAGTTAATCTTATTCACTTAATCGTGTTACTTGATTTGGCTTGTTTTTTTATCTATCAAGTATTGCGTCTCTTGTTTGACGTTTGACTACTTCATTCCGCCAGTGTAGTTTGATTCTCGATTCTTTTTTGAGTGAATACGAGTTGTTTATTGTTTCTTTTCCACCTGGTTTCCTTGCCTAGATTAATAAAGTAATTCATGAATCCATATACGTAATATTGATTGATTCGGTGCACTTTGGATGGTAATAGTGTTCGAAGTTGGTTATGGAATGATCTCGATGAGTTTTAGGCATGAGTGTATGATTTTAGGGTTCATTCGTGTGGTTTGTGTTCGGAATTTTGTTTAAGTTATAGTATAACCCTTATGAAAGATCTATCTCCATTTCTGATTGATTATTATGATTCCAATGATGATGAGCATCGGATATATTAGATTTGTTCATGAGTGTGTTCAGAAGCCTTAAGAATAAAAACCCCAATCATTGGAGGTTTGTTACAAACGCAAACCATTATGACTGCGAGAACTATTGTTGTTTAATTTTTTAGACATAACTAGTTCATTTCCCTATGTTATTTCAGTTAAGCTTTCAAGGTACTTATTACAATACAAGTAAATCTTATTCACTTAATCGTGTTACCTTGATTTGGCTTTGTTTTTATCCATCAGGAATTGCGTCTCTTGTTTGACGTTTGATTACTTTCATTCTGCCAATGTACTTTGATTCTCGATTCTTTTTGAGTGAATACGAGTTGTTTATTGTTTCTTTACACCTAGTTTCCTGCCTAGAAGTTTATAAAGTATTCATTGAACCGCGTATGTAATATTGATGATTGGTGCACTTTTGATGTAATAGTGTTCGAAGTTGGTTGTGGATTGTTCTCGATGAGTTTCAGGCCCGAGTTATTGATTTTAGGGTTCATTCGTGTGGTTTCGTGTTCAGAATCGGTTTCTATTTATACAATACAAATTATCTTCCATTTCTGATTGATTAGTATGATTCCAATGATGATTATAATCAGATATTATTAGATTTGTTTACGAGTGTGTTCAGAAGGCTTAAGAATAAAAAAACTCCATAGCATTGGAGGTTGTTACGAAAAGCAAACCATTATCAATGCGAGAACTATTGTTGTTTAATTTTTTTAATATAACTAGTTCCTTTCCCATTTATTTAGTTAAGCTTTCATGAATACTTATACACCAATCTTTAGTTGTACAATGTTAATTAAAATACAAGTAAATCTTATTCACTTAATCGTGTTACCTTGATTTGGCTTCGTTTTTATCAATCAGGTATTGCATCTCTTGTTTGACGTTTGATTACTTTCATTCCGCCAGTGTACTTTGATTCTCGATTCTTTTTGAGTGAATACGAGTTGTTTATTGTTTCTTTACACCTGGTTTCCTTGCCTTAAAGTGAATAAAGTATTCATTGAATCTACGTATGTAATATTAATTGATTCGGTGCACTTTTGATGTAATAGTGTTCGAATTTGGTTGTGGAATGTTCTCGATGAGTTTCGGGCATGAGTGTATTGATTTTAGGGTTCATTCATGTGGTTTCGTGTTCGGAATTGGTTTCTATTTATACAATAGATATTATCTTCCATTTCTGATTGATTAGTATGATTCCAATGATGATTATAATCGAATATGATTAGATTTGTTCACGAGTGTGTTCAAGAGGCTTAAGATCAAAAAACTCCATAGCATTGGAGGTTGTTACGAAAAGCAAACCATTATAATGCGAGAACTATTGTTTTTTAATTTTTTAGTATAACTATTTTTCCCATTTATTAGTTAAGCTTTCATGAATACTTATACACCAATCTTTAGTTGTACAATGTTAATTAAAATACAAGTTAATCTTATTCACTTAATCGTGTTACGTTGATTTGGCTTGTTTTTTATCTATCAAGTATTGCGTCTCTTGTTTGACGTTTGATTACTTTCATTCCGCCAGTGTAGTTTGATTCTCGATTCTTTTTGAGTGAATACGAGTTGTTTATTGTTTCTTTTCACCTGGTTTCCTTGCCTAGAAGTTAATAAAGTATTCATTGAATCCATATACGTAATATTGATTGATTCGGTGCACTTTGATGTAATAGTGTTCGAAGTTTGTATGTGAATGTCTCGATGAGTTTTAGGCATGAGTGTATTGATTTTAGGGTTCATTCGTGTGGTTTCGTGTTCGGAATTGGTTTATATTTATACAATAGATATTATCTTCCATTTCTGATTGATTAGTATGATTCCAATGATGATTATAATCGGATATGATTAGATTTGTTCACAAAAACTCCATAGCATTGGAGGTTGTTACAAAAAGCAAACCATTATTAATGCAAGAACTATTGTTGTTTAATTTTTTAGTATAACTAGTTCCTTTCCTATTTATTTAGTTAAGCTTTCATGAATACTTATACACCAATCTTTAGTTGTACAATGTTAATTAAAATACAAGTAAATCTTATTCACTTAATCGTGTTACCTTGATTTGGCTTCTTTTTTATCCATCAGGTATTGCGTCTCTTGTTTGACATTTGATTACTTTCATTCCGCCATTGTAGTTTGATTCTCGATTCTTTTTGAGTGAATACGAGTTGTTTATTGTTTTTTTACAACTGGTTTCCTTGCCTAGAAGTTAATAAAGTATTCATTGAATCCAAATATGTAATATTGATTGATTCGGTGCACTTTTGATGTAATAGTGTTCGAAGGTGGTTGTGGAATGTTCTCGATGAGTTTCGAGCACGAGTGTATTGATTTTAGGGTTCATTCGTGTGGTTTGGTGGTAGGAATTGGTTTCTATATATACAATACATATTATCTTCCATTTCTAATTGATTAGTATGATTCCAATGATTTATAATCGGATATGATTAGGTTTGTTCACGAGTGTATTCAGAAGGCTTAAGAATCAAAAAACTCCATAGCATTGGAGGTTGTTACGAAACGCAAACCATTATCAATGCGAGAACTATTGTTGTTTAATTTTTTAGTATAACTAGTTCATTTCCCATTTATTTAGTTAAGCTTTCATGAATACTTATACACCAATCTTTAGTTGTACAATGTTAATTACAATACAAGTAAATCTTATTCACTTAATCGTGTTACCTTGATTTGGCTTTGTTTTTATCCATCAGGAATTGCGTCTCTTCTTTGACGTTTGATTACTTTCATTCTGCCAATGTACTTTGATTCTCGATTCTTTTTGAGTGAATACGAGTTGTTTATTGTTTCTTTACACCTAGTTTCCTTGCCTAGAAGTTAATAAAGTATTCATTGAACCCGCGTATGTAATATTAAATGATTTGGTGCACTTTTGATGTAATAGTGTCGAAGTTGGTTGTGGAATGTTCTCATGAGTTTCAGGCCCGAGTGTATTGATTTTAGGGTTCATTCGTGTGGTTTCGTGTTCAGAATCGGTTTCTATTTATACAATACATATTATCTTCCATTTCTGATTGATTAGTATGATTCCAATGATGATTATAATCAGATATTATTAGATTTGTTCACGAGTGTGTTCAGAAGGCTTAAGAATAAAAAAACTCCATAGCATTGGAGGTTGTTACGAAATGCAAACCATTATCAATGCGAGAACTATTGTTGTTTAATTTTTTAGTATAACTAGTTCCTTTCCCATTTATTTAGTTAAGCTTTCATGAATACTTATACACCAATCTTTAGTTGTACAATGTTAATTAAACTACAAGTAAATCTTATTCACTTAATCGTGTTACCTTGATTTGGCTTCGTTTTTATCCATCAGGTATTGCATCTCTTGTTTGACGTTTGATTACTTTCATTCCGCCAGTGTACTTTGATTCTCGATTCTTTTTGAGTGAATATGAGTTGTTTATTGTTTCTTTACACCTGATTTCCTTGCCTTGAAGTTAATAAAGTATTCATTGAATCTACATATGTAATATAAATTGATTCGGTGCACTTTTGATGTAATAGTGTTCGAATTTGGTTGTGGAATGTTCTCGATGAGTTCCGGGCATGAGTGTATTGATTTTAGGGTTCATTCATGTGGTTTCGTGTTCGGAATTGGTTTCTATTTATACAATAGATATTATCTTCCATTTCTGATTGATTAGTATGATTCCAATGATGATTATAATCGGATATGATTAGATTTGTTCACGAGTGTGTTCAAGAGGCTTAAGAATCAAAAAACTCCATAGCATTGGAGGTTGTTACGAAAAGCAAACCATTATTAATCCGAGAACTATTGTTTTTTAATTTTTTAGTATAACTAGTTCCTTTCCCATTTATTTAGTTAAGCTTTCATGAATACTTATACACCAATCTTTAGTTGTACAATGTTAATTAAAATACAAGTTAATCTTATTCACTTAATCGTGTTACGTTGATTTGGCTTGTTTTTTATCTATCAAGTATTGCGTCTCTTGTTTGACGTTTGACTACTTTCATTCCGCCAGTGTAGTTTGATTCTCGATTCTTTTTGAGTGAATACGAGTTGTTTATTGTTTCTTTTCACCTGGTTTCCTTGCCTAGAAGTTAATAAAGTATTCATTGAATCCATATACGTAATATTGATTGATTCGGTGCACTTTGGATGTAATAGTGTTCGAAGTTGGTTATGGAATGATCTCGATGAGTTTCAGGCATGAGTGTATTGATTTTAGGGTTCATTCGTGTGGTTTCGTGTTCGGAATTGGTTTATATTTATACAATAGATATTATCTTCCATTTCTGATTGATTAGTATGATTCCAATGATGATTATAATCGGATATGATTAGATTTGTTCATGAGTGTGTTCAGAAGCCTTAAGAATCAAAAAACTCCATAGCATTGGAGGTTGTTACGAAAAGCAAACCATTATTAATGCGAGAACTATTGTTGTTTAATTTTTAAGTATAACTAGTTCCTTTCCCATTTATTTAGTTAAGCTTTCATAAATACTTATACACCAAACTTTAGTTGTACAATGTTAATTAAAATACAAGTAAATCTTATTCACTTAATCTTGTTACTTTGATTTGGCTTCTTTTTTATCTATCAGGTATTGTGTCTCTTGTTTGACGTTTGATTACTTTCATTCCGCCAGTGAAGTTTGATTCTCGATTCTTTTTGAGTGAATACGAATTGTTTATTGTTTCTTTACACCTGGTTTCCTTGCCTAGAAGTTAATAAAGTATTCATTGAATCCACATATGTAATATTGATTGATTCGGTGCACTTTTGATGTCATAGTGTTCGAAGTTGGTTGTGGAATGTTCTCGATGAGTTTCGGGCACGAGTGTATTGATTTTAGGGTTCATTCATTTGGTTTCGTGTTCAGAATTGATTTCTATTTATACAATACATAATATCTTTCATTTCTGATTGATTAGTATGTTTCCAATGATGATTATAATCGGATATGATTTCATTTGTTCCCGAGTGTGTTCAGAAGGCTTAAGAATAAAAAAACTCCTAACATTGGAGATTGTTACGAAAAGCAAACCACTATCAATGCGAGAACTATTGTTATTTAATTTTTTAGTATAACTAGTTCCTTTTTTATTTATTTAGTTAAGCTTTCATGTATACTTATACACCAATCTTTAGTTGTACAGTGCTAATTAAAATAAAAGTAAATCTTATTCACTTATTCGTGTTACCTTGATTTGGCTTCTTTTTTATCCATCAGGTATTGCGTCTCTTGTTTGACGTTTGATTACTTTAATTCCGCCAGTGTACTATGATTCTCAATTCTTTTTGAGTGAATACGAGTGGTTTATTGTTTCTTTACACCTGGTTTCCTTGCCTAGAACTTAATAAAGTATTCATTGAATCCGCATATGTAATATTGATTGATTCGGTGCACTTTTGATGTAATAGTGTTAGAAGTTGGTTGTGGAATGTTCTCGACGAGTTTCGGGCATGAGTGTATTGATTTTTGGGTTCATTCGTGTTGTTTTGTGTTCGGAATTGGTTTCTATTTAAACAATAGATACTATCTTCCATTTCTCATTGATTTGTATGATTCCAATGATGATTATAATTGGATATGATTAGATTTGTTCACGAGTGTGTTCAGAAGGCTTAAGATTAAAAAAACTCATAACATTGGAGATTGTTACGAAAAGCAAACCACTATCAATGCGAGAACTATTGTTATTTAATTTTTTAGTATAACTAGTTCCTTTCCTATTTATTTAGTTAAGCTTTCATGAATACTTATACACCAATCTTTAGTTGTACAATGTTAATTAAAATACAAGTAAATCTTATTCACTTAATTGTGTTACTTTGATTTGGCTTCTTTTTTATCCATCAGGTAATGCGTCTCTTGTTTGACATTTGATTACTTTCATTCGGCCAGTGTAGTTTGATTCTCGATTCTTTTTGAGTGAATACGAGTTGTTTATTGTTTCTTTACACCTGGTTTCCTTGCCTAGAAATTAATAAAGTATTCATTGAATCTACATATGTAATATTGATTGATTCGGTGCACTTTTGATGTCATAGTGTTCGAAGTTGGTTGTGGAATGTTATCAATGAGTTTCGGGCACTAGTGTATTGATTTTAGGGTTCATTCATGTGGTTTCGTGTTCAGAATCGGTTTCTATTTATACAATACATATTATCTTCCATTTCTGATTGATTAGTATGATTCCAATGATAATTATAATCGGATATGATTAGATTTGTTCACGAGTATGTTCAGAAGGCTTAAGAATCAAAAAAACTCCATAGCATTGGAGGTTGTTACAAAAAGCAAACCATTATCAATGCGAGAACTATTGTTGTTTAATTTTTTAGTATAAAAGTTCCTTTCCCATTTATTTAGTTAAGCTTTCATGAATACTTACACACCAATCTTTAGTTGTACAATGTTAATTAAAATACAAGTAAATCTTATTCACTTAATCGTGTTACCTTGATTTGGCTTCTTTTTTATGCATCAGGTATTGTGTCTCTTGTTTGGCGTTTGATTACTTTCATTCCGCCTGTGTACTTTGATTCTCGATTCTTTTTGAGTGATTACGAGTTGTTTATTGTTTCTTTACAACTGGTTTCCTGTAAGGCCTCGTTCCCAGAAAACTTCACAGTTGGTTGATCATAGCATAAAATTATTTTTAATAACAAAACAATGCAGCGGAATTAAATAGACATTCATTTAAAACTTAGAAACCATATCGTACTCAAACATTTGTCCTTTAATTGCAAACAAAACATTTTACTTGTTCTTAAATTACAATAAAGATTTCATAAACAGGAATGCCATCCATAGCTCCCCAAGTAGCTCCATGTGCCATCCTCAGCATTAGCACTTACCTGCCAATTATTATGCATAAAAGTCAGTTTCACTGAGTGAGTTCTAGTTTTAAATAATATAAGAAAATATAAACTTTATCCTTCATTTAATGACCACGCATACAACATAGTACATAACATTACATGCATCATAATAAGCATGTTCATTATCTTTCATTCTTTCATCATCTTTCATTATCTTTCATTATCTTTCACTTTCATCATAAACGAGATTGCACAAAGCAAGAGCTCCATGTTGATTGACAACAAATGCCAATCCCTGTTGGTACACATTTTTCATGGTAGCTAACCCCCGACAGTTGATCCACACTGCAAGGCACATAGCCCGCTCATGAATACGAATCCTACATCATACATCAGACTCACCTAAGTGAAGTCTATCATAGTGCTTGCAAGACTTTACATCATCAAACGGGCCCGGGGGTAACATTCAATAAGTTTTACTTTTCATTAATATCATCTTCCACTTTAATATATATAATACTTAAAGTACACAACATACCAAGTACTAGTCATCACAAAACATAACCGTCCCTCCGCGGGACAGCGGGGGTTCGGGGGTGGCAGCCCCTAACAGTGGGGTCCTAGGGGCAGCATCCCCTAGTGGGGTCCAAGGGGCAACGCCCCTGGCTGGGGCCGGGCTGACCTTGGTCATTTAAATAACACATTTACTTATAGAAAAATCGTTCTTCCTGTTAAAAACCTCCTAAAATCTTGGTCATTTAAAAACGTATGTTTAGTATGCATAATAGCCCTAAAACATGGAAAGCCTTATAAATAGGGGATCTAGAACTCACCTGGATACCGAGACCACTTCAAAACTAAGCTTACAAGGCTAGGATCACTCTACACAGCCTGCAGATAAGCTGACACTTAAAGGGGTTAATTTCTGCCTAAATTCGCTGCTAATTTCGCTGCAAGATCAGCAATTTCGCAGCTAGATTCGCCAACAGTTTCGCTGCCACCTTCGCTGGAAGTTTCGCTGGCAGTATTGCTGCCAGTTTCGCCCAACTTTCATTGGATAACCATGTCTGCGAAACTACCTGCGAAACTATAGTTTCGCAGGAAGTCCTCATAGTTTTCGCTGATTGAATATGCAAATTCGCTGGATGCATATACGTTTCGCAGATCGCATAAAAATTACAAACCAGCCCGTTTTTATAACCCAAAATCATAACTTTTTACGTCCAATCTCTTAGTTTATCATCCATGAGGCTAAATCTAAGCTTTATACATGTTTTCATACGTAAAACATGAGGCTAAATCTAAGCTGTATGCGATTCTTCGCAACTTTTCAAAACCCAAAACCCTAGAATTCGGGTTTGATCTACAGAAGGGTTTAGAGGTCGATTCTTACCTAGATTCGTTGCTTCTTTCTTAGGTCTTGATGCTCCACACCCAGATCTTCAATCTCTAACCTTGAAGCTTCAAAATCTTGAGTTTTCTTCACTTTCTCTCTCTACTACTTCTCTCCTCTACGAATTTTGGTGGCTAGGGTTGCAATGAGGAAGATGAAGGCTGGTTTGGGTGCTTAAGGGCGATTATGGGCCTTTAATCCATAGGACACTACCCAATAAGCCTATTTTAGCCCATGATACCATTTTTTACCTTTTAAATACCCAATAATAAGCCCATTATCCTTAATGTCCGTTTTGACTTTTCGGGGTGTTACAAGTCTCCCCCACTCATTTAGTTTTCGTCCTTGAAACATGTCAGTCATCAAACAATTGTGGGTAAAATTTCCTCATCTCCTCCTCGGTCTCCCACGTAGATTCTGATCCTTTTCTGTGTCTCCACTGTTGTCACACCCCACTAAAAGCGAAAACACGGGGATGTCCGAGATCGAGATCGTCATAACACATGGTAAGCGATAGAGATGCAATATAATAAATGATGACACCCGACAACAAGGGGACTTGTGTCGTGTTTAGTCAATATTCACGACGATAGTCATAAGCATAAACATGATAAACAATTCACATAATCACATAAAGATGAAATTGTAATATGAATTCCCACAATCCGGGAACAGGTATCAAAAGATTGTAATTGTTTACACAGACTACGCATTTTTCAAAAATAATTGTTTGTCAAAACATGTTTAGTCCCAAAATGCATCCTAGGGTCTCCACTAAGGCAGCACACCTAGATTTCCTCAATTTGCATGATCAGCTGAAAAGATATGCTCAAAACGGTCAACATAATTGTTGGTGAGCTCGCAGGTTTAAGTAATAAATAGTAAGTGATGTTGTATAGTAATAATCGTATGTGGAATACTGAAACAGTTATGTAAACAAGTAAATCACTGACAATGAGCTTTGCAACAATGACTTTGCACCAACCTAGCGACGTACACAAAGATATTGTCGGCATATATTCACCCAAGGGCCCGTTCCTGGCCACTGATGGTACCAACTAGTATACCATCGAACAAGGGTGGGGGTGTCAACCCAGTAGTACTACCAATACCTAACCGTCGGTTCCCACACTGGAATTAAATAGTTGCAAAGATAGAACCACACAGCAGACCCAAGCATGTATCAGATAAGTACTTGTAAAACAGTATCACGTTGATTCCTTGTATGTAAAATGTAAGTAAGTTGTACAGCATTGAAAATGGGTGAGCATACTTTTCCCCCAAGTTGTAAATGATTGAAATATTATATAAACGTAAAAAGGGCCATGAAACTCACTTGTTAAGTGGTAAGTATGTAAGATCAATGTATCCAAATGTTGAATGCAAATGAACGGTCAAACACCTATTGACATTCATTGTTAAGCATTAATGATATGAAATAAGCGCATAATAATGATCGGTCGGTTCGGGTTGTATCGGCTGGGTCGCGTGTAACACACACAAATAGACACACGTACTAGATCTTATGTAGATCCAAGTACTAGACATTGTCGCCATTGCTGATGATATTTGAGTAAAAGTTTCATTGTTATTGAAGAAGTATTAGATAAATGTCAGTACTTATAAGTCGTTTGATAATTGTAAAACGTTAGTTTGATTTGTTTTGAATAGTATTTGTGGCCTTTTTAGCGTTGACTTTAATCTTTGTGGCCGAACAATGGCAACTGTGTTAATGTTACCTCAACATCACACGACCTACACACACCACGCACAAGGAGGAAATCACACACAACTATTACAGTCGCATGACAGGACCAGACGCACGACTCAACCTCCATACGCACGAATCAACCCTCAATCGTGCGAATCAGCTTCATTCGTACGATTGAGCCTTCATTCGTATGACTGGCATTCAGTCGTACCACACAACACCCAATCGCACGACTCAACCTCCATACACACGAATCAACCTTCAATCGTGCGAATCAGCTACATTCGTACGATTGAACCTTCATTCGTGCGATTGGACTCCAGTCGTGCGAAACACGCACAATCGCATACATTCAGTCGGTCACCTGAGTCAATCGCACACATTCATTCGTTCGCATGACTCAGTCACACGACATACCCAGTCGCACAACTCAGTCGCACGATTGACTCAGACGCATGGCTCAGTCGCATGACTCACCCAGTCGCACGACTCAATCGCATGACAGACCCAGTCACCTGGACAACATAATCGCGACTGTGGTCGGGCTGAGCAGCCTTCGGCTGCTCCAAACACGAGTTTTACACAACAAGGACTTCCAGAAACCTCTACACCATGCACACAAGAACACAGAGAAAGGCCTCACACGCACACACACACACAGCCCCGGACACACGACCTCATGTGTTCAGGTTGAACTCGAACACCCGAAACCCAGTTTGGGACAGCCGTGAATAAGCAAAAAAAGGGACAACCAAAGTCGTCTACCTGCTAGAATGGAGTAGACTAGGCTGTAGATGGAGTCTTGACGACGAAAACGAGACCAAGCGGGTTGGATTTGGTGCTAGATTGAAGAAGATGTGAAGAAGAAGATAATGAAGAAGGAGGAAAAGTAAATGAGGCTAGGGCTGGAATATGGGTTTATATACCCAGCCCAAGTTTGCAAAATGACAAGTTTAGTCCCTGCACTTAACCCCCGAGTTTTCCCAAATTTGTTTCGGTTGAAAAACGACTTTATTAGGTTAATTATATTACTTATAAAAATGCATTTAATGATATTTATAGCTTAAAAATGGTTTTATTGGTGACGTTTATTATATATAAAAATGATATAGGTTACGATGCTGAAAGTTTTAAAAGTTTTTAAGGTTAACAAATTCACAATGAAAGCACAAGCACAACGATGATAAAGCAAGCATGATATCCACATAAAGAGTTAATAAAGATGAGGAATGATCGATCAAGGAATAGTTAACGGAAACCACGTTAATTGACGGACCTTAAGGTGACGGATGTCATAGTATCCCCCAGTTGAGAGAATTTCGTCCCGAAATTCAGCTGGAGTTAGGTCCAAGAGTGTCATCCTCGAATAGATGTGGATATTTGAGTTTCATCTGATCTTCTCGTTCCCATGTAAACTCTGGCCCTCGCTTTGAATTCCACCTTACGCGAACAATAGGTATTCTACTGCGCTTCAGTTGCTTGACCTTTCGATCCATGATCTCAATGGGTTCCTCAACAAAATGTAGCTTTTTGTCAATTTTGATTTCCTCAATTGGCACGTGAAGGGATTCGTCGGCCAAACACTTCTTGAGGTTTGACACGTGAAAAGTATCATGTACACCGCTAAGTTCTTGTGGCAACCTTAATCGGTAAGCCACTGGACCAATTCTTTCTATAATCTCGAATGGTCCAACGTATCTTGGGGCTAACTTCCCTTTCTTTCCAAATCGAACGACTCCTTTCCAAGGGGAGACTTTAAGTAAGACTCGATCCCCAACGTTGAATTCTAGAGGCTTCCGACGGTTGTCGGCATAGCTCTTTTGGCGATCTCTTGCAGCTTTTAGTCGGTCTTTGATTTGTAAGATCTTGTCAATTGTTTCTTGAATGATCTCGGGGCCTGTTAACTGACTTCCACCAATCTCGGCCCAACAAACGGGAGATCTGCATTTCCTTCATTACAACGCTTCGAATGGAGCACACCCAATGCTTGTATGGTAACTATTGTTGTAAGAGAACTCGATCAACGGTAGATGAGCATCCCAACTACCACCAAAATCGATTACACACGCTCTCAACATGTCTTCTAGCGTCTGTATAGTTCGTTCACTTTGGCCATCTGTCTGAGGGTGATAGGCGGTACTCATATCTAATCGAGTGCCCATCGCTTTCTGTAGTGTCTGCCAAAATCGTGAAGTAAATCGGCTATCACGGTCGGATATGATTGACACCGGCACCCCGTGCCGTGTCACGACCTCTTTGATGTACAATCTCGCCAACTTATCCATTTTGTAGTCTTCTCGGATAGGCAAGAAATGTGCTGATTTCGTCATTCGATCCACAATGACCCATATCGAGTCATGACAGCTGCTTGTTCTAGGGAGTTTGGTAATGAAATCCATGGCTATATTCTCCCATTTCCACTCGGGAATTTCAGGTTGCTTTAATAATCCCGATGGTTTCTGATGTTCAGCTTTAACTTTCGAACACGTCAAGCATCTGCTGACGTATAAGGCAATGTCTTTCTTCATGCCTGGCCACCAGTACAGATCCTTGAGATCGTGATACATCTTGTCTGCACCAGGATGAATAGAATATCGCGTCTTGTGGGCTTCATCCATGACTAAGGTACGTACACCTCCCCATCTGGGTACCCATATGCGATCCATGAAGTACTGTATACCGTCATCCTTGCAAATCATCTGTTTATCTAACCCTCGGAATTCTTCTCCCGCAAGGTTTTCTTCTTTCAATGCCTCACTTTGTGCAATTTGGATCTGAGCTTTCAAGTTCGTTTGAATGGTCAATCCCAACGCTCGAGCACGTAGTGGTTTCACGCGTTCTTTACGGCTTAAAGCATCAGCCACCACGTTAGCTTTCCCCGGATGATACCGGATTTCACAATCGTAGTCACTAAGAAGCTCTACCCAACGTCGCTGCCGCATATTAAGTTCCTTCTGATCCAGAATAGGTTGGAGGCTCTTATGATCAGTGAAGATGATGCATTTGGTTCCATACAGGTAATGCCTCCAAATCTTGAGTGCAAATACTACAGCGCCCAACTCAAGATCATGAGTTGTATAGTTCTTTTCGTGCACCTTAAGTTGTCGCGAAGCGTAGGCAATCACCTTATCCTTCTGCATTAGCACACATCCCAATCCTTGATGTGAAGCATCGCAGTACACCACAAAATCATCAGTTCCGTCTGGGAGAGACAATATAGGCGCGTTACACAACTTCTCTTTCAACGTTTGGAACGCTTGTTCTTGTGCATGTCCCCAATCAAACTTCTTGTCTTTCTGAGTAAGCAGGGTTAATGGTTGCGCGATCTTTGAAAAATTCGCGATGAAGCGACGATAGTAACCGGCCAATCCTAAAAATTGCCGTATCTCTGATGGTGTCTGGGGCGTATCCCATTTCTTCACCGCTTCGATCTTGCCGGGATCTACATGAATCCCGTCCTCATTACCACATGACCCAAAAACTTCACTTCCCGCAACCAAAATTCACACTTCGAGAACTTGGCGAAAAGTTTCTCTTCCCGTAGCAGCTCCAGAATTGCCCGAAGGTGTTCTTCGTGATCCTCTTTCGATCGGGAGTAGATAAGTATATCGTCTATGAACACGATCACGAACTTATCCAAGTAAGGTTTGCACACCCGATTCATTAGATCCATAAACACAGCTGGTGCGTTAGTCAGCCCGAACGGCATGACCAAGAACTCATAGTGCCCGTAACGAGTTCTAAACGCTGTCTTCGGTATGTCGTCCTCGAAAACTCTTAGCTGATGATATCCAGAACGAAGGTCGATCTTTGAGAAATACGAAGCTCCTTGTAGCTGGTCAAACAGGTCGTCGATCCTGGGGAGAGGATATCGATTCTTCACGGTTAACTTGTTCAGTTCACGGTAATCGATGCACATGCGGAACGATCCATCCTTCTTTTTGACAAATAGTACCGGTGCTCCCCACGGTGAATGACTCGGTCGAATAAAACCCTTCTCCAGTAGCTCTTGTAACTGACTAGATAACTCTTGCATCTCGGATGGCGCTAACCGATAGGGCGTCTTCGCTACCGGTGTAGCTCCAGGAACCAACTCTATACGGAATTCCACCTGTCGTGGAGGAGGCAAACCAGACAAGTCATCAGGAAATACATCTGGGTAGTCCCGTACCACTGGAATATCTACTAGTTTCCTCTCTTCGTCCTTCTTTTCAACCACATGAGCCAGAAAAGCGTAGCACTGCTTTCGTAAACTTCGGCGTGCTTTCATGCAGGAAATAAGCTTTAAGTTCCTTCCGGTCGTTCTCCCTGAATGTACCTCCCCGTTTGGCATGGGGATTCGTACTACTTTGTCCCGACAGACAATCTCTGCTCCGTTTTGCGACAACCAATCCATACCCACAATCATCAAAACTTCCTAGCTCGAAAGGTATCAAGTCTATATCGAAGGCATGGTCCTCCAATGTTAACGAGCACTTCCTAATAATCTCATCGGCCTGAACACCCTACCATTGGCCATCTCTACAGAGTAGCTAGTTTCTAGCCTACTAGGACTCAAATCAAGCAATTGCACAAACTCAGAAGATATAAAGCTATTGTCTGCTCCAGTATCAAATAATATAGATGCGAAGTGATGATTGAGTAAGTGCGTACCCGTGACAACATTCGGGTCCTGACGAGCATCGTTGGCTCCGATGACGAATGCACGTCCCCGAGCTGCATTCCCTTGAGTAGTCGGGCCCTGATTTCCAGCTATAGCCATCACTTGCTGCTGGTTGTTTCCTTGCTGACCCGGTGCCCGATTCAGCCTGGGGCACATGTTTCTGTAATGATCAGGGCTTCCACACTCATAACAAGCCCTTGCATTCCCGGCGGGGTTAACCGCGTTGACGGGTGCCACAAGATTCGGCGCAGTTCTACAGTCTCTCGCCAAATGCCCCGGGCGCCTACAGTTCGCGCACACCCGGCACTGCATTCCTGGGGGATGATGATAGTTGCACCTGTCACATTTGGGGTGCGGCCCCACATACTCTCTCTTGGCCTTGAGTCACGGCCACAAATTTCCTGGTTCTTGGCCCTCTTATCAAACTTCCCGGCACACTCCCGCACTCGACCGCTCGTTCCCCAACATCCTTTCTCTTTTCTGCTCCTCTGCCCAGAACCCCTGTTCTCACCATCTCATCAGTCAAAGCGCCAGCCTTCAGAATTGCGCTCTGAATAGTAGGAGGAGCAGCTGCTGTAACCATTGCCCTAATTTGAGGCGCAAGTCCCCAAATGTACCTCTCGATCCTCTTTGATTCCGGCGTGACCAGATGCGGAACCAATCTTGCCAGCTCATGAAAACGGTCAGTATAAGCTGCATGCCCGGCCCCCACCATAGCATGATTCCAGAACTCATGCTCTAATTTCTGCATCTCGTTGAGGGGCAGTATTCCTCGGTGATCAAAGCTTTAAACTCATCCCATGACATCTGCATCGCAGATTCTCTTCCTCTAGCTTGAACCTGGGTGTTCCACCAGGTTAGGGCCTTGCCCTGCAGTGAACATGTGGCATACTTGATTCTCTGGCTGTCGAGGCACTCACTGATGTCAATTACTGCCTCCATCTTTTCTAGCCACCTGGTTAGGGCTATCCCACCTTTCCATCATTCCATCGAATTCCCTCGGTTTGCAAGCCACAAACTCTTTGTACGAACACCCCCGTCTGGCATTAACAACACCAGTCTCAATACCGGCTGTACCACCATTTCCGTCTCCTGGTTGCTTTCGTTTCCGGTCGGTTTCCATTTCCCACCTCAGTTTCGATCCCACCGTGGGCTCTTTCTCCATTATCTCCATTATCATTGCCACCATCCCCGTGAGGGTGGTGTTGCTGGAGTGCATCGCTCACTTGGGCCACGATAGTAGGAATCAGTGCGGCCAACTGTTGAGCGATCAGAGCTGCCATATCAGAGTTTCCTGTTTCTTGATTGTTACTGGCAGGACCATCATTTGTCTCTTGGTGCTCTGCCTCTGCCCTCTGCCCCTTGGGGCTTCACTCCCGCCACTATTGCTGCGGGTAACTCTTCGAGGCGGCATTTTCTAATCATAGAAATAGTAAACACGTAAGCTTAAATCATTTCAAAGTGTATTATCCATAACACTCATCAAGTCCAGTATTCCCAAGTTAATATCACACTTATTGTCATCACACATCGCATGCAATTCGTGTAGTTCTCACACCATGAATTGGTAATGTCTCAACAATAGTCCATCATAACAGTTGTAAATCCATGTATATAATCACGTTTAGTCTAGCGGAGGTTGTCTATTTCCCTCTTTTTCGAGGTTTCAGACATAGCCTCCTCAGGGTTAATCTCAATGTCCAAGGTCAAGCGCAATAGCATGATCTGTGAAGATCTCTTCGGGTTTAATACCCGGATTTGATAAACCAACTCGGCGCGCAGAGGGAACGGAAGATCCAATAGAAGCATCCCATAAAAGAGTGAGCACAAGGGCTCTCTCATAGGGTGAAAAGATCACATAACAGATAAATGAACAATCAAGCAGCGAGGAACACATACACGAGATATAATATGCATACAGATCCTAGCATGCAAATCTACATGAAGGTTCCTAGGTTATAGTCTAGGTCAAGCGTATTGCCTAATTCTCTATAACCAATGGCTCTGATACCAATCTGTCACACCCCCGCTAAAAGCGGAAACACGGGGATGTACGAGATCGGGATCGTCATAACACATGGTAAGCGATAGAGATGCAATATAATAAATGATGACAAGCGTGTCATGACGACACCCGACAACAAGGGGACTTGTGTCGTGTTTAGTCAATATTCACGACAACATAGCCATAAGCATAAACATGATAAACGATTCACATAATCACATAAAGATGAAATTGTAATATGAATTCCCACAACCCGGGAACAAGTGTCAAAAGATTGTAATTGTTTACACAGACTACACATTGTTCAAAATAATTGTTTGTCAAAACATGTTAGTCCCAAAAATGCATCCTAGGGTCTCCACTAAGGCAGCACACCTAGATTTCCTCAATTTGCATGATCACCTAAAAGATATGCTCAAAACGGTCAACATAATTGTTGGTGAGCTCGCAGGTTTAAGTAATAAATAAGTAAGTGATGTTGTATAGTAAATGATGTGGAATACCGTGAATACAGTTATATAAACAAGTAAATCACATGACAATGAGCTTTGCAACCAAACCTAGCGACGTACACAAAGATATTGTCGGCATATATTCACCCAAGGGCCCGTTCCTGGCCACTGATGGTACCAACTAGTATACCATCGAACAAGGGTGGGGGTGTCAACCCAGTAGTACTACCAATACCTAACCGTCGGTTCCCACACTGGAATTAAATAGTTGCAAAGATAGAACCACCACAGCAGACCCAAGCATGTATCAGATAAGTACTTGTAAAACAGTATCACGTTGATTCCTTGTATGTAAAATGTAAGTAAGTTGTACAGCATTGAAAATGGGTGAGCATACTTTTCCCCCAAGTTGTAAATGATTGAAATATTGTATAAGCGTAAAAAGGGGCCACGAAACTCACTTGTTAAAGTATGTAAGATCAATGTATCCAAATGTTGATGCAAATGAACGGTCAAACACCTATTGACAGTTATTGTTAAGCATTAATGATATGAAATAAGCGCATAATAATGATTGGTCGGTGGCTGGGTTCGCGTGTAACACACACAAACAGACACACGTACTAGATCTTATGTAGATCCAAGTACTAGACTTGTCGCCATTGCTGATGATATTTGAGTAAAAGTTTCATTGTTATTGAAGAAGTATTAGATATATCAGTAGTTATAAGTCGGTTTGATAATTGTAAAATGTTAGTTGATTTGTTTTGAATAGTATTTGTGGCCTTTTTAGCGTTGACTTTAATCTTTGTGGCCGAACAATGGCAACTGTGTTAATGTTACCTCAACATCACACGACTACACACACCACGCACAAGAAGGAAATCACACACAACAATTACAGTCGCACGACAGGACCAGACGCACGACTCACTCAACCTCCATACGCACGAATCAACCCTCAATCGTGCGAATCAGCTTCATTCGTACGATTGAGCCTTCATTCGTATGACTGGCATTCAGTCAGTCCACACAACACCCAATCGCACGACTCAACCTCCATACGCACGAATCAACCTTCAATCGTGCGAATCAGCTACTTTCGTACGATTGAACCTTCATTCGTGCGATTGGACTCCAGTCGTGCGAAACACGCACAATCGCATACATTCAGTCGGTCACCTACTCAATCGCACACATTCATCGTTCGCATGACTCAATCGCATACATTCATTCGCACGCATGACTCATTCGCACACATACACACACAGTCGCATGACTCAGTCGCACGACATACCCTACCCAGTCGCACAACTCAGTCGCACGATTGACTCAGACGCATGGCTCAGTCGCACGACTCACCCAGTCGCACGACTCAATCGCATGACAGACCCAGTCGCCTGGACAGCAGAATCGCGACTGTGGTCGGGCTGAGCAGCCTTCGGCTGCTCCAAACACGAGTTTTACACAACAAGGACTTCCAGAAACACTCTACACACATGCCAAACAAGAAACACAAGCAGAAGGCCTCACACACACGCACCCACACGACCTCATGTGTTCGGGTTGAACCCGAACACCCGAAACCCTAGTTTGGACAACCGTGAATAACCAGAAAGGGACAAACAAGGTCGTCTACCTGCTAGAATGGAGTAGACTAGGCTGTAGATGGAGTCTAGACGACGAAAACGAGACCAAGCGGGTTGGATTTGGTGCTAGAATGAAGAAGATGTGAAGAAGAAGATGATGAAGATGAGGAGAAGTAATGAGGCTATGGGGAAAGTGCTTGGAAAATGGGTTTATATACCCACCCAAGTTTGCAAAAATGACAAGTTTAGTCCCTGCACTTAACCCCCGAGTTTTCCCAAATTTGTTTCGGTTGAAAAACGACTTTATTAGGTTAATTATATTACTTATAAAAATGCATTTAATGATATTTATAGCTTAAAAATGGTTTTATTGGTGACGTTTATTAGATATAAAAATGATATATTGAGCGGTTACGATGCTAAAGTTTTAAAAGTTTTTAAGGTTAGCACATTCACAATGAAAGCACAAGCACAACGATGATAAAGCAAGCATGATATCCACATAAAGAGTTAATAAAGATGAGGAATGATCGATCAAGGAATAGTTAACGGAAAACCACGTTAATTGACGGACCTTAAGGTGACAGATGTCACAACTGTACTCGTACTAGTGGGACCACTTTATTCCGTAAGTGCTTCTCTTTCCAATCAAGGATGGCCACCGGCTGCTCTACATAATTCAGCCGTTCATCGACTTCAATGTCTTCTAATGGTACAACTGCATCATTATCTGCCAGACATTTCCTGAGATGAGATACATGGAACGTAGGGTGAATTCCACTCAACTCATCAGGTAGTTCTAATCTGTAGGCCACTTCTCCTACCCTTGTGATAATACGGAATGGCCCTATGAATCTTGGGCTTAACTTTCCCCTTTTTCAAAACTTAATGATCCCTTTCCAGGGCGATACCTTGAGCATAACCTTGTCACCAACCTCAAATTCTATCGGCCTACGCCTCTTATCAGCATAAGACTTCTGGCGGTCCTTTGCAGCTTTCATGAATGCCTTAATCTTATCTAACTTCTTAGTTGTGACCTCAATCACTTCAAGACTCCCCAATTCCTTTTGCCCGATGTCACCCCAACACACGGGCGTTCTGCACTTCCTACCGTACAACATTTCGTAAGGTGGCTTACCAATGCTGGCATGGTAACTATTTTTATATGAGAATTCCGCCAACGGTAAGTGCTCATCCCAGCTTCCTCTAAAGTCGATTACACAGGCTAGTAGCATGTCTTCTAAAGTCTGGATCGTCCTTTCCGACTGACCATCCGTCTGGGGATGGTAAGCCGTACTAATATGCAGTCTAGTCCCCATTGAGTCGTCAAACCTCTTCTAGAACTTGGACGTAAACCGCGTGTCCCTATCCGAAATGATAGACACTGGCACGCCGTGACGAGCCACGATCTCCTTGATAAATAGCTCTGCCAACCTCTCAGAGGAATACTTCTCACGAATTGGTAGGAAATGGGCGCTCTTTGTTAGAAGGTCAACAATCACCCAGATTACGAAAAGCAAACCACTATCAATGCGAGAACTATTGTTATTTAATTATTTAGTATAACTAGTTTTTTTCCTATTTATTTCGTTAAGCTTTCATGAATACTTATACACCAATCTTTAGTTGTACAATGTTAATTAAAATACAAGTAAATCTTATTCACTTAATCGTGTTACCTTGATTTGGCTTGTTTTTTATCCATCAAGTATTGCGTCTCTTGTTTGACGTTAGATTACTTTCATTCCGCCGGTGTAGTTTGATTCTCGATTCTTTTTAAGTGAATACGAGTTGTTTATTGTTTCTTTACACCTGGTTTCCATGCCTAGAAGTTAATAAAGTATTCATTGAATCCACATACGTAATATTGATTGATTCGGTGCACTTTTGATGTAATAGTGTTCGAAGTTGGTTGTAGATTGTTCTCGATGAGTTTCGGGCACGACTGTATTGATTTTAGGGTTCATTCGTGTGGTTTCGTGTTCGGATTTGGTTTCTATTTATACAATACATATTATCTTCCATTTCTGATTGATTAGTTAATTTCGATGATGATTATAATAAGATATTATTAGATTTGTTCACAAGTGTGTTCAGAAGGCTTAAGAATCAAAAAACTCCATAGCTTTGGAGGTTGTTACGAAAAGCAAACCATTATCAATGCGAGAATTATTGTTGTTTAATTTTTTAGTATAACTAGTTCCTTTCCCATTTATTTAGTTAAACTTTCATGAATACTTATACACCAATCTTTAGTCGTACAATGTTAATTAAAATACAAGTAAATCTTATTCACTTAATCGTGTTACCTTGATTTAGCTTCGTTTCTATCCATCAGGTATTGCGTCTCTTCTTTGACGTTCGATTACTTTCATTCCGCCAGTTTACTTTGATTCACGATTCTTTTTGAGTGAATACGAGTTGTTTATTGTTTCTTTACACTTGGTTTCCTTGCCTAGAAGTTAATAAAGTATTCATTGAATCTGCGTATATAATATTAATTGATACGGTGCACTTTTAATGTAAAAGTGTTCGAAGTTGGTTGTGGAATGTTCTCGATAAGTTTCGGGCACGAATGTATTGATTTTAGGGTTCATTCATGTGGTTTTGTGTTCGGAATTGGTTTTTATTTATGAAATAGATATTATCTTCCATTTCTGATTGATTAGTATGATTCCAATGATGATTATAATCGGATATGATTAGATTTATTCACGAGTGTGTTCAAAAGGCTTAAGAATCAAAAAACTCCATAGCATTGGAGGTTGTTACGAAAATCAAACCATTATTAATGCGGGAACTATTGTTGTTTAATTTTTTAGTATAACTAGTTCCTTTCCCATTTATTTAGTTAGGCATTCATGAATACTTATACACCAATCTTTAGTTTTACAATGTTAATTAAAATACAAGTAAATCTTATTCACTTAATCGTGTTACCTTGATTTGGCTTGTTTTTTATCCATCAAGTATTGCGTCTCTTGTTTGACGTTTGATTACTTTCATTCCGCTAGTGTAGTTTGATTCTCGATTCTTTTTGAGTGAATACGAGTTGTTTATTGTTTCTTTACACCTGGTTTCCTCGCCTAGAAGTTAATAAAGTATTCGTTTAATCCATATACATAATATTGATTGGTTCGGTGCACTTTTGATGTAATAGTGTTCGAAGTTGGTTATGGAATGATCTCGATGAGTTTTGGGCACGAGTGTATTGATTTTAGGGTTCATTCTTGTGGTTTCGTGTTCGGAATTGGTTTCTATTTATACAATAGATATTATCTTCCATTTATGATTGATTAGTATGATTCCAATGATGATTGTAATAAGATATAATTAGATTTGTTCACGAGTGTGTTCATAAGGCTTAAGAATCAAAAAACTCCATAGCATTGGAGGTTGTTACGAAAAGCAAACCATTATTAATGCGAGAACTATTGTTGTTTAATTTTTAGTATAACTAGTTCCTTTCCCATTTATTTAATTAAGCTTTCAAGAATACTTATACACCAAACTTTTGTTGTACAATGTTAATAAAAATACAAGTAAATCTTATTCACTTAATCGTGTTACCTTGTTTGGCTTGTTTTTTATCCATCTGGTATTGCGTCTCTTGTTTGACGTTTGATTAATTTCATTCCGCCATTGTAGTTTGATTCTCAATTCTTTTTGAGTGAATATGAGTTGTTTATTGTTTCTTTACACCTGGTTTCCTTGCCTAGAAGTTAATAAAGTATTCATTGAATCCTCAAACGTAATATTGATTGATTCGGTGTACTTTTGATGTAATAGTGTTCGAAGTTGGTTGTGGAATGTTCTCGATGAGTTTCGGGCACGAGTGTATTGATTTTAGGGTTCATTCGTGTGGTTTTGTGTTCGGAATTTGTTTTTATTTATACAATAGATATTATCTTCCATTTCTGATTGATTAGTGTGATTCCAATGGTGATTATAATCGGATATGATTAGATTTGTTCACGAGTATGTTCAGAAGGCTTAAGAATCAAAAAACTCCAAAGCATTGGAGGTTGTTATGAAAAGCAAACCATTATTAATGCGAGATTTATTGTTGTTTAATTTTTTAGTATAACAAGTTCCTTTCCCATTTATTTAGTTAAGCTTTCATGAATACTTATACACCAATCTTTAGTTCTACAATGTTAATTAAAATACAAGTAAATCTTATTCACTTAATAGTGTTACCTTTATTTGGCTTGTTTTTTATGCATCAGGTATTGCGTCTCTTGTTTGACGTTTGATTACTTTCATTACGCCAGTGTAGTTTGATTCTCGATTCTTTTTGAGTGAATACGAGTTGTTTATTGTTTCTTTACACCTGGTTTCCTTGTCTAGAAGTTAATAAAGTATTCATTGAATCCACATACGTAATATTAATTGATTCGATGCACTTTTGATGTAATAATGTTCAAAGTTGGTTATGGAATGATCTCGATGAGTTTCGGGCACGAGTGTATTGATTTTAGGGTTCATTCGTGTTGTTTCGAGTTCGAAATAGGTTTCTTTTTATACAATAGATATTATCTTCCATTTCTGATTGATTAGTATGATTCCAATGATGATTAAAATCGGATATGATTAGATTTGTTCACGAGTGTGTTCAGAAGGCTTTAGAATCAAAAAACTCCATAGCATTGAAGGTTGTTACGTAAAACAAACCATTTTTAATGCGAGAACTATTGTTGTTTAATTTTTTAGTATAACTAGTTTCTTTCCCATTTATTTAGTTAATCTTTCATGAATACTTATACACCAATCTTTAGTTGTACAATGTTAATTAAAATACAAGTAAATCTTATTCACTTAATCGTGTTACCTTGATTTGGCTTCTTATTTATCCATCAGGTATTGCGTCTCTTGTTTGACGTTTGATTACTTTCATTCCGCCAGTGTACTTTGATTCTCAATTCTTTTTGAGTGAATACAGTTGTTTATTGTTTCTTTACCCCTAGTTTCCTTGCCTAGAAGTTAATAAATTATTCATTGAATCCGCATATGTAATATTGATTGATTCGATGCACTTTTGATGAAATAGTGTTTGAAGTTGGTTGTGGAATGTTCTCGATGAGTTTTGGGCACGAGTGTATTGATTTTAGGGTTCATTCGTGTGGTTTCGTGTTTGGAATTAGTTTCTATTTATACAATAGATATTATCTTCCATTTCTGATTGATTAGTATGATTCCAATGATGATTATAATCAGATATGATTACATTTGTTCATGAGTGTGTTCAGAAGGCATAAGAATCAAAAAACTCCATAGCATTTGAGGTTATTATGAAAAGCAAACCATTATTAATACGAGAACTACTGTTGTTTAATTTTTTAGTATAACTAGTTCCTTTCCCATTTATTTAGTTAAGCTTTCATGAATACTTATATACTAATCTTTAGTTGTACAATGTTAATTAAAATTCAAGTAAATCTTATTCACTTAATTGTGTTACCTTGATTTCGCTTCTTTTTTATCCATCAGGTACTGTGTCTCTTGTTTGACGTTTGATTACTTTCATTCCGCCAGTGTACTTTGATTCTCAAATCTTTTTGAGTGAATACGAGTTGTTTATTGTTTCTTTACACCTGGTTTCATTGCCTAGAAGTTAATAAAGTATTCATTGAATCCGCATATGTAATATTGATTGATTCGATGCACTTTTGATGAAATAGTTTTTGAAGTTGGTTGTGGAATGTTCTCGATGAATTTCGGGCACGAGTGTATTGATTTTAGGGTTCATTCGTGTGGTTTCGTGTTCGGAATTGGTTTCTATTTATACAATAGATATTATCTTCCATTTCTGATTGGTTAGTATGATTCCAATGATGATTATAATCGGATATGATTACATTTGTTCACGAGTGTGTTCAGAAGGCATAAGAATCAAAAATCTCCATAGCATTTGAGGTTATTATGAAAAACAAACCATTATTAATACGATAACTATTGTTGTTTAATTTTTTAGTATAAATAGTTCCTTTCCCATTTTTTTAGTTAAGCTTTCATGAATACTTATACACCAATCTTTAGTTGTACAATGTTAATTAAAATACAAGTAAATCTTATTCACTTAATCGTGTTACCTTGACTTGGCTTGTTTTTTATCCATCAGGTATTTCGTCTCTTGTTTGACGTTTGATTACTTTCATTCCGCTAGTGTACTTTGATTCTCAATTCTTTTTGAGTGAATACGAGTTGTTTATTGTTTCTTTACACCTGGTTTCCTTGCCTAGAAGTTAATAAAGTATTCATTGAATCCGCATATGTAGTATTGATTGATTCGATGCACTTTTGAGGAAATATTGTTCGAAGTTGGTTGTGGAATGTTCTCGATGAGTTTCGGGAACGAGTGTATTGATTTTAGGGTTCATTCGTGTGGTTTCGTGTTCGGAATTGGTTTCTATTAATACAATACATATTATCTTTCATTTCTGATTGATTAGTATGATTCCAATTGTGACACCCCATATTTTTTTCGGGTTTCTATCCGTTATACTTAGTTGTTAGTAGCTGATAAAGTGAGTGTTAGTTGTATATTAAAACTTGGAATATTAATTAACTCTAAGCCATAACTAACTTATAAATACTAACTAAACTAAACTTGTCAATAGTGCAAACTTAGGAGACCTTGAGGGGACCATTGTGTAAATCTACTATATTGCAAAGCATATAACAGCCCAAGTCTTTCCCTCTTGGCCATTCTTAAAAACCGTAACCCTAAACCACCGAAACCTTCCCCGTCTCCTGGCCGTCGACCTTTGATCCCTCGACACAAGCTTCCCTCGGCGGTCTCTTTCGCAAGTCTCTAATCTCCGGCAGCCCCTCGTTCACGCGACGTCTTCTCCGGCAAAAGCTCTCTCAACCGCTAGCCTCGTTGACGCACCACTATTATACGGTTGTATCTCGTTCATTGTTCGGTACGGTTCCTTTTCTAGTTATCTCTCGGTTATGGTTTCGATTATGGTTTCACTGGGTTCGATACGGGTTGTGTTAATCGGTTACATACGTGTTCTGCGTGTATACATATGTGTGTGTATGTTCTGCGTATATATGTGTGTGAAAGGTTCTTGGGTGAGTTTCGCAGACGGGTTCACGGCTGCGCTTGCTTGCTTTCATGCTCCCGTTTGGTATGGTAGGTTCGGTTGGGGTATGAACCGAGTGGAATGAACCGCGACTTACTGCTGTGTATTCTTGTATCAATGTGTGCATGGTTGCATGGTCTTGGTTGTATGTGTATGTTCCTGTTGTGTTTGCATGTTGGGCGCATGGGGATGTCCTTAGGTGGGCGCATGGATTATGTGTATGTGTCCTGCGCGTATGTATATTTCAGTATTCGTGTGTCTCTATTGTGATTACCAATGGTTGTGTGCGCATTCTGTTGTTTGGGGTATGCTCCATGCTTATACATGCTTATTAATATATATATGTGTGTGTTTGTTCATAAGTTTCAGATGTGGATGTGAATATTTATTATATAAATATATATGTGTATATATATATTTTATTTGTTGTTATGAATGGGGTGATTCATATGTGCACTTGTAACCTACGTTTGTGTGTTGGTGTGTGGGCAATGTGCATGGGTATGTGGTATGATATGTATATGAAAGTGAATGGAGTTTTAATGCATGGATCAATTTAGTGGGGGCATTGGATAATTAAGTGGGCGTATGGAACCCCAAAACTAGGCGCATGGGGGGAGTTTTCCCTTTTTAGTTAGGCGCATGCATGTGTATGTGGTTGTATGTAGGTGTACCTCCCGAGAAGCATGTTGCATAAACGTGTGGACTCAATTATAAAACGTCTTATAATTAATTATATATAGTGTAATTTTATATACAATTCGGGCTATACATGAAAACTTGGATTACATGCTTGTGTGAGTTTGTGTATGCTTGCGTTTGCTAGTGTATGGATAGTCATGTTGATTAGCCGACACCGTAACCGAACCGTGATCACGAACCATACCATTCTATTCCAAGTAATTAATTCTATTACTAATATTTAGTCTTAATAAATATTAAATGAAACTTAGGTTAATTGGAACCGATCCTTTGTGCTTACACTTATTTGTTGCAACGCACTCGAGGTGAGTCTTCACGGCCCCTATTTTACATTACTTTCCTTTTGGGGGAGAAAACATACAAACTTTATTTACAAATGGTTTCTAGTATTATTGTTTATCGCCTGTTATGTTAGTGCAAACATACTTAAAAGTCCTTACATTCTCGAACCATTAGTAATGTGTAGCAAGGTAATTCTGAGTAGTACTACTGGGTTTGACAAACCCCGCCCAGGCTAGTCGCGCTAGCTTGATTGGAGGTCAAACGGGTACGTTATTGACCTAACATTTGTCACTGTCTGGGTTAGACGTGACGGGAAGGCAACAAACATACAAACAATCAGCTTCGGTTTGAAACGCTAACTAACTTGATTATAGGCTAGCTACCTATCGATATGCTTTAATTACTTTACCATTCGAACAATTACAAACATTTTTATATGTTATTAAACCTGTGAACTCACCAACTTTATGTTGACACACTTTAGCATGTTTTCTCAGGTCACAGGAACGCTTAAGCTCATGTTGCACAATTAGAGAACGCACTCAGGACATGCATCATCAAACTCATTTATTTTGCTTTGAACATTTTATTTTGGCATAGTACTTTGGGAACTTTTAGTATTAGTTTACATTCGTCTTTACGCTTCCGCACTGATGTTTATTTTGTTTATGTCTACTCTGATTTAAAATTCAAACGTTTATTTATGTTCATATAGTGTCGTTTGATATGACCGTGTCTGAGATCCTGGTTTGTCACACGCCTCGCGGTAAAACCCCGCACGTGGAATTTGAGGGTGTGACAGATTGGTATTAGAGCCACTGGTTATAGAGAACTAGGATTGCATTTGCATCTAGACTATAGCCTTAGACACAACACTAGCATTGCACAGACACTCTTACTTGGTTACAAACTTTGTACGAACATTGCATGGTATACTCGCGTTACGTTACAGAAAAGAAAAATTCATATCATCATCACCTGTACCATCCATGTCACCTGTATCATCCTCGGCTAGTAGAAAGGCGAAAGATTCTGCTCGCTTGCCTTCGAACATCTACACCTGTTTCTTAACCCCCGGAGTCGAAGAGACGTCGACTCGAATCTAACGTCGCCACCTCAGGGCACGGGGAGCTCTCAAATGTGCACGACTCACCTAACAACGACAATTAGGCAGGACAACGTACCCTACCATCCTACCTCTTTTCATACTTGCTTCTACTTCTATCGTACCCTATCTTCCCTACCCGCCTGAACAATCATTCATCACCATGTAACTGCGATGAAACGTTGGACACGACATATGCTTGAGACAACCAAATAGATTTGAAATCTATCAGAGGATCCGACTCGAATATGTGAATACTTAGAGCTCCAAAGGAAAAGCCTTGAATCCACTGACGAGTGCCATAATAGACTCATAAGGAAAATTCTCTACCCAGATGGGCAGGATTGTTTCCATCCAACTGATATATATTGAACTATGATTGTTGATTTGAATACATTGTACTCCTTACAATATATTTTTATCAAGAATTATTATTTGATTATTGACTGTTGTGGATTGTGAAACGCATGATTAATTACATTGTACATTATGATGATTATATATTATGTATATTTTCTCATGTTTGTGTATTGTGAACGTGAAGAATCATGTCTGGAAGAAGAGCTGGACGTCCTAGAGGAAGAGGTAACATTAACATGACCCAGGCTGAGTTGGACGCTGTTATCAAATGAGCGTGTTGCTGACACGCTTGCGGCATATGAACAGACTCGTAATCAGAACCAGAACAATCAGAACCAAAATCAAGGAGGTAATTTCGAGTTTATCGGACCCATAGGTCCTTATCTATGATAACTTATTATCAAATTCTAAATTCTCAAACATCGTTATGATTTTGATTTAGGTCAAGCAGTCTGTACATTCAAGATGTTTATGGATTGCAAGCCTCATTCTTTCAGTGGTTCTGAGGGTGCTGTTACACTACTTCGTTGGTTGGAGAAACTTGAGTCGGTTTTCGCCATGTGCAGTTGTCCTGTTGGAAATCGTGTCAAGTATGCCTCTGGCACATTAGAAGGACCAGCATTAACTTGGTGGAACTTACAAGTGCAGACATTAGGACTTAAGGCGGCTAATAATCTACCATGGAATGACTTCAAGACTTTAATGAAAGATGAGTACTGCCCCAGAAATGAGGTCCAGAAACTGGAGGGAGAGTTTTGGAATCTTAAGATGGTTGGATCTAATATTGAGGAATATATGACTCGTTCGCACGAGTTGGCTACTTTATGTCCTCAAATGGTAACCCCGGACTACCAAGAGAATAGAGAAGTATATTGATGGTTTAGCTCCTCAGATTCAAGCTAGTGTCATAGCTGCTGATCCTGATACTATTCAGCATGCTATCCGGCTAGCTCACAGGCTCACTGATCAGGCAGTGGTGCAGGGCACTCTGCCTAAACGTAGCACTACATCTGGTTCATCTGACTATAAAAGAAAATGGGATAATACCACCAGCAAGTCCTCAAACTCGAACAACACTCAGCAACAACAAGTCAGAAAGTTTGATTCCTCCAGAAATTTCACAAATAATAATCAGAACAACAACAACAATGGTCAGGGATCGAGTAATTATGCAGGCAAGTATCCAAAGTGCAACAAATGCAATTTTCACCATCATGGTCAGTGTGATCGTTTTCGTTGCCAAAGGTGTGGAAGGATGGGTCATGCTGCTAAAGACTGCAATGGTGAACTGATGACTAAACAACAATCTCAGCAACAACGACAAGGCGAAACAACCAGGGGTTGTTTCGAATGTGGAAAAGAGGGTCATTACAGGAAGGATTGCCCAAAACTAAAGAATGGAAACAGGGGCAATAATGGAAACAACCACTACAGGAATGGCGCTAAAGGTCGAGCTTTCGTGATTGGGTCTGGTGAGGCAAGGAATGATCAAAACGTGGTTACTAGTACGTTTTCTCAGAATGACTGTTTTGCTTCTGTATTATTTGATACTGGTACTGATAGGAGTTTTATCTCTGCCAAGTTTAGCAAACTTCTAGATGTAACGTTAACCGAAATAGAACCTAGTTACACCGTAGAACTAGCTGATGGTAAAATGATTGAGGCAACAAATATTCTCAAAGGATGTAAACTAGAACTATCGGGACACAAGTTAGATATAGACCTCATGCCTGTTACTCTTGGTAGCTTTGACGTGGTCGTCGGCATGGACTGGTTTTTTTTTTTTTTTTATTTTATTTTTTTAAGGCTTTGCCTTACTAAGAACCAAGCTGAGATTATCTGTCGTGAAAAGGTCGTTTGTGTACCACTTCCTAGTGGTGATATGTTCAGGGCGAGAAAGGTGGTGTAGTCTTTGGCATCATATCGTACATGAAAGCCCAGAAATGCTTACGTAAAGGCCATATCGCTATTTTAGCTATGATCACAGAAAAGACTATCGAAGAAAAGAAGATCGAGGATATCCCTATTGTTCGTGACTTTCCTGAAGTTTTCCCTGAAGACTTACCTGGTCTTCCACCGCATCGTCAGGTCAAGTTCCAAATTGATTTGAGCCTGGAGCCACACCTATTGCGAGAGCACCGTATAGACTAGCTCCGAAAGAACTGCAAGAACTGTCTACCCAACTACAAGAACTCTTGGATAAAGGGTTTATCAGACCTAGCTCATCACCATGGGGAGCCCAGTCCTGTTTGTCAAGAAAAAGGATGGGACGTTTCGCATGTGTATCGGTTACCGTGAACTGAAAAAAGTGACGATTAAGAATCGTTATCCTCTTCCTCGTATCGACGATTTGTTTGACCAACTTCAAGGGTCGAGCTTCTATTCCAAGATAGATTTGAGATCAGGATATCATCAACTGAGAGTCCAAGAGGAGGACATATCAAAGACAGCATTCAGAACTCGTTACGGTCACTACGAGTTTTTGGTTATGCCTTTTGGGTTGACCAATGCACCAGCGGTGTTCATGGATCTCATGAACCGCGTGTGCAAACCCTACCTGGACAAGTTTGTCATCGTTTTTATCGATGATATTTTGATATATTCAAAGAACAAGGAGGAGCATGAGGAACATCTTCGATTGATTTTGGAATTACTCAAACAAGAGAAACTGTATGCCAAGTTTTCGAAGTGTGACTTTTGGATTCGGGAAGTCCAATTCTTGGGCCATGTGGTCAATGAGAAGGGCATACATGTTGACCCGGCAAAAATAGAAGCCATCAGGAACTAGGCTACGCCTAAGACTCCAACTGAGGTACGACAGTTTCTTGGGTTGGCTAGGTACTACCGACGGTTCATTGAAGGATTTTCGAAGGTCGCTCAACCACTTACAGCATTAACTCATAAAGGCACAGTGTACAGTTGGGGTGACAAGCAGGAGTCAGCATTTCAATTCCTAAAAAAAAGCTTTGTACAGCACCGATACTATCCCTACCTGAGGGAACAGATGATTTTGTAGTATATTGTGATGCATCCATCCAAGGTCTTGGTTGTGTGCTAATGCAACGCGACAAGGTCAACGCATATGCCTCCCGTCAGCTAAAAGTTCATGAGAAAAACTACACGACACACGACTTAAAGTTGGGAGCCGTTGTGTTCGCACTCAAGATATGGAGACATTACTTGTACGCTACCAAGTGCACCATTTATACCGATCACAAGAGTCTTCAACATATTTTTGAGCAGAAGGAATTGAATATGAGACAACGTCGCTGGGTCGAGTTGTTGAATGACTATGACTGTGCGATCAAGTATCATCCGGGTAAGGCTAATGTAGTAGCTGATGCCTTAAGTCGAAAGGAGACGCCTAAGCCAAAGCGAGTTCGAGCATTACAACTCACCATCCACACCAGATTACCTGATCAGATACATAATGCTCAACTTGAGGCTTTGAAGGATGAGAACCTGAAAGCAGAGTCCATGCGAGGCATGGAAAAGCAGTTAGAGATCAAGTCTGACGAAATTCGTTATTTCATGGAACGAATATGGGTTCCTTTGTATGGGAATCTACGTGAACTAGTGATGGACGAAGCCCATAAGTCTCGATATTCTATCCATCCGGGTTCAGATAAGATGTATCATGACTTGAAAGTTTTGTATTGGTGGCCGAACATGAAAGCTGATATCGCCACCTATTTAAGCAAATGTTTAACCTGTTCTAAGGTTAAAGTGGAGTATCAAAGGCCATCTGGTCTACTTCAACAGCCGGAACTCCCTGTATGGAAGTGGGAGCAAATCTCGATGGATTTTATCACGAAGCTACCTCGAACTCCTAGCGGGTGCGATACCATTTGGGTAATAGTAGATCGCTTGACGAAATCTGCACACTTCCTACCAATTAGAGAGACTGATAGAATGGAGAAGTTAACTCGTATCTACCTAAGGGAAATAGTCTCTCGGCATGGTGTGCCAATTTCTATCATCTCCGATCGTGACGCTCGATTTACTTCTCACTTCTGGCAATCTCTGCGATGATCATTGGGAACACGGCTAGATATGAGCACCGCATATCATCCTCAAACTGATGGTCAGAGTGAGCGTACAATACAGACTCTGGAAGATATGTTGCGTGCTTGTGTCATTGACTTTGGCAGCCATTGGGAAACTCATCTACCGTTGGTTGAGTTTTCTTACAATAACAGCTATCACACGTCGATCAAAGCTGCACCATTTGAAGCATTATATGGACGTAAGTTCCGATCACCTATTTGTTGGGCAGAAGTTGGAGAAAGCCAACTTACAAGTCCTGACCTTGTACATGAAACGACTGAGAAGATAGTGCAAATTCATAATCGCATGGCAGCAGCACATGACCGACAGAAGAGTTACGCAGATAAACGTCGCAAACCGTTGGAATTTCAAATTGGTGACAAGGTACTTTTGAAAGTGTCACCTTGGAAGGGTGTGGTTCGTTTTGGGAAATGTGGAAAGCTAAACCCACGCTACGTTGGACCGTTTGAGATTGTCTAACGGGTTGGCCCCGTAGCTTATCAGCTGAACCTACCCGAAGAACTTAAGAAATGCCTGAGGAAATGTGTTCCATGTACAATGTGTTCCATGTTTCAAACCTGAGGAAATGCCTTGCAGACGAGACTCTCATCGTTCCGTTAGACGAGATACATGTGGATGAACAACTGCGTTTCATCGAGGAACCGGTGGAAGTTATGGACCGAGAGGTCAAAACGTTCAAACATAGTCGTATTCCTATCATCAAGGTTCGTTGGAACTCAAAGCGTGGACCAGAATTTACCTGGGAACGCGAGGATCAAATGAAGAAGAAATACCCGCAACTGTTCAAAGGCCAGACATCTATTTCTTAAGGTATCCATTCTTAAGATATCTTTCTTTAAATTTCGAGACGAAATTCCCTTCAACAAGGGGATGATGTCACAACTCTCGCGAAACCTTATATTCTTTGTTCTTATGTTTCTTTGTTTGGGTGCATTTGTGAAGTTCCAGAAACAAACTCTACATCTTCTATCTATCGTTGTTAAAATCTAGTGTCATCCGTTAATCTGACGTTCTAATTTTCGGGACGAAAATTTCTTCAACAAGGGGATGATGTGACACCCCATATTTTTTTCGGGTTTCTATCCGTTATACTTAATCGTTAGTAGATGATAAAGTGAGTGTTAGTTGTATATTAAAACTTGGAATAATAATTAACTCTAAGCCATAACTAACTTATAAATACTAACTAAACTAAACTTGTCAATAGTGCAAACTTAGGAGACCTTGAATGGACCATTGTGTAAATCTACTATATTGCAAAGCATATAACAGCCCAAGTCTTCCCCTCTCGGCCATTCTTAAAAACCGTAACCCTAAACCACCAAAACCCTCCCCGTCTCCCGGCCGTCGACCTCTGATCCCTCGACACAAGCTTCACTCGACGGTCTCTTTCGCAAGTCTCTAATCTCCGGCAGCCCCTCGTTCACGCGACGTCTTCTCCGGCAAAAGCTCTCTCAACCGCTAGCCTCGTTGACGCACCGCTATTATACGGTTGTATCTCGTTCATTGTTCGGTACGGTTCCTTTTCTAGTTATCTCTCGGTTATGGTTTCGATTATGGTTTCGTTGGGTTCGATACGGGTTGCGTTAATCGGTTACATACGTGTTCTGCGTGTATACATATGTGTGTGTATGTTCTGCGTATATATATGTGTGTGAAAAGTTCTTGGGTGAGTTTCGCAGACGGGTTCACGGCTGCGTTTGCTTGCTTTCATGCTCCTGTTTGGTATGGTAGGTTCGGTTGGGGTATGAACCGATTGGAATGAACTGCGACTTACTGCTGTGTATTCTTGTATCAATGTGTGCATGGTTGCATGGTCTTGGTTGTGTGTGTATGTTCCTGTTGTGTTTGCATGTTGGGCGCATGAGGATGTCCTTAGGTGGGCGCATAGATTATGTGTATGTGTCCTGCGCGTATGTATATTTCAGTATTGGTGTGTCTCTATTGTGATTACCAATGGTTGTGTGCGCATTCTGTTGTTTGGGGTATGCTCCATGCTTATACATGCTTATTAATATATATGTGTGTGTGTTTGTTCATAAGTTTCAGATGTGGATGTGAATATTTATTATATAAATATATATGTGTATATATATATTTTATTTGTTGTTGTGAATGGGGTGATTCATATGTGCACTTGTAACCTACGTTTATGTGTTGGTGTGTGGCAATGTGCATGGGTATGTGGTATGATATGTATGTGAAAGTGAATGGAGTTTTAATGCATGGATCAATTTTATGGGGGCATTGGATAATTAAGTGGGTGTATGGAACCCCAAAACTAGGCGCATGGGGGGAGTTTTCCCTTTCTAGTTAGGCGCATGCATGTGTATGTGGTTGTATGTAGGTGTACCTCCCGAGAAGCATGTTGCATAAACGTGTGGACTCAATTATAAAACGTCTTATAATTAATTATATATAGTGTACTTTTATATATAATTCGGGCTATACGTGAAAACTTGGATTACATCCTTGTGTGAGTTTGTGTATGCTTGCGTTTGCTAGTGTATGGATAGTCATGTTGATTAGCCGACACCGTAACCGAACCGTGATCACGAACCATACCATTCTATTCCGAGTAATTAATTCTATTACTAATATTTAGTCTTAATAAATATTAAATGAAACTCAGGTTAATTGGAACCGATCCTTTGTGCTTACACTTATTTGTTGCAACGCACTCGAGTTGAGTCTTCACGGCCCCTATTTTACATTACTTTCCTTTTGGGGGAGAAAACATGCAAACTTTATTTATAAATGGTTTCTAGTATTATTGTTTATCGCCTGTTACATTAGTGCAAACATACTTAAAAGTCCTTACATTCTCGAACCGTTAGTAATGTGTAGCGAGGTAATTCTGAGTAGTACTACTGGGTTTGACAAACCCCGCCCGGGCTAGTCGCGCTAGCTTGATTGGAGGTCAAACGGGTGCGTTATTGACCTAACATTTGTCACTGTCTGGGTTAGACGTGACGGGAAGGCAACAAACATACAAACAATCAGCTTCGGTTTGAAACGCTAACTAACTTGATTATAGGCTAGCTACCTATCGATATGCTTTAATTACTTTACCATTCGAACAGTTACAAACATTTTTATCTGTTATTAAACCTGTGAACTCACCAACTTTATGTTGACATACTTTAGCATGTTTTCTCAGGTCACAGGAACGCTTAAGCTCATGTTGCACAGTTAGAGAACGCACTCAGGACATGCATCATCAAACTCATTATTTTTGCTTTGAACATTTTATTTTGGCATAGTACTTTGGGAACTTTTAGTATTGGTTTACATTCGTCTTTGAGCTTCCGCACTGATGTTTATTTTGAAGGACTTTAACAAGTTTATCAAAGTTCATATAAGCTTGTTTATATGAAAAACGCAGCGGAATATAAGTTTAAAACTTGTTAATAAGTTGATTATTAAACCCATTTGATAATCAAAATCCAAACCATGGATCCATATACGAAATACATACAATAAGGACAACCATAGGATGTTTAGAGAACAACCTTTCAAGCTGCTAGAAAACGACTTGATTGAGATGCTAAAGATGAACTTTGTGGCTGAATCTTCAAGCAAGAGACCTCAAGAAGGTGATACCCCAAGCTACCAACAAAACACCCTTTGATGCTAGGATCTTGCAACACCAACTTTCAGCTTAAAACACTTTTAAAGCTGAAAAATTCCAGCCTTGTTTTCTCTTGATGCTGCCGTGAACAAGAAGAGAAGAGAAAGGGAGAGTTTTTGCACTTTTTCTTGAGAGAGATGTGTTCTTTGCATGTATGTTGCTTGTGGGTGTAAAAGCCATCTTTTAAAGCAATTGGCTGGCCTCTATGGCAGCCCCTTGGGCCGAGAACAAGCTGCCACCAATGGGTGGCATGCCTTTTGTTTTTATCTATCCAATTGTATTATTAGAACTACAAAATAGAATATGTAACATTTACATATTATTTTGTACACCCAACTAGCTCTACCATATCATTAATTAAAACCCAAGTTAATTAATTTGTAACATCTTACATGCCATGTTTTTGTTTCATTTTATAAATGTTAATTAACCATTAAGTAACAATTATAAAGTAATCTCTCAGAGTTAATAAATAAACCCATGTTAGTTATTAATTTCTTAAGTGCATCTATTTTAGAAAACAATTTTCTAAACCCTTTGGTGTCGTTATTTATTTAACTGGTCAAATCAATAAATAAATATTGCAGATGTTTGTCTAGCCTGTTATTGGGTATGACCCGACTTGGATCATATCACACTAGCCACATCAATTTAATATGTATCTTGGGCAGATCGAATCCTACAATCTCCCACTTGCACAAGATTCATAGAAGATTGATGCAAGCAGCAAATGACGCCTAGCAACGGTTTGCTACCCCTAATGTATATGACTAAGTGCCATTCAATAACATCATCCCTTTCAAGTACCTTACTTGAATATGATCTAGGTGAATCAATCATCCATCCTTTTGTTTCAGATGTCATGTTAAATCCCAGAGACACAGAATTGTCATTCTCCGATGATTCAACTTTAACAGGCCTTAGACATCTAACTCTCAACGAATAAGAGGAACAAATTCCATCTTGACTACATATGTCTCTCACAATCACCTTATATCATACCTGAACCTAGCCTTATGAACTGTTAATTTTTCATAACAGCAAAGTACTAAGTCAAAGTATAATACTTGGTGAATATCAAGACCCTATATGTATCTCAGGTTTGAGGATAAAATGATATTCGCCTTTACTCAATATCTCTTATGACTAATCACTAAGATTCCATGCAGAGACAATTGAGAGCGGGTCAGTCCAATATCTATATCCCATAGATATCAATGAACCTTGGTAGCAACAACTTGCTTCATATTCATACCTTATGAATATCAACCAATCCAAGTTCATTATAGTCTTACATTCATAGTTGTTCCCACAAGTATGATCGACCACGGACGTTTAGAATAACTTGCTTATTCACGGATTTAAACATGCTAAAAGGATGAACAAATGAAAATTATAAACATATAATTAAGTTAAATAACATAAGTTCCAATATCCAAATACAAAATTTGATCAAATCCAATCACTAGAATATCGAAGTCCTAAGGCACAAGTATGACTTTCATGTTTTGACCTATCTAGGAGCTTCGTGAGTGGATCCGCAATGTTTTGATCAGTGTGAACTTTGCGAATACATATCTTTCCTTTTTCAACTTCATCCCTTATGTAGTTGAATCTCCGTTCAATGTGCCGAGTCTTTTGATGAGCACGAGGTTCCTTGATTTGAGCAATCGCACCCTCATTGTCACAAAAGATCTCTAGGGGGTCTTGAATGGTAGCAACAACCCCTAGATCAGCAATGAACTTCCTAAGCGCAGCTTCTTGAGCTGCCAATGAGGCGGCGATGTATTCTGATTCTGTTGTAGACAGTGCCACCACATCTTGCTTTGAGCTCTTCCAAGAGACTGCTCCTCCATTCATAATGAAGACATATCCCGACTGTGATCGAGAATCATCTCGATCAGTTTGGAAACTCGCATCCGTGTAACCCTTTACAGCAAGTTCCTCCTCACCAGATCCATATATTAAGAACATGTCCTTAGTATTTCTAAGGTATTTCAAAATACTCTTAACAGCCATCCAATGACTATTACCAGGATTCTGTTGATATCTACTTGTCATGCTTAAAGCACATGACACGTCTGGCCTAGTACATATCATTGCATACATGATGGATCCTATAGCAGATGCATATGGGACTCCATTCATTCTTTCTTGTTCAACCTTTGAACTAGGACATTGAGATGAGCTCAATATAGTCCCCTTTTGAATAGGTACCAAACCTTTCTTAGAATTCTCCATCTTGAACCTTTTCAAGATCTTTTCAATGTATGCACTTTGGTTTAAACCTATCAACCGCCTTGATCTATCTCTATAGATCTTTATTCCCAAAATATAGGTGGCTTCACCAAGATCCTTAATGGAAAAACAGCTTCCAAGCCAGGTTTTTACACCTTCCAAGGTTGGAATGTCATTTCCAAATAGCAGAATGTCATCGACATATAATACCAGGAAAGTAATAATGCTCCCACTAGCTTTCTTATACACACAAGCTTCATCAGCGTTTTTGATGAAGCCAAATTTCTTTACTTCATCATCAAAACTGTGATTCCAACTTCTTGACACTTGTTTCAATCCATAGATTGATTTCTTTAACTTGCATACCTTGTTAGGATGTTTTGGATCGACAAAACCTTCAGGCTGTTTCATATGGACATCTTCCTCAAGATATCCATTAAGGAAGGCGGTTTTGACATCCATTTGCCAAATCTCATAGTCATAATATGCTGCTATGGCAAACAATATCCTAATAGACTTTAGCATCGCAACAGGTGAGAAAGTTTCATCATAATCAACCCCTTGAGTTTGAGTGAAACCTTTCGCTACAAGTCTAGCCTTATAAGTATCCAAGTTTCCATGCATATCGGTTTTCTTCTTGAAAACCCACTTACTTCCAACTATCTTGGACTTTAGAGGTGGTGTAACCAATTCCCAAACTTGGTTATCATACATGGATTGCATCTCAACGTTCATGGCTTCTTGCCATTTGTCAAAATTCAGGTTTTGACATTGCATCATGGTATGTGGTTGGTTCATCCGAATCTACCACATAGCATCCATCCATGAAAGATCCATATCTCTCAGGAGGAATACTAGTTCTACCAGATCTGCGAACGTTTTGTGTATCTTGATCATCCATATGATCATTCTTAACATCCTCATGTTGATTGCTAGTATCAACCAATTGTGTATCGTCTTGTGAATCTTGAACCTCTTCAAGTTCCACTGCTCTTCCACTAGTTTCTTCCGAAAGAAACTTAGTCTCCAAGAACTCTGCCTTTCGAGCAATAAATACTTTCTGCTCTGTTGGATCATAAAAATAATATCCAATACAATCTCTAGGATATCCAATGAAGATACACTTTGTGGATCGGGCTTCTAGTGTGTTTTGAGCGTATTGCTTAGGATAAGCCTCACACCCCCAAACTTTCAAATATGATAATGATGGAACCCTTCCATGCCATATTTCGAAAGGTGTCCTTTCCACTTTCTTGGTTGGGGCCATATTTAAAATACGGGCCGCGGAGAGCAATGCAAAACCCCAAAATGATAGAGGTAGTGTACTTCTAGCCATCATAGATCGAACCATATCCAATAGAGTTCGATTCCTCCTTTCAGACACACCATTATGTTGTGGTGTTCCAGGTGGAGTAAGTTGTGAGACAATCCCACAACTTCTAAGATACTCTTGAAATTCACTACTCAGGTATTCACCTCCTCTATCTGTACAAAGAATCTTGACTGTTTTGTTGAGTTGATTTTCAACTTCATTCTTGAAGATTTTGAACATTTCAAAAGATTCATGTTTGTGTCTTAACAAGTACACATACCCATAACGACTATAGTCATCGGTAAAAGTAATGAAGTATCTTTCACCATTCCTAGTTGTTGGTTTAAAAGGTCCACATACATCCGAATGTATGATCCCTAATAAATCCTTTGCCCTTTCATTAGTCCCACTAAAAGGGGCCTTTGTCATTTTTTTTGGTAAAGGGATTTACCCTGGTGATTTTATAAATAAACTATAAAACAAGTAGAGTGGAAAGCCCACTCTAATTCAGTCTTGGACATACCCAGAGACTGTGAAACAACCAAGCTAAACAGGAAAACAAACAACCTATCAACCAAGAAAACAACCAAGAACAAAATCCTATCTATCAAACTCCATCATTCTCCTTCTTGTTGATCATGAATACCCCATCGAATGAAAACAAGACTCGCATACATCAAATGAAACATTTTCATTAGTTTTTAAAAGACCATTCTTTTGGAGTTTTTGCATACGATTCTTGTTTATATGACCAAGGCGACAATGCCAAAGATAGGAATCACTCAAGTCTTGTTTGAGCCTTTTGGTGGTGGCTTGGTACATAGAGCTATCATATGTGGTGTTATTATGAACCAATTCATAAATACCATTACAAGGTATAGCCTTAAAATAAAACACATGATTTAAAGAAACATGAATATCATTGTCAACAAACTTGAAATCATAATCACATTGTCTTAAACGGGAAACAGAAATAATGTTCCTAGTTAAACTAGGAGCATACAAAACATTCTTTAAAATAACTTCCAAACCACTTGGAAGCTTCAAAATGTAGTCTCCTTGGGCTTCCACGTGAACCTTTGCACCATTGCCCATGAAGAGACTTATTTCCCCTTTTGCATAATGCTCACTTCTTTTGAACCCCTGCAACAAATTGCAAATATGAGTTCCACATCCAGTATCTAATACCCATGTGTTAGAAGAAATAACATTTAGCTCAACATGTATCATAAACATTGTACCTGAAGTTTGCCCCGCGTCCCTCTTCGATCTCAACGCTTTGAGATAGACCGGACAATTGCGTTTCCAATGGCCTACTTCACCACACTCAAAACACGGGTCATCATGAGCAACCTTTTGCTTCTTTTCCTTCGGTTTGGGCGGTTCTACTTTTGCTTTACCCTTACCCTTCCCTTTAACGTGCCCCTTCCCTTTTGCAACATTTTCCCTAGGGTCGGGGATGTGCCTTTTCCTACTACCACCTTCATTGATCGTAAGGACTGGTAGAACCTTTCTACCCATGCCTGCCTCGGCCGTTTTGAGCATTGAATGAAGCTCACCAATGCTCTTGTCCCATCCATTCATGTTATAGTTCATAACGAAGCTATCAAACTTCTTGGATAGGGAGTTGAGGATCAAATCTGTCGCCAACTCGTTGGACACACGACAGTTAAGCCTTTCAAGGCGATCAATGTGGCTCTTCATCTTGAGAACATAAGATGATACCGATTGGGTCTCGTCCATTCGACATGCATGGAGTGCTCGAACCGTTTCGAAGCGCTCCACCCTTGATTGTTGTTGGAACATTTCCCTCAACTGGGTGATCATGTCATAGGCATTGTGGTTCTCAAAGTCCTTTTGCAAATCAGGAATCATACTCGCTTGCATGAGACATGAGACTTGCACAGAGTCTTCGGTGTACTTGACCCATTCGGCAAAGGCCTCAACGTCATTTTCATCGGGTTGATCGGGAATGGGATCGTCAAACACATAGGACTTCTTTTCTTGTTTGAGAACAATTCTCAAATTTCATTACCAATCCATGAAGTTCCCATGGTTTAGACGTTCCTTTTCAAGGATGGTTCTTAGTGATAGGTTATGGACGGTCGGGATTGCGTTGTTGTTGTTAGCCATCTACAATTTTACAAAGTTCAATTTTTAGTACTTTTAATATCAATGTATTTTGATTATTAATACCCTTTTTGTCTCATAGACAATTAATAGTCAAAATTTAGAATCCAACGTTACATTTAAATATCGGTTAGGTGACCTTTATCCCTTTATTTAAATTAACAAGGTAGTCAACGTTTGACAATTGTAACCTATTACAATTTCTAGTGTATGGGATCGGTTAAACATCTTATGTTTGTTTGGCATGTTTATCCCATCAACAACCTTTGTACGTCATGCTTCGGTGATCCTAATGCATGATTTCCAAATTAAGTCGTCCTACTTAGACACACGTGTGGATTTGCTAATATTAGTGGTTAGGTGACCTTTATCCCATAAATACGGCAAACCCACCTCAAACTCATAAGTTCCTTTTAATGTGGTTAGGTGACCTTTACCCCACATTAAATTCTCAAATGATTCGAGTGTTGTATAATAGGATGGTGTTTGACTTGTTTTAAAAGGGATTTGTGTTTCACAAAATTCTAGTTTGGAAAACAATTTTCATACCTTGCATTTGCATGCATTCAAATGCATGGTAGTTTGTTTGAAAACTTATTTCAAAGTTCCTCTTGATTACTCATTAAATTATGAAATCAATAACCTTTGGGAAAACAATTTTATGCGAGTTGTTGATTCTATGTTGTTAACTATCCAATTCCACAATAAGATAATATGAACATAAATCAACCATACATGCATAATATAACCATCATAAGTTCATAACCATAGCCAATGGATTTGACAACACTTGTTGGCCAAAACAAGTGTGCCAAGAGGGTCAATAATAAAGCATAAACATGACACAAGGCATTGAGATGGTGTGCTCCCACTTGATCCCGCATCCTAATGCATCAAGTGTCCATTTTGTGTTGTCACCATTTTGCTTTATTTGGGCTTTCTTTTGGGCTCCAACTTCAGCTCCTAGCTTCCTTGGGCCTTCATGCTTTGGGCTTTGGTTATTGGGTTAAAAACCAATCTTGGGCTATGAGGCCCATTTGGGCCTAAAATGGCCCAAACCAAAAAACCAAAGTCTTCTTGAACTTCTTTTACAAAATATATCCTAATACATTTTTACTAGTAAAAGAAATACAACTAATCTACTTATTATTACAAACCATCATAAATAATAAATAGATTACATACCCAAATAAATAATTATTACAACCCAATTGAATAATCAAACAACATCACAACACAAAACTCATCCAAATACAAGGTATTGGCTAGGTTATGAACATCCATATACACATCCAAATATGCAAGCATTTCAAGTTAAAATGGTTCCCCTTTTCACCCTAAATTTTCGGCCAAGGTTATGCAAACCGAAAATTTTGGTTTTGTCCAAACAAAACAAACAATCCATCAATGTGACTTGATTTTAAAGATTACCATATGCATGTAAAATATAATCTTTAAAACCACAAAGGGGTAACCATTCAGCCCTAAAAGTCACGGCCATATGGTGTTTCACATCACAAAAACTTCAAATGTATAATCTATGTATGTATGCATTCGTATAAGTGGCTCTTGATGCCATTGAAGGACTTTAACAAGTTTATCAAAGTTCATATAAGCTTGTTTATATGAAAAACGCAGCGGAATATAAGTTTAAAACTTGTTAATAAGTTGATTATTAAACCCATTTGATAATCAAAATCCAAACCATGGATCCATATACGAAATACATACAATAAGGACAACCATAGGATGTTTAGAGAACAACCTTTCAAGCTGCTAGAAAACGACTTGATTGAGATGCTAAAGATGAACTTGTGGCTGAATCTTCAAGCAAGAAGACCTCAAGAAGGTGATACCCCAAGCTACCAACAAAACACCCTTTGATGCTAGGATCTTGCAACACCAACTTTCAGCTTAAAACACTTTTAAAGCTGAAAAATTCCAGCCTTGTTTTCTCTTGATGCTGCCGTGAACAAGAAGAGAAGAGAAAGGGAGAGTTTTTGCACTTTTTCTTGAGAGAGATGTGTTCTTTGCATGTATGTTGCTTGTGGGTGTAAAAGCCATCTTTTAAAGCAATTGGCTGGCCTCTATGGCAGCCCCTTGGGCCGAGAACAAGCTGCCACCAATGGGTGGCATGCCTTTTGTTTTTATCTATCCAATTGTATTATTAGAACTACAAAATAGAATATGTAACATTTACATATTATTTTGTACACCCAACTAGCTCTACCATATCATTAATTAAAACCCAAGTTAATTAATTTGTAACATCTTACATGCCATGTTTTTGTTTCATTTTATAAATGTTAATTAACCATTAAGTAACAATTATAAAGTAATCTCTCAGAGTTAATAAATAAACCCATGTTAGTTATTAATTTCTTAAGTGCATCTATTTTAGAAAACAATTTTCTAAACCCTTTGGTGTCGTTATTTATTTAACTGATCAAATCAATAAATAAATATTGCAGATGTTTGTCTAGCCTGTTATTGGGTATGACCCGACTTGGATCATATCACACTAGCCACATCAATTTAATATGTATCTTGGGCAGATCGAATCCTACATATTTCGTTTATGTCTACTCTGATTTAAGGTTCAAATGTTTATTTATATTCATAGAGTGTCGTTTGATATGACCTTGTCTGAGATCTTGGTTTGTCACACGCCTCGCAGTAAAACCCCGCACGTGGAATTTGAGGGAGTGACACCAATGATGATTATAATCAGATATTATTAGATTTGTTCACAAGTGTGTTCAGAAGGCTTAAGAATCAAAAACCTCCATAGCATTGGAGGTTGTTACGAAAAGCAAACCATTATCAATGCGAGAATTATTGTTGTTTAATTTTTTAGTATAACTAGTTCCTTTCCCATTTATTTAGTTAAACTTTCATGAATACTTATACACCAATCTTTACTTGTACAACGTTAATTAAAATACAAGTAAATCTTATTCACTTAATCGTGTTACCTTGATTTGGCTTCGTTTTTATCCATAGGTATTGTGTCTCTTGTTTGACATTTGATTACTTTCATTCCGCCAGTTTACTTTGATTCTCGATTCTTTTTGAGTGAATACGAGTTGTTTATTGTTTCTTTACACCTGGTTTCCTTGCCTAGAAGTAAATAAAGTATTCATTGAATCTGCGTATGTAATATTAATTGATACGGTGCACTTTTAATGTAATAGTGTTCGAAGTTGGTTGTGGAATGTTCTCGATGAGTTTCGGGCACAAGTGTAATGATTTTAGGGTTCATTCATGTGGTTTTGTGTTTGGAATTGGATTCTATTTATACAATACATATTATCTTCCATTTCTGATTGATTAGTATGATTCCAATGATGATTATAATCGGATATGATTAGATTTGTTCACGAGTGTGTTCAAAAGGCTTAAGAATCAAAAAACTCCATAGCATTTGAGGTTGTTACGAAAAGCAAACCATTATTAATGCAAAAACTATTGATGTTTAATTTTTTAGTATAACTAGTTCCTTTCCCATTTATTTAGTTAAGCTTTCATGAATACTTATACACCAATCTTTAGTTGTATAATGTTAATTAAAATACAAGTAAATCTTATTCACTTAATCGTGTTACCTTGATTTGGCTTGTTTTTTATCCATCAGGTATTACGTCTCTTGTTTGACGTTTGATACTTTCATTCCGCCAGTGTAGTTTGATTCTCAATTCTTTTTGAGTGAATACGAGTTGTTTATTGTTTCTTTACACCTGGTTTCCATGCCTAGAAGTTAAAAAAGTATTCGTTGAATCCATATACGTAATATTGATTGATTCGGAGCACTTTTGATGTAATAGTGTTCGAAGTTGGTTATGGAATGATCTCGATGAGTTTTGGGCACGAGTGTATTGATTTTAGGGTTCATTCGTGTGGTTTCGTGTTTGGAATTGGTTTCTATTTATACAATAGATATTATCTTCCATTTCTAATTGATTAGTATGATTCCAATGATGATTATAATCGGATATGATTTGATTTGTTCACGAGTGTGTTCAGAAGGCTTAAGAATCAAAAAACTCCATAGCATTGGAGGTTGTTGCGAAAAGCAAACCATTATTAACGCGAGAACTATTGTTGTTTAATTTTTAGTATAACTAGTTCCTTTCCCATTTATTTAGTTAAGCTTTCAAGAATACTTATACACCAAACTTTAGTTGTACAATGTTAATTAAAATACAAGTAAATCTTATTCACTTAAACGTGTTACCTTGATTTGGCTTGTTTTTTATCCATCAGGTATTGCGTCTCTTGTTTGACGTTTGATTACTTTCGTTCCGCCAGTGTAGTTTGATTCTCAATTCTTTTTGAGTGAATATGAGTTGTTTATTGTTTCTTTACACCTGGTTTCCTTGCCTAGAAGTTAATAAAGTATTCATTGAATCCACATACGTAATATTGATTGATTCGATGCACTTTTGATGTAATAGTGTTCGAAGTTGGTTATGGAATGATCTCGATGAGTTTCGGGCACAAGTGTATTGATTTTAGGGTTCATTCGTGTGGTTTCGTGTTCGGAATTGGTTTCTATTTATACAATAGATATTATCTTCCATGTCTGATTGATTAGAATGATTCCAATGATGATTATAATCGGATATGATTAGATTTGTTCACGAGTGTGTTCAGAAGGCTTAAGAATCAAAAAACTCCATAGCATTGAAGGTTGTTAAGAAAAGCAAACCATTATTAATGCGAGAACTATTGTTGTTTAATTTTTATGTATAACTAGTTCCTTTCCCATTTATTTAGTTAAGCTTTCATGAATACTTAGACACCAAACTTTAGTTGTACAATGTTAATTAAAATACAAGTAAATCTTATTCACTTAATCGTGTTACCTTGATTTGGCTTGTTTTTTATCCATCAGGTATTTCGTCTATTGTTTGACGTTTGATTACTTTCATTCCGCCAGTGTAGTTTGATTCTCTATTCTTTTTGAGTAAAAACGAGTTGTTTATTGTTTCTTTACACCTGGTTTCCTTGCCTAGAAGTTAATAAAGTATTCATTGAATCCACATACGTAATATTGATTGATTTGATGCACTTTTGATGTAATATTTTTCGAAGTTGGTTATGGAATGATCTCGATGAGTTTCGGGCACGAGTGTATTGATTTTAGGGTTCATTCGTGTGGTTTCGTGTTTGGAATTGGTTTCTATTTATACAATAGATATTATCTTCCATTTCTGATTGATTAGAATGATTCCAATGATGATTATAATCGGATATGATTAGATTTGTTCACGAGTGTGTTAAGAAGGCTTAAGAATCAAAAAACTCCATAGCATTGAAGGTTGTTACGAAAAGCAAACCATTATTAATGCGAGAACTATTGTTGTTTAATTTTTATGTATAACTAGTTCCTTTCCCATTTATTAAGTTAAGCTTTCATGAATACTTAGACACCAAACTTTAGTTGTACAATGTTAATTGAAATGCAAGTAAATCTTATTCACTTAATCGTGTTACCTTGATTTGGCTTGTTTTTTATCCATCAGGTATTTCGTCTATTGTTTGATGTTTGATTACTTTCATTCCGCCAGTGTAGTTTGATTCTCAATTCTTTTTGAGTAAAAACGAGTTGTTTATTGTTTCTTTACACCTGGTTTCCTTGCCTAGAAGTTAATAAAGTATTCATTGAATCCACATACGTAATATTGATTGATTCGATGCACTTTTGATGTAATATTTTTCGAAGTTGGTAATGGAATGATCTCGATGAGTTTTGGGCACAAGAGTATTGATTTTAGGGTTCATTCATGTGGTTTCGTGTTCGGAATTGGTTTCTATTTATACAATAGATATTATCTTCCATTTCTGATTGATTAGTATGATTCCAATGATGATTATAATCGGATATGATTAGATTTGTTCACGAGTGTGTTCAGAAGGCTTAAGAATCAAAAAACTCCATAGCATTGAAGGTTGTTACGAAAAGCAAACCATTATTAATGCGAGAACTATTGTTGTTTAAATTTTATGTATAACTAGTTCCTTTCCCATTTATTTAGTTAAGCTTTCATGAATACTTAAAATCCAAACTTTAGTTGTACAATGTTAATTGAAATACAAGTAAATCTTATTCACTTAATCGTGTTACCTTGATTTGGCTTGTTTTTTATCCATCAGGTATTTCGTCTATTGTTTGACGTGTGATTACTTTCATTCCGCCAGTGTAGTTTGATTCTCGATTCTTTTGAGTAAAAACGAGTTGTTTATTGTTTCTTTACACCTGGTTTCCTTGCCTATAAGTTAATAAAGTATTCATTGAATCCACATACGTAATATTGATTGATTCGATGCACTTTTGATGTAATATTTTTCGAAGTTGGTTATGGAATGATCTCGATGAGTTTCGGGCACGAGTGTATTGATTTTAGGGTTCATTCGTGTGGTTTCGTGTTCGGAATTGGTTACTATTTATACAATAAATATTATCTTCCATTTCTGATTGATTAGTATGATTCCAATGATGATTATAATCGGATATGATTAGATTTGTTCACGAGTGTGTTCAGAAGGCTTAAGAATCAAAAAACTCCATAGCATTGAAGGTTGTTACGAAAAGCAAACCATTATTAATGCGAGAACTATTGTTGTTTAATTTTTATGTATAACTAGTTCCTTTCCCATTTATTTAGTTAAGCTTACATGAATACTTAGACACCAAACTTTAGATGTACAATGTTAATTGAAATACAAGTAAATCTTATTCACTTAATCGTGTTACCTTGATTTGGCTTGTTTTTTATCCATCAGGTATTTCGTCTATTGTTTGACGTTTGATTACTTTCATTCCGCCAGTGTAGTTTGATTCTCGATTCTTTTTGAGTAAAAACAAGTTGTTTATTGTTTCTTTACACCTGGTTTCCTTTCCTAGAAGTTAATAAAGTATTCATTGAATCCACATACGTAATATTTATTGATTCGATGCACTTTTGATGTAATAGTGTTCGAAGTTGGTTATGGAATGATCTCGATGAGTTTCGGGCACGAGTGTATTGATTTTAGGGTTCATTCGTGTGGTTTCGTGTTCGGAACTGGTTTCTATTTATACAATAGATATTATCTTCCATTTCTGATTGATTAGTATGATTTCAATGATGATTATAATCAGATATGATTAGATTTGTTCACGAGTGTGTTCAGAAGGCTTTAGAATCAAAAAACTCCATAGCATTGAACGTTGTTACGAAAAGCAAACCATTATTAATGCGAGAACTATTGTTGTTTAATTTTTTAGTATAACTAGTTCCTTTCCCATTTATTTAGTTAAGCTTTCATGAATACTTATACACCAATCTATAGTTGTACAATGTTAATTAAAATACAAATAAATCTTATTCACTTAATCGTGTTACCTTGATTCGGCTTCTTTTTTATCCATCAGATATTGCGTCTCTTGTTTGACGTTTGATTACCTTTATTCCGCTAGTGTACTTTGATTCTCCATTCTTTTTGAGTGAATACGAGTTGTTTATTGTTTCTTTACACCTGGTTTCCTTGCCTAGAAGTTAAAAAAGTATTCATTTAATCCACATACATAATATTGATTGATTCGGTGCACTTTTGATGTAATAGTGTTTGAAGTTGGTTGTGGAATTTTCTCGATGAGTTTCGGGCACGAGTGTATTGAGATTAGGGTTCATTCGTGTGGTTTTGTGTTCGGAATTGGTTTCTATGTATACAATAGATATTATCTTCTATTTTTGATTGATTAGCATGGTTCCAATGATGATTATAATCGGATATGATTAGATTTGTTCACGAGTATGTTCAGAAGGCTTAAGAATCATAAAACTCCATAGCATTGGAGGTTGTTACGAAAAGCAAACCATTATCAATGCGAGAACTATTGTTGTTTAATTTTTTAGTATAACTAGTTCCTTTTCCATTTATTTAGTTAAGCTTTCATGAATACTTACACACCAATCTTTAGTTGTACAATGTTAATTAAAATACAAGTAAATCTTATTCACTTATTCGTGTTACCTTGATTTGGCTTCTTTTTTATGCATCAGGTATAGCGTCTCTTGTTTGACGTTTGATTACTTTCATTCCGCCTATGTACTTTGATTCTCGATTCTTTTTGAGTGAATACGAGTTGTTTATTGTTTCTTTACACCTGGTTTCCTTGCCTTGAAGTTAATAAAGTATTCATTGAATACGCATATGTATTATTGATTGATTCGATGCACTTTTGATGAAATAGTGTTCGATGTTGGTTGTGGAATGTCCTCGATGAGTTTCGGGCACGAGTGTATTGATTTTAGGGTTCATTCGTGTGGTTTTGTGTTCGAAATTGGTTTCTATTTATACAATAGATATTATCTTCCATTTTTGATTGATTAGTATGACTCCAATGATGATTATAATCGGATATGATTAGATTTGTTCACGAGTGTGTTCAGAAGGCTTAAGAATAAAAAAACTGCATAGCATTGAAGGTTGTTACGAAAAGCAAACCATTATTAATGCGAGAACTATTGTTGTTTAATTTTTATGTATAACTAGTTCCTTTCCCATTTATTAAGTTAAGCTTTCATGAATACTTAGACACCAAACTTTAGTTGTACAATGTTAATTGAAATGCAAGTAAATCTTATTCACTTAATCGTGTTACCTTGATTTGGCTTGTTTTTTATCCATCAGGTATTTCGTCTATTGTTTGACGTTTGATTACTTTCATTCCGCCAGTGTAGTTTGATTCTCAATTCTTTTTGAGTAAAAACGAGTTGTTTATTGTTTCTTTACACCTGGTTTCCTTGCCTAGAAGTTAATAAAGTATTCATTGAATCCACATACGTAATATTGATTGATTCGATGCACTTTTGATGTAATATTTCTCGAAGTTGGTAACGGAATGATCTCGATGAGTTTTGGGCACGAGAGTATTGATTTTAGGGTTCATTCATGTAGTTTCGTGTTCGGAATTGGTTTCTATTTATACAATAGATATTATCTTCCATTTCTGATTGATTAGTATGATTCCAATGATGATTATAATCGGATATGATTAGATTTGTTCACGAGTGTGTTCAGAAGGCTTAAGAATCAAAAACTCCATAGCATTGAAGGTTGTTACGAAAAGCAAACCATTATTAATGCGAGAACTATTGTTGTTTAAATTTTATGTATAACTAGTTCCTTTCCCATTTATTTAGTTAAGCTTTCATGAATACTTAAACACCAAACTTTAGTTGTACAATGTTAATTGAAATACAAGTAAATCTTATTCACTTAATCGTGTTACCTTGATTTGGCTTGTTTTTTATCCATCAGGTATTTCGTCTATTGTTTGACGTTTGATTACTTTCATTCCGCCAGTGTAGTTTGATTCTCGATTCTTTTTGAGTAAAAACGAGTTGTTTATTGTTTCTTTACACCTGGTTTCCTTGCCTATAAGTTAATAAAGTATTCATTGAATCCACATACGTAATATTGATTGATTTGATGCACTTTTGATGTAATATTTTTCGAAGTTGGTTATGGAATGATCTCGATGAGTTTCGGGCACGAGTGTATTGATTTTAGGGTTCATTCGTGTGGTTTCGTGTTCGGAATTGGTTTCTATTTATACAATAAATATTATCTTCCATTTCTGATTGATTAGTATGATTCCAATGATGATTATAATCGGATATGATTAGATTTGTTCACGAGTGTGTTCAGAAGGCTTAAGAATCAAAAAACTCCATAGCATTGAAGGTTGTTACGAAAAGCAAACCATTATTAATGCGAGAACTATTGTTGTTTAATTTTTATGTATAACTAGTTCCTTTCCCATTTATTTAGTTAAGCTTACATGAATACTTAGACACCAAACTTTAGATGTACAATGTTAATTGAAATACAAGTAAATCTTATTCACTTAATCGTGTTACCTTGATTTGGCTTGTTTTTTATCCATCAGGTATTTCGTCTATTGTTTGACGTTTGATTACTTTCATTCCGCCAGTGTAGTTTGATTCTCGATTCTTTTTGAGTAAAAACAAGTTGTTTATTGTCTCTTTACACCTGGTTTCCTTTCCTAGAAGTTAATAAAGTATTCATTGAATCCACATACGTAATATTTATTGATTCGATGCACTTTTGATGTAATAGTGTTCGAAGTTGGTTATGGAATGATCTCGATGAGTTTCGGGCACGAGTGTATTGATTTTAGGGTTCATTCGTGTGGTTTCGTGTTCGGAACTGGTTTCTATTTATACAATAGATATTATCTTCCATTTCTGATTGATTAGTATGATTCCAATGATGATTATAATCAGATATGATTAGATTTGTTCACGAGTGTGTTCAGAAGACTTTAGAATCAAAAAACTCCATAGCATTGAACGTTGTTACGAAAAGCAAACCATTATTAATGCGAGAACTATTGTTGTTTAATTTTTTAGTATAACTAGTTCCTTTCCCATTTATTTAGTTAAGCTTTCATGAATACTTATACACCAATCTATAGTTGTACAATGTTAATTAAAATACAAATAAATCTTATTCACTTAATCGTGTTACCTTGATTCGGCTTCTTTTTTATCCATCAGATATTGCGTCTCTTGTTTGACGTTTGATTACTTTTATTCCGCTAGTGTACTTTGATTCTCCATTCTTTTTGAGTGAATACGAGTTGTTTATTGTTTCTTTACACCTGGTTTCCTTGCCTAGAAGTTAAAAAATTATTCATTTATTCCACATACATAATATTGATTGATTCGGTGCACTTTTGATGTAATAGTGTTTGAAGTTGGTTGTGGAATTTTCTCGATGAGTTTCGGGCACGAGTGTATTGAGATTAGGGTTCATTCGTGTGGTTTTTTGTTCGGAATTGGTTTCTATGTATACAATAGATATTATCTTCTATTTTTGATTGATTAGTATGGTTCCAATGATGATTATAATCGGATATGATTAGATTTGTTCACGAGTATGTTCAGAAGGCTTAAGAATCATAAAACTCCATAGCATTGGAGGTTGTTACGAAAAGCAAACCATTATCAATGCGAGAACTATTGTTGTTTAATTTTTTAGTATATCTAGTTCCTTTTCCATTTATTTAGTTAAGCTTTCATGAATACTTACACACCAATCTTTAGTTGTACAATGTTAATTAAAATACAAGTAAATCTTATTCACTTATTCGTGTTACCTTGATTTGGCTTCTTTTTTATGCATCAGGTATAGCGTCTCTTGTTTGACGTTTGATTACTTTCATTCCGCCTATGTACTTTGATTCTCGATTCTTTTTGAGTGAATACGAGTTGTTTATTGTTTCTTTACACCTGGTTTCCTTGCCTTGAAGTTAATAAAGTATTCATTGAATACGCATATGTATTATTGATTGATTCGATGCACTTTTGATGAAATAGTGTTCGAAGTTGGTTGTGGAATGTCCTCGATGAGTTTCGGGCACGAGTGTATTGATTTTAGGGTTCATTCGTGTGGTTTTGTGTTCGAAATTGGTTTCTATTTATACAATAGATATTATCTTCCATTTTTGATTGATTAGTATGATTCCAATGATGATTATAATCGGATATGATTACATTTGTTCATGAGTGTGTTCGGAAGGCTTAAGAATCAAAAAACTCCATAGCATTGGAGGTTGTTACGAAAAGCAAACCACTATTAATGCGAGAACTATTGTTGTTTAATTTTTTAGTATAAATAGTTCCTTTCCCATTTATTTAGTTAAGCTTTCATTAATACCTATACACCAATCTTTAGTTGTACAATGTTAATTAAATACAAGTAAATCTTATTCACTTAATTGTGTTACCTTGATTTCGCTTCTTTTTTATCCATCAGGTATTGCGTCTCTTGTTTTACGTTTGATTACTTTCATTCCGCCAGTGTACTTTGATTCTCGATTCTTTTTGAGTGAATACGAGTTGTTTATTGTTTCTTTAATGTGACAACCGACCTCTAGGTTGTTATTCTAACCCTAATTTACTTGCATCATTATACGTCTTATGAGTACTATTACTAGAAACAATCCAACCCTATCAATGAATTTTGAATCATTTCTTGCTATTTGATCCATTTTATGATTTCATGTGATTTTATTGATTTTTAGTTAGTTTAGGTTTTACCTTTTTAAAACTTGGTGTCCTGGGAATGTTAACTAGCCACCTTTAAAAAATTTAATCTCAAGTGAAACAATTAAAATGTGAGCATACATTCACACTTATAAATTTTCGGTTCATGCATGCATGGACATGCACAAGTCACTACAATCAACATCATCCACCAAATAATATATTCTACCCAATACTACAAAATTACACCACCTAATAATTATTTACAATTAAAATTTAAATCTAATCACCCACAAGATGCCAAGATTCGGCCGCCCCCTCTCCCTCCACTCACCTCTCCTCTACACCACCCACACTCGCACCATTCAAATTACATGCAAGATCCTTATCACTACACCTCTCTCTCTCATTCTCTCAAACTCTCATCAGCTGAATACACACTCAAAAACACACACACAACCATTCTCTCTCGATTTCCAGCCTTGTTCATCGAAGAACAAGGCATTCACATACTCGGCCGACCAAAAATCGCAAGAAGGTGGCCATATTCGCGAGCTTTGGACACACCTCGGCATCTTGTTCGACTTTTCCAGCTTTGTTCGAAGATTCTCCAGCCTTGTCCAAGGAGTTTCAAGCTATCCAAGACCATCTACACTCTCCAAAACGTGAACAACACCAAGTGTAAGCTTCATGTCACCCGAAAATGGTCTTTTCATGTGTTTCTTTCACTTCTCTTTTAAAAACACCTCCTCTCCTTGTTGTAGCAGAAACCCGACGCTATTATCTTGTTCTTGAGGAGCCTTCAACTTCACAAGAGGTATCTCACACGTTATATTGGTCATTCTTGAGGTGGAAACCGATTTCCACCATGAAAACCCTATTTTTGGACTCTTTGCACCATCTAACTTGTAAATCTTGTAACCCTAGAAAGCAAAACTTATAACCCGCTTGTTAATGGTTTAATGGACTCCTAATAACCTGTTTTGAAAGTTACAAAAGAATATACACCGTGAATATATGGTTATAGCTCAAGATACACCTTAAAAACCTTCTTTTTACAAGAAATGTTACAATCTAAGCACTTGTTTGAAATGTTGGATTCTATATGCCCAAGACACATAGAACATTGATGTGGTTAGTATGTCATGATCCAAGTCGGGTTATACCCAATAACAAGCTTTGCAATCACCGACAATTATTCAATTGATGATATGATCATGCAATTAAATAATAACACCAAATTTAGAAAATGGGTTTTCTAAATAAGTTGCATATGAGATGGAACAACTTATTAGGATATTTTGTTCAAGAATATTACTTAGTGTTATTTAAGTTAGTTAGATAACATTAAATAATAAAAGAGTGTATAAGTTACACAATTAAAAGTTAATTGTACAACTTATAATAGACTAGTTTATAAAAATTGCTTGATTAGGTTTTGGGGGGAAAACCTTTTGAAGACCATAATTTTGGCCGCCCCCCTCTCCTATTAGAGTCCTTTTTACTTTCTTGAAAATCATAACTTTTATTACTAGTCCCACTCTCAAGACATCTCTCCTTTTCATACATGCAAAACACAACTTAGAAGCTTCAATCTCTTTCTCAAAGCTCTCGAATTTCAGCAGGTTTTGGAGAGGTATTGGACTCTTTTGGTGTTCATCTCCCTAGCAAGAAGAGGTATTTGCAAGTTAGCTTGGGGTATACAAGCTTGAGGGGTCCTTTCCTTGGAGCCTTGGCCGAATTTTGAGCATCTATCTTCCCTTTTTGGTCGACTATCTAGCTGCTGAAAGGTAGTTTTTCACAGCTCATTGTAGCTGTGACTTTATGTACATTTACATATGTTCATAGCTTGCTTATTCACATATAATGATCCTTTTGTTTTGTGTTTGTTTTATACATATATATGTCACCATAAGAACATGAAATTTCAGCTTTATAATCATGTTTTAAAATATATATCCGCTGCGTTTTTTAGAAAGTTTAAGAAGTTAAATTTCGTTTTATGTTCTAACAAACCCTACAATGGCATCAAGAGCCGGTTATGTGGATAGCTTGCTTGTTCTTGTCCTTTAAAAATCGTTTTATGGGACTTTATAACCCTTTTAAGGGCTGCAATATTCTTGTATGTTGAATCCCCAAACTTTCAAGGTTATATTACACATGCTTGTGATTAAACCTTGAAAGATATGTATGCTGATATGTATGTTGTTTGGATAATGTTTAAAACCCGAAATTTCAGTTTATGTTGGCTGAAATTTCGTGGGTTTTAGAGGGGATTCATTGTTATTTTTGGATGATATGATGAATGTTAATATTGGTGCATAACCTAGCCTTTGGCCTTGTGTTGTTTGGATGATTGCAATGGTTGTTTTTGTTTATTCAATGGGGTTGTATATTTATTTATTTGTTCTTTGTTTAAAATGTAATTTATTTATTATTGGGTTGTAATAAATAGATTAGGTGCATTTTCATTTTACTAGATATCTTGTATTAGGACTTTATATCTTGTAATATGAAGACGTATGCGTTGGAAGCACAAAGGAGAAACATGGAGCATTTTGGATGCGGTTTCAAGTGGGAAGCTTTTGGAAGCTTTCTATGTGTTTTGTTATGACCCTTAGGAATGCCTAAGGACCACACTTGTGATGGAAAACAAGTGTGGACCACTTTAGATGCTATGGTTATGCACATATGCTATGTTGTTTTGTTTATATTATTGTGGTTGATAGCATGTATGTGATATTTGCTTTAACAAACCTTTCTATGAACTTAACAAACTAATTAAATGGTTCTTAATCATTAAATGGTAATAAAAGGTTATTAAAATGATTTAATGATTTAAAGATTAAAATGGGTTTTAATCAAAGGACCATAGGGTTTCTTGTATTTGAAAGCATGCAAATACAAGTACATAGAGTTTTCTAAAACTTAAATTATGAAATCTCTAATATTTTAAACGAGATCAACACCGTCCTTTTACACAACACTTGAGTCACTTGGGGACTCTTAGTGGGATAAAGGTCACCTAACCATTTTGAGGGAGCTTGTGATTTGAGGTGAGAATGCCTTATTTGTGGGATAAAGGTCACCTAACCACTTATTTTGGCAAACTCACACGTGGATGTAAGTAGGGTGTCTTGATTTGCAAACCATGTCAAATGGATCACCTACGATGTGGTTTCCAAATGGTGTTGATGGGATTAACATGCCAACTTTACATATGATGTTTCAAGTCGATCCTATATCTCTAGAAGTTAATAAATTATTCATTGAATCCACATATGTAATATTGATTGATTCGGTGCACTTTTGATGTAATAGTGTTAGAAGTTGGTTGTGGAATGTTCTCGATGAGTTTCGGGCATGAGTGTATTGATTTTAGGGTTCATTCGTGTGGTTTCGTGTTCGGATTTGGTTTCTATTTATACAATAGATACTATCTCCCGTTTCTGATTGATTAGTATGATTCCAATGATGATTATAATCAGATATGATTAGATTTGTTCTCGAGTGTGTTCAGAAGGCTTAAGAATCAAAAACTCCATAGCATTGGAGGTTGTTATGAAAAAGCAAACCATTATCAATGCGAGAACTATTGTTGTTTAATTTTTTAGTATAACTAGTTCCTTTCCCAATTATTTTGTTAAGCTTTCATGAATACTTATACACCAATCTTTAGTTGTACAATGTTAATTAAAATACAAGTAAATCTTATTCACTTAATTGTGTTACCTTGATTTGGCTTCTTTTTTATCCATCAGGTGTTGCGTCTCTTGTTTGACATTTGATTACTTTCATTCCGCCAGTGTACTTTGATTCTCGATTCTTTTTGAGTGAATACTAGTTGTTTATTGTTTCTTTACACCTGGTTTCCTTGCCTAGAAGTTAATAAATTATTCATTGAATCCACATATGTAATATTGATTGATTCGGTGCACTTTTGATGTAATAGTATTCGAAATTGGTTGTGGAATGTTCTCGATGAGTTTCGGGCACGAGTGTTGTCACACCCCGGGCCCAGAGAGGCGGGACGTAACGGTTGGTAAACAACAACCAAAATGCAGCGGAAACTAAATGGTTTATTACCATGCATCTCACAATAGTTACATTAGAATATTGGCTTAGTTTCAGTTTACAAGGTGGCTCAATCTACAATCCATAGGTATCATGATCTATCTCTTGGTCAATATTTCTTGAGGCTTCAGTAACTAAGGCTTCTAGGCTCGACCTTTTCCTTCAACACCTACCCTCACTTCTTGCTTCGGATTTAAATATCTTCTATAGCTCAGCTAATCTACCTAGTTGTACCTGAAAGACATGCTCAAAAGATTTTGTGTCAACATAAAGTTGGTGAGTTCAAGTGTTTAAAGTTTAAAAACAAAAAGGACTTAACAAATCCTCATTTAATAAAAAGGAGTGAATCATAGTTTCAACATCGTGGGAGAATCATAATCAACCCTGCACTCAGTCCCGGTTGGCCTCTTCTAAAGTTGTGTTTAACCGGATATTCCCGAAGGAAGAACTGAGCCCCAAACCAGTGAACCATACCTGCCCTGATGGTTCACCATAGTTTCTTAACAAAACCTGTCACATGCCACAAACGATCACTTAGGATCTTAGTGGGGTACCCTTCCTGGAACGGAAGCCACTGTGTGTGGGGGATTCCCCAAATAGATCTATCCATATAAAACAAGCGGTTCACGAAAGAATTAATGATCATGATATAAGTATCAGCAGGTAACCATAAATCCCACATACAATCACCAAGCAAAGCACAAATATTGTTCGTAATTAACAGAGCATGTTTCACCCCAAAACAGTAGTAAAAAGGGGAATCACTAGAACTCACCTGGTATCCTTATATAAATTCTGAGCTCGGTAAAGAAAAGTGAAGGTCACCAACAAAGCAATCCTAATTAGAACATATGAGATTCATGTTTAGAATTAGCACGATGTCATTACATGTGTGCGGTTGAGCTCTTTAGTTAACTTAAAGTTAACGATTAGTATCATTGATGTACCTTAGCTTTTTGTGAAATTATCATTTGTTATGTACTAATTCGCGCTTATTAGGTTAATAAGTGCCTTTATTCGAGTAATGATTCTTTGTACAATGATTGTAATAATAATCGGTTGATAATAGGGATTCCAATCTTTATAGATAATTATTATTGATGATATTAGAAATCTTTAATGTTCCAATTATTGTATTAGATGTTCTAATAATATTTATATTGTTTATGCTGATTCTTTAAATGTGTGATACTTGCATAGGTATGCATGTAGTCAAACCTCTAAATGTTTGGTAGTATTAGCAATCTACAATGCATCAATTATTATGGATTTAAACTCTTATGTCATGATATTATGTTATTTTCACACGCATAGTATATATACTTTTTAAGATCGCCTAACTTAGGCTGTTAAAATGCTTAGCTTATTAATTATATGATACTTAGATGGTTCACGGATAGATATGTTTATATTCCGCTTAACTCGTTTAATGCAATCCAAAAATATGTTTTAAGCAATAAGTGTAAGTACACCTTCAAAGATCATCCATATTCCATAATTATATAGATATATTTCTACCAATAATGTAGTTAATATGATGCTAGAATAATTTGAATATCAATAATAGTTGTCATTATATCGAATAAAAAGGGTGATACAAATAATATTTATTCCAATAATAACAAGATGATCGACTATTAATAATATAAAGATGATGGATTATTATAGGATTATGAGTCTTGAATAAATACACGAGAATATCGGTTGACCAAAAGTATCCATTATATATACATATATATATATATATATATATATATATATATATATATATATATGTATACAGGTATGTACAATTGCATTTTATATATGTTAATCATCTATACGTCTTGTAAGGATTTTATGTGTCACGAGATTAGATAACTTCATATATGTTTCTAATATCCTTGTTCATATGAATACATTTCCAATGTTGTTTTCATTATGCGATTGCTCACGTTATTTTAAATTTTCGCATCCATTCATGATGATTTATAAACTAGTTAACATTTTATACATATTTGTAGCTCACCGCACACACAAGTTAGCATATAATCATTATATTTACGTATATGAATGTCTAGCGCACGGTTATACCTAACGTTTCCATATCGCGTCCTAGAACTCGCTTGATCCGACCCGCATCGCGTTGACTGTCCATTGACCAGTTTGACCAAGGTTTAACCTAACCAAAACACACCAAGATTACATACAACACTACTACATTGTTATCTCGCAACCAAACGCAACTAAACCGCAACATACGTTACTAAACATCTCGGTTATGACTTTTACCACCAATATCCACCACATGCACCCACTGTCCACCATGGATCGCTACCGGGCACCACCGGCAGGCCCGGAGCAGCCGGAATTCTTGCCGGAGTAAGGCTCCAAACCGCCAACTTTTCCAAGGATCTTGCAAAGATTCTACATGATCCCACTAGAATAATGTCAAACAGCTCTAACACACCTCAAATAGCAGCAACCACCACCCACAATCGTCGGTCCTTACCTCCGGCCAGCACTGCCGCGGCCGGCAGCCACCAAGCGGCCGAAACCCTAGCTGCCGATTATTCAACTGTCCACAACTTTCAAACCGCTAAGAGTTAGACAACACAGCTGCCACCATTGAAAAGATCTCGTCGAGAGAAAGGAGAGCATGGGCGGCACTCGTCGCCAGTCGCCGGCTCCGGCAGCTGGAAACCTCGCCAAAACCCTAGCCGCCGCTGCCTTCTCCCCGCCATAACTCCATCATCGTTGCGAATTAGAAGAAACTAACACCACCATTGGATTCAGGGGGTCGAGATTAGTGGGGGTAGGTTGAGAAGTTCGCCGGACTCCGCCGCCGCCGCCGCGGCACCGCCGCCCGCCGCCCATGCTCCGCCGTGGAGCCTCCTGCTCCGGCGGTTGCGGCTGCTGCAGCTCTTGGGAGCATTTTCTTGATGTTTTAGGGTTTGAAAATGAGGAAATGAGGGAAGTGTTTGCTTAAATACCTAGGGTTTTTGAGTGGGCTTGATTTAAAAATCGCGTATACGTCCCGAAAACTTCGTTATCGCGTAATAACCGGTCTTTTGGATCGAATATCATTAGATGACCTATAATAGATATATTTAATTACCTCTATTCAAAATAAAACGAATTCGGTATATTTATCGTCAAATTCTCGGGTTGGACCTAATCTCAGGCCGGTCCACGCTTCAGTCGCGTCTCGAACCACATTGCTCCTGGATAATCGTCTCACTCTCTAATTTAGAGTATGATAATAAATATATTAATTAGATAAATATTTACGATGTTATCGGGCTCGGTTGACGTATCAGATGTCAATTAAATGCCGGTGAAAATCGTATTCAGGTTTCTCACACTTATCTTGGTGGATTATGCACATTTGATGTAGAATCCCTTAGCAAGCATTATTTAAGATATTTGTTGTGATTAACAATGATTTTGATAGGATGACAAGCCATTATAAGGAAATTCTAATGGAACTCAAACGTTAGTACGCGTTAGATTACCGGACTTTACACGGTATAGGTTTTGAATCTGTTTTTAGTTTGGATCTTTCTAAAGTTACTTCAAGTCACATAATAATTCATTATTTCATGATTACTCATTTAATTAGTTCGCAAACGTTACTTGGGCCTTAAATGGGCCTTGTTTATAAGTTCGGGCCCTTATTGGGCTTATTAGGCCTAAAAAGGCTAGTTTCTTCTCCAAGTTTTATTTGGTAAGCCCAACTCAATTCAGACCTTTATTGGGCTTTATAATATTTTATGGTTTTCTAATTGGGCAATATTTCAGAGGTGTTACATTCTCCCCTCCTTAAAGAAATTTCGTCCTCAAAATTTTAGCATCACTAATACTGTTTCCGAGTGTGTTACACCCATAGCATAAGTCTTAAGGATTTGCAAATTTTTAGCCGAGCATACCAGGACAAATGCTGCCGATTTTGCATCAAATAACTGGGTTCGATTTAGATTCAAGTAATTATCCCAACGTTAGAACATGTTTGACAAAATCAGTGAGTCGTTTCATGAATAGATTTTTGGCTTCCCAATCAGATCATTTAACATTTGTACAAAATTAACAAGAAGAGATTCTCCACCGAGGTTCAACACACAATTCTACTAGGTAGATCTAGCAAGGAGACGAATACCAAAAAAAAAATTCTGTTAGTATTACCGTCCTCACGGAGAATCTTATGAAAGGTTTTGAAGTATCAGATGTTGGTGTGAATGCCTTCAACTTGACGTAATAGTCAAGTCGGCTATACGTCACTATTAACTCCTTAGAATCATAAGGTAATAGGTCATAAGATGTCATAGATTAAAGACTTCAGATCAAGGAGGATGTGGGCTCCCCAAGGAGTATAGATTAATATTTAGGAACCGCATGATTATTCCCATAAAGCTAAAACTAAGAAGTTTTCACTATTAATAAGAATGAAGAGGTTAGGTCACACACAAAGGTCACTACTTTTCCAACCTTCCTACTCCGGAACGATACTGCATGCGATAATCCTAGTCTTCGAGTAGTTCCACCTATCTTAACTTACGCATGTCGAGAGTTTTCCCATACAGGATGTGTCATAAGCTCTTGTGAACTGACGTTGGAAGAATCTGCAAGTTCACGATGGGATACGGGTGAAGTCAGTAGAAGAAAAGCCTAATTGTAGGCTATCCGAATTCATCAAAGCGGGTAAGTAATGACAAGCGCGGCCAAGACTTGTTCTTTCACATTTAGAAATGCGAGCGTCTTAGGACAAATGCGGATGATGGCCTCTCATCCGCACTTGTCAATGCGGTTGATATTACCGATTGCTGAACACCCTATTGAGTTTGAACTAGTATTCTAATGGGTAGTCGGGAGAGTAGTACAGCTAATGTATCCAAATGCATATTTTATTTTGTAAAAGTCGCGCCCCATAGTTCCAGTTCATGTATAATGTAACTCTTCACGTGTTTCTTGAATTGTCGGGCGGCTAGAAGCTTGCCTTGTACCATTGCACCAACACACATCTGAAGCCTTCTGATCCGTGTCCAAACGGATTTGGCATATTCCTGGGATTACGATGCCAGTTGTATAGCTGCACGAGTGAAGCTTTTATTGATCCTTCTAAAATTTTCGCTTAACCCTAAACGTTGACGTATCTCAATGAGTTTTTACTACTTCTCGGACTTAGATAGCCCCAAATTTTAGCGATTTGTCTCGAATTTCATGCTTATTAGCAATGTCAAGATAACAAGCATGCCTAAGTATGGCTTACAGAATCCCATTCATCAGGCTCATGAATATCGTGGGTGTGTGAGCCAGCCCAAATAAGCTTGAATGTGATTTTCATATTGACTTTAATGTATTTTAAATGCAACCTTGGTAACGTCGTTTCACTTATATTCCCGGTGATAACATTAGAAGTGTAATCAGTATCTTGCTACTGATTAAGCAGGTTAACAATTTTGGAAAGGGGATATCACTTCTTCCAGGTAACTTTATTCAACTCTTGATAGTTTGTCCATATTAATAGCATTCCATTCCACTTCCCACAAAGTGTATTAGGGTTTTTCAAGGTGACACACTATGTCTTATGAACCGTTTATCTAACAGTTGTCGGATCTCCCTTCCTTCCACGAGCTTCTTAACATACTTCGAATTTCATACCACCATACATCACTGCTTCTCTCCGATTCACCTTCCTTTAGAGCAACTCCAACTTTATCTTAACTACAGAATCGTTGTATATGCTTCCACTAATTCCCTTATAGTGCTTCCCAATCAAGGTCAACCTTCTAGATGACCTCTTTCTCGCTCCCCTTTCTCCAAAGTAACCGTACCCTGTAGGGGGTTCATTCGTGAAGCAACTCCACTTAGTCCCTAGTTCTTTATAAGCATATTGATCGTTTCAATGAATTACGAAAGTAAGCCTTTCAGTTCGAATTTTAACGTACGGAGTTTACTAGGGTATGCCATTGGTGAATTGCTCTATAAAAGGTTTAGAAATTTAGAGGGAAAATATTTAATGCTTACGACTGGTGATTGCTGTGCTGGTCTTTCTCGCCTACTATCTTCTGCATGTTCATCATTACGTCGTAGTTGGACCTCAAGTGATTTAACACATGAGATTTCTTGTAGCTGATCTTCTATGCTTCTTAATACATCTTTTGGAGTAACACAGTCCTTTAAGCCTAACTGAGAGTCTTCCCGCATGAATTATTTGTTATCATCGGCACCTTGACTTGATAGGGTTTTAGAACTTCGTTAAGGTGCTTGCTTAGTAAAAAGGAAACTAACTATGGCTCTATTAATCATATAGTATGACATCATATTGTAATCTGACTTTGTGATCTTTGCTCTCGTATCACGAATTCATCACCCGAATAGTAAAGCTCTCGAGGTAGAGATGATTTACGAGTATCTAGGGCTGTCCGCACTGACAACCATGAGTTTTTACGATGATGGTCGTGATCATGGGTTTAGTGTGAGTAGCACCATTCGATAGTCCAAGAATTTCATAAGAATAAGTCTGGATCAAAGTGTGTGAAAACAGGGAATTCACCAACATTGTAGATTCAGATTTTTGTTTTGAAAACTCGAAGATCATATTTTCTCGGCGAATAACTCTAGCACTCGGGCCATTTATCTTTGCGGAAATCGGGGCTATAGGATGAGGTTTCATTTCCTACTTATTATGCCACTCGAAAGGTTACCAAGAACACGGCCAGTTAAAAGCATGGTCAAAATAGTTCAACTTATGTTTCAATCGAAGTTTGTTACCGGGTGACTAACGGTTGAGGATGATGAAGGATTTCACAAGCATAGTACTATGAAAAACGATGGTTAATTACTATCGAAGCTGATATTAAGAATAGTGCTTGGGTTAAGGGGTTCTATTACCATGAATAGGTGTAGAGAAGTTATGTTCATCAAGGACTTTGAGAAAATGTTCAGAGGGATTCTAGACTCTAGAATGTCTTATGAAGTGTGAGCTACTAGGGAGGAAAGAAGTGACAAGTCTTCTATGCCATTGATCACAAGAGGTGCTTCTCGTAAATCTGTTACTCCGGTATATTCTCGGCTGCAACCATTATGTTAGAGGGTCCCTTACTATGTTGAGGAAGTTTTGTCGAGTTCTATGCTAGGTAGGAAGAAATTTTCAGACATCGCGAAAAATAGCGCGGCTAAAGTACACAAACAACTTAGGTGAAGTGCCATACTTTCAGCACGAAACTAGTTGGGTTTGAAACAACATTTGATGATCTCTTGGGTTGGATAGTTGTATCATTATACTTCCAATAGGAAGGCAGAACAAAGAAAAAGAGAGAAAGAAAAGGGATAGTTACTACAATATCGTCCTTGGTAGCTCTTCAAGTGTTAAATGGTTTCTCTCAACATGAAAGTTTTAAATTTATAATCGTTGAGTATATATTGGATATTTGTGTTTAATCTTGTATGTACTTGTTCCTTGAGTGTTATACCTTGACATTAGTTTACATGACAGGGCCCACCAGAATTCAAGGGTACCTGTAAATTCACCATTACGTGTGCACCCGTAATCGTCAATTTACCTTACACTATCATTCTAGTTGTTCCCATCATAAGTTTCAAGTTTTGTGTAATTAGGTCCTGGAGTTAAAATTTACATTTGGTCATCATCTGCAATTAAGCACACTTAGATTCTAATTATGCTAACATTCTTGTTAACCCAACAATTGTGTCAAAGTACAGTTTCAACAAACCCCGTAATAAATGAGCAGTCAGGTACATGCTATACTAGGGAGCAGATCAAACAAAAAGGCATCGTGGTTGCTATCCTATCACTGTATTCCAACAAGTATCATCATATGAATGAAGCATATAAGCAAGTATCACTATAGCAGTTGTCTCATGTAACGACACAAGTCGTATCAAGTATACACTAATAGCAGTTGTTTCATGAAATGTCAATAGTCAGTTGTGCAATCAGATAAGTATCTCCCCAGAATTTTAAGTCTTAATATACTTGCACACCTTTGATTCATAACATACCTAGTCCCAGTGCTCAGGGGTCCTAGTAGTCAACTCCAGAAGATTCCAAATATTCTTAGTTTTACTCGGGTGCACCTATCATAGGTAGTACCCTAATGCAACAAGGTTTCTTATAGGGTAGGGAATTCTTAATGGTATCTATCCTATGAGGTATACAGATTAAAGATGAGTGTCCTTAATGGAATCTATTCTGTTGTAAACTTTAGATCACTAATTCATGGAAACAACCTACCAGGCTGGTCCTATTTATGGTTGTAGCTTAGGTATCTCGAAGCAAACCCACTTTCCTATAACTTTGGCTTAACTAAACTCGGAAAAGTCTTCTTACAAAGGTGGTCCTATAGGGTTCATATAGTTGTAGTTTAGGCCTCGCGCAGCAGGCCTACTTCTCTACAACCTTTGGCTCTAATACCAATCTATCACACCCCGAGCCCAGAGAGGCGGGACGTAACGGTTGGTAAACAACAACCAAAATGCAGCGGAAACTGAATGGTTTATTACCATGCATCTCACAATAGTTACATTAGAATATTGGCTTAGTTTCAGTTTACAAGGTGCCTCAATCTACAATCCATAGGTATCATGATCTATCTCTTGGTCAATATTTCTTGAGGCTTCAATAACTAAGGCTTCTAGGCTCGACCTTTTCCTTCAATACCTACCCTCACTTCTTGCTTCGGATTTAAATATCTTCTATAGCTCAACTAATCTACTGTAACACCCCGAAAAGTCAAAACGAGTCATTAAGGATAATGGGCTTGATTATTGGGTATTTTAATAAGGTAAAGAAATGGTCATGGGCTAAATTAGGCTTATTGGGTAGTGGCCTATGGGATTAAAGGCCCATAATCAGCCCTTAAGCACCCAAACCAGCCTTCATCTTCCTCATTGCAACCCTAGCCACCAAAATTCGTAGAGAGAGAAAGTAGAGAGAGAAAGTGAAGAAAATTCAAGATTTGAAGCTTCCAAGGTTAAGAGATTGAAGATCTGGGTGTTGGAGCATCAAGACCTAAGAAATAAGCAATAAATTCAGGTAAGAATCGACCTCTAAACCCTTCTGTAGATCAAACCCAGATTCTAGGGTTTTGGGTTTTGAAAAGTTGCAAAGAATAGCATAAATGTCACATTTTTACGTATGAAAACATGTATAAAGCTTAGATTTAGCCTTATGGATGATAAACTAAGAGATTGGACATAAAAAGTTATGATTTTGGGTTAAAAACGGATTGGTTCGTGATTTTTATACGATCTGCGAAACTGTATATGCATCCAGCGAATTTGCATATTCAATCAGCGAAACTATGAGGACTTCCTACGAAACTATAGTATCGCAGGTAGTTTCGCAGACATGGTTTTCCAACGAAAGTTGGGCGAAACTGGCAGCGAAGATGCCAGCGAAACTGCCAGCGAAGGTGCTAGCGAAACTAGCAGCGAAACTGCTGGTGAAACTAGCAGCGAAAGTGTTGGCGAATCTAGCTGCGAAATTGCTGATCTTGCAGCGAAATTAGCAGCGAATTTAGGCAGAAAATTAACCCCTTAGAGTGTTAACTTGTCTACAGGCTGTGTAGTGTGATCCTAGCCTAGAAAGCTTAGTCTAGAAGTTATTCGTGGTATCCAGGTGAGTTCTAGATCCCCTATCTATAAGTTTTCCATGTTTTGGGGCTATTATCCAGCCAGGGGCGTTACCCCTTGGACCCCACTAGGGGCTGCTGCCCCTAGGACCCCGCTGTCAGGGGCTGCCGCCCCCGAACCCCCGCTGTCCCGCGGAGGATCGGTTATGTTTTTATGATGAATTTTATTTGGCATGATGTGTACTTTATAAGTTAAGTATTAAATATATTAAAGTGGAAGATGATATTAATGAAAAGCAAAACTTAATGAATGTTATCCCCGGGCCCGTTTGATGATGTAAAGTCTTGCAAGCACTATGATGGACTTCACTTATGTGAGTCTGATGTATGATGATGGATTTGTATTCATGAGCGGGCTATGTGCCTTGTAGGGTGGATCAACTGTTGGGGGTTAGCTACCGTATTCATGTGTACTGACAGGGATTGGCATTTGTTGTCAATCAACATGGAGCTCTTGCTTTGTGCAAACTCGTTTATGATGAAAGTGAAAGATAATGAAAGAATGAAAGATAATGAACATGCTTATTATGATGCAAGAAATGTTAAGTACTATGTTGTATGCATGGTCATTATATGAAGGATAAAGTTAATATTTTCTTATATTATTTAAAACTAGAACTCGCTCAGCGAAGCTGATTTTATGCATAATAGTTGGCAGGTAAGTGTTGATGCTGAGGACGGCACACGGAGCTACTTGGAGAGCTATGGATGGCATTCCTGTTTATGAAATCTTTATTGTATTTTCAACAATGCACTATGTTTTTATTCTATTTAAAGGACAAATGTATGAGTATGATATGGTTTCTAAGTTTTAAATGAATGTCTAATTATTTCCGCTGCAATGTTTTGTTATTAAACTGATTTTATGCAATGGTTAACCAACTGTGAGGCTTCCGGGAACGGGGCCTTAAATCTACCTAGCTGTACCTGAAAGACATGCTAAAACCATTTTGTGTCAACATAAAGTTGGTGAGTTCAAGTGTTTAAAGTTTAAAAACAAAAAGGACTTAACAAATCCTCATTTGATAAAAAGGTGTGAATCATAGTTTCAACATCGTAGGAGAATCATAATCAACCCTGCACTCAGTCCCGGTTGGCCTCTTCTAAAGTTGTGTTTAACCGGATATTCCCGAAGGAAGAATTGAGCCTCAAACCAGTGAACCATACCTGCCCGGATGGTTCACCATAGTTTCTTAACAAAACCTGTCACATGCCACAAACGACCCCTTAGGATCTCGGAGGGGTACCCTTCCTGGAACAAAAGCCACTGTGTGTGGGGGATTCTCCAAATAGATCTATCCATATAAAACAAGCGGTTCACGAAAGAATTAATGATCATGATATAAGTATCAGCAGGTAACCATAAATCCCACATACAATCACCAAGCAAAGCACAAATATTGTTCGTAATTAACAGAGCATGTTTCACCCCAAAACAGTAGTAAAAAGGGGAATCACTATAACTTACCTGGTATCCTTATATAAATTCTGAGCTCGGTAAAGAAAAGTGAAGGTCACCAACATAGCAATCCTAATTAGAACATATGAGATTCATGTTTAGAATTAGCACGATGTCATTATATGCGTGCGGTTGAGCTCTTTAGTTAACTTAAAGTTAACGATTAGTATCATTGATGTACCTTAGCTTTTTGTGAAATTATCATTTGTTATGTACTAATTCGCGCTTATTAGGTTAATAAGTGCCTTTATTCGAGTAATGATTCTTTGTACAATGATTGTAACAATAATCGGTTGATAATAGGGATTCCAATCTTTATAGATAATTATTATTAATGATATTAGAAATCTTTAATGTTCCAATTATTGTATTAGATGTTCTAATAATATTTATATTATTTATGCTGATTCTTTAAATGTGTGATACTTGCATAGGTATGCATGTGGTCAAACCTCTAAATGTTTGGTAGTATTAGCAATCTACAATGCATCAATTATTATGGATTTAAACTCTTATGTCATGATATTATGTTATTTTCACGCGCATAGTATATATACTTTTTAAGATCGCCTAACTTAGGCTGTTAAAATGCTTAGCTTATTAATTATATGATACTTAGATGGTTCACGGATAGATATGTTTATATTCCGCTTAACTCGTTTAATGCAATCCAAAAATATGTTTTAAACAATAAGTGTAAGTACACCTTCAAAGATCATCCATATTCCATAATTATATAGATATATTTCTACCAATAATATAGTTAATATGATGCTAGAATAATTTGAATATCAATAATAGTTGTCATTATATCGAATAAAAAGGGTGATACAAATAATATTTATTCCAATAATAACAAGATGATCGACTATTAATAATATAAAGATGATGGATTATTATAGGATTATGAGTCTTGAATTAATACGCGAGAATACCGGTTGACCAAAAGTATCCATTATATATATATATATATATATATATAGATAGATATATATATATATATAGATATAGATATATATATATATATATATATATATATATATCTATATATATATATATATATATATATATATATATATATATATATATATATATATATATATATATATATATATATATATATATATATATATATATATATATATATATATATGTATATATAGGTATGTACAATTGCATTTTATATATGTTAATCATCTATACGTCTTGTAAGGATTTTATGTGTCACGAGATTAGATAAATTCATATATATTTCTAATATCCTTGTTCATATGAATACATTTCCAATGTTGTTTTTCATTATGCGATTGCTCACGTTATTTTAAATTTCGCATCCATTCATGATGATTTATAAACTAGTTAACATTTTATACATATATGTAGCTCAGCGCACACACAAGTTAGCATATAATCATTATATTTACGTATATGAATGTCTAGCGCACGCTTATATTTAACGTTTCCATATCGCATCCTAGAACTCACTTGATCCGACCCGCATCGCGTTGACTGTCCATTGACCAGTTTGACCGGCTTTGACCAAGGTTTAACCTAACCAAAACACACCAAGATTACATACATTGTTATCTCGCAACCAAACGCAACTAAACCGCAACATACGTTACCAAACATCTCGGTTATGACTTTTACCACCAATATCCACCACATGCAGCCACTGTCCACCATGGATCGCCACCGGGCACCACCGGCAGGCCCGGAGCAGCCGGAATTCTTGCCGGAGTAAGGCTCCAAACCGCCAACTTTTCCAAGGATCTTGCAAAGATTCTACATGATCCCACTAGAATAATGTCAAACAGCTCTAACACACCTCAAATAACAGCAACCACCACCCACAATCGTCGGTCCTTACCTCCGGCCAGCACTGCCGCGGCCGGCAGCCACCAAGCGGTCGAAACCCTAGTTTCCAATTTTTCAACTGTCCATAACTTTCAAACCGCTAAGAGTTAGACAACGCAGCTGCCACCATTGGAAAGATCTCGTCGAGAGGAAGGAGAGCATGGGCGGCACTCGCCGCCAGTCGCCGGCTCCAGCGGCCGGAAACCTCGCCGGAACCCTACCCGCCGCTGCCTTCTCCCCGCCATAACTCCATCATCGTTGCAATATAGAAGAAACTAACACCACCATTGGATTCATAGGGTCGAGATTAGCGGGGGTAGGTTGAGAAGTTCGCCGGACTCCGCCACTGCCGCCGCAGCATTGACGCGCGGCACCGCCGCCCGCCGCCGCTGCTCCGCCGTGGAGCCTCCTGCTCCGGCGGTTGCGGCTGCTGCAGCTCTTGGGAGCATTTTCTTGATGTTTTAGGGTTTGCAAATGAGGAAATGAGAGAAGTGTTTGCTTAAATACCTTGGGTTTTTGAGTGGGCTTAATTTAAAAATCGCGTGTACGTCCCAAAAACTTCGTTATCGTGTAATAACAGGCCTTTTGGATCGAATATCATTAGATGACCTATAATAGATATATTTAATTACCTCTATTCGAAATAAAACGAATTCGGTATATTTATTGTCAAATTCTCGGGTTGGACCTAATCTCAGGCCGGTCCACGCTTCAGTCGCGTCTCGAACCACATTGCTCCTGGATAATCGTCTCACTCTCTGTCACACCCCGGGCCCAGGTAGGGTGGGACGTCACAGACTAGCAACAACATATGGCAGCGGAAACAAACCATTACAAGAGCTCAAAGGAGAGAATATCACATGGCATTAATGTTTTTAGAAAGATAACAGGGCTAGGAACGAATCAAGCCCCCCAAATGGGTTTTATAATCATCCATAAAATAAATTGTACTTGTTCAACACAAATATAAAATTGTTCAAATGATTCATTAAGGAAATATGCCAATGCCATGGTCACGGGAAAAGTCTAGGTCTTCACAACAGCTAGGATCTCTTCATACATTACCTGAAACATGCTCAAAAGAAAATTGTGTCAACTAAAAAGTTGGTGAATTCAAGTGCTTAAAGTTTAAAAACAAAAGGACTTATCAAATCCTTCTTTGATTAAAAGAAAATAATCATTGTTTATCATTGTGGGAAAAATCATAATCAACCCTGCACTCAGTCCCGGTTGGCCTCTTCTAAAATTGTGTTTAACCGGATATTCCCGAAGATAGAACTGAGCCCCAAACCAGTGAACCCTACCTGCCCGGATGGTTCACCATAGTTTCTTAACAAAACCTGTTACATGCCACAAACGACCCCTTAGGATCTCAGTGGGGTAACCTTCCTGGAATGGAAGCCACTGTGTGTGGGGGATTCCCCAAATAGATCTATCCATATAAAACAAGCGGTTCACGAAAGAATTAATGATCATGATATAAGAATCAGCAGGTAACCACAAATCCCACATACAATCATCAAGTAAAGCACAATCATAGTTCATAAAAAGTAGAGCATGTTTCATCCCAAAACAATAGTAAAAAGGGGGATCACTAGAACTCACCTTAGGTTTCCAGTCAAAAGTCTCTTGGTGTACCGGGAAGTGTCTCAAGTCTAGCACCCTAACATGTACATATTAAGTAATAAGCTACTGCTCTAAACTCATTTAAGGTGCAACAATGGTGTCAAGAGTTTAGCTATTGAGTAAAGCTTTGGTTTCGTGAAGGTTTGTATAAAAAGTTTCCTTTTATGGCAGGTCAATGCGTCTTCATGAAAATTGGGATTTTCACTTCATTAGGTTAAGTATATTAATAAATTTTGTTGTTCAAGTGATTATTAGCTTCCTGGAAGTCGGTTATAATGTTTGGAAAAATTTTACAGTTTGGTCTCTCAAGTTTCAAAATTGACAGTTTCTACCCTCAAGTTTAGTTTCTTGCCCTTTTTGACATTTAAGACCAAAAATCAGATTCTTAGAGTAATATTATACTTATTATGGAGTAAGTGTTTCAAAATTTTAGTTTACGGTTCCGATTTAAAAACTGCGCGTTTAACGCTCCCGGTTACGGTAAAAGCCGGATAGTTTTAACCGTAAATTGGGGTTTTCATATATTTGAATCTTGGACCAGTAGGTATTTTCTAAAAGGTATCTTTATAAATTTTTAAGTCCTTAAATTGTGAAATTTGGCCTTTTTTAGTTGAAAATCTTGTTTTTACGTTTGACCCGTTAAAACGCGGTTTTGACCGTGTTTGACCATTTAAAGCTTGTTTGACCAATTTTTCAAATCCTTTGAAGTCTTCTATTACTTAACTTACTGAAATCATATGATTTTTATAAATCTTAGCTTTGAACTCTATTTTTATGGATTTTTCTCAAAAACGATGCTCGGTTTGTACCCGTTTTTAGTTAAAACGTCATTTATTTGTTTCTTCGACCATTTAAATTATCCATTGACTCCAGAACACTTTATTTATCATTTTAAGCCTGGAATACTTTTCAAGAGTGTTAAATTCATATTCTTACTATTTTTAAAGTTATTTTACCATGTTTTCGGGTCCCGAAAGTGACTAAAAGAGGGCAAATCTCAACATGTCCTTTATTCCAGAGATTAAAAATTACTAACACTTCTAATATTCATCAAAACCTACTGAAATTTCAGTCCCAAAGAGTTTCCTAGTTGTTCTACACATCCATATGCTTCAAATATGTAGAAAATATCATAACCGACCATAACACTTGTGTAAATCATCTTAACTTGAGTTTAAACGTTACCAACACTTCATTTAACTTTATAAACAGATTATTAAGGTGTCATTAAGTCGTTCATGAGTAGGTTATGGGTCTTGGTTGAAAGGATTTTTCAAACAAATGCTTAAAGGGTGTGTTACATGTAGAAAGAAGGGTTTCAAGGTGTAATCCATGTAATAACCATGGGTTCGAGTATGTAGCCTTTTGGAACTTTTAAAAACAGGTTCTTGGGAGTCCATTAAGTCATAAAAATGCAGGTCACAAGTTTGGTTTACAAGAGTTGCAACTTTCACAAGCTAGATGATACCAAAACACCCAAAAAGAGGGTTTTCATGGTGAAAATCGGTTTCCACCTCAAGAATGACTAACATAACATGAGGTTTACCTTCAAGAACGTTGGGAACTCCTTAAGAACAAAGTGATGGTGAGAAGTTTCTGCTACAACAAGGAAAAAGCAAGGTTTTTAGGTGAAAAATGAAGAAAACAAGTGAAATGTCCCAAAACCGACAACATGAGCTTACACTTGATGTAACTCATGGTTTAGAAGGTGTTGATGGTCGTGGATGGCTAGAAACTCCTTGGACTTGGCTGTAGAAGCTTGAACTAAGGCTGGAAAAGTCGAACAAGTGTGGTTGTGTGACCAAAACTCGCGAACTAGGCCACTTCCTTGCGGTTTGCACTTGGCCGATTGTTGCTTGTTGTTGTTCTTCGAATTTCTTGTGCTAGACTTAGAGAGAATTGCTTTGAGAGAATTGTGAGGTGAGGGTGTGTGTGTTTCAGCTGATGTTTCGAATAAGAGGGAGAGAGGGAGAGAGGGAGAGAGTTTGCATGAAAGGTAAGTGGGTAGTGTGGTGGTGGTGTAGAGAGGAGAGGAGTGGAGAGGGAGGGCGGCCGATTTTGGAGGGTAGTGGGAGGATAATTGATTTAAATTTTAATTGTAAATTGTTATTATGTAGTGTAGTTTTGTAGTATTGGGTATAATGTATTATTTAGTGGATGGTATATTTGAGGTATCTAGTGCATGTCCATGCATGCATGGCCGAAAATTATATAAGTGTGAGTGTGTATGCTCACATTTTAATTGCTTTCTCTTGAATTTAATTTTGTAAGGGTGACTAGTTGACATTCCCAGGACACTAAGTTTTAAAAGGTAGAAACCTAAATTAGCTAAAAGTCAATAATGAAAATCACATGAAACCATAATTTGAATCAAGTAGTAAGAATTGTTTCCAATTTCATAGTAGGGTTGAATAGTTTCAATTATTAGCACTCACAACATGGATAATGGATGCAAGTAATCTAGGGTTAGGGTAACAACCTGGAGGTCGGTTGTCACATTCTCCCACCGTTTAGGAAATTTCGTCCCGAAATTTTAGCTCTATTTAGAGACTGAGCGGGTGGGTTTGAAGAGGTGTGGATAATTCTTCCTCATTTCATCTTCACGCTCCCAAGTAAATTCAGGTCCTCGCTTGGAGTTCCATCTAACCTTAACCTTGGGTATGCGGCTCCGCCGGAGTTGTTTGATCAAGCGATCCGTGATCTACACGGGTTCTTCCACAAAATTCAGTTTGTCGTTTATTCTTGCTTCTTTTAATGGTAGTTCCAGGGTTTTGTCTACCATGCACTTCTTCAAGTTCGACACATGAAAGGTGTCGTGTATGTGACTCAACCCCGGGGGTAGTTTCAACTTATACGCCACTGGGCCAATTCTTGCCAGTATTTCGAATGGTCCAATGTATCTTGGGCTTAACTTTCCTCTCTTTCCGAACCTCACAGTTCCTTTCCATGGTGCTACCTTTAGCATTACCCTGTCGCCCACTTGGAACTCTAGAGGTTTCCGCCTCCTGTCAGCGTACTTCTTCTATTGATCTCTGGCTGCTTTCAGTCGCTCCTTTATCTTATAGATCTTGTCGGTGGTCTCCAACATTATGTCGGGTCCCATCACTTGGCTATCACCAATCTCATTCCAACTCAAGGGTGATCGGCATTTCCTGCCATATAGGGCCTCATACGCAGCGGCTTTGATACTCGCGTGGTAACTATTGTTATAGGCGAATTCCACCAAAGGAAGATGGTTATCCCAGTTTCCGCCAAAGTCCATCACGCAAGCTCTTAACATGTCTTCCATCGTTTGAATAGTTCTTTCGCTCTGTCCGTCGGTCTGAGGGTGGTAAGCCGTGCTTAGATCTAAACGGGTTCCTAAAGCTTGCTGGAACGATTTCCAGAAACGAGAGGTAAAACGACTATCACGGTCGGAGATGATCGACAAAGGCACTCCATGCCTCGTTACTGAAGGGTTTGTTAGAACACTAAAACATAGTTTAACCTTTTAAACTTTCAGAAAACGCAGCGGAGGTTTAGGATTATAACATGTTTATAATCTGAAAAATTTCGTGTTCTAAAAGCTGTTTTAAGATGAAAACAAAAACCCAAATCAATAGGACCTTTAATATGTGAATGAACAAGCTATTAGCAAATGTAAAACTACATAAAATCACAGCTTCAATGAGCTGTGATATCTACCTTCTTCCAGCAGCAAAAACGACCAAGGAAGAAAGGTTTGGATGCTCAAATCTTGGCCAAGACTCCAAGGAAGAAGCCCTCAAGTGTGTTTACCCCCAAGCTCCTTGCAAGACACCTTCTTATTAGGAAGAACACCACCAAAATGAACACAAAATCGTTCTCCAAGAGCTTCAATGCTGCTGCCTTGTTCCGTAACAAGAGAGGGAGAGAGAGGAGAGTTTTTTTGTGTTTTGCATGTATTGGAATAGGTGAATGAATTGAGTGTATGACTAGTTAAGAGTGTGTGTGTTTTCAAGACACAAAGTTGGTCCAATCACCTTAAGGGGGCGGCCAAAAGATTCAAAATAAAAGACTTTTCCCTCCTTTAAAATGATCACAATACAAAATTAACTAGTCACATGTCACACAATAAAAAGTCACCTTCTAGACTTGATTTATAAATGTGACATATGTATTCTTTAATTAAACACTTTAATTAAAGTACACTCATATATTATTAGTGTTATTTAAACCCCTTTTAAATGACAAGAATAACAACAAGTCATCAACAAATTATCCTTATAATTTGTTCCACCTCTTATGCAATTTGTTTAGAAAACCCATTTTCTAAATTGGTGTAAATATTTAATTGCATGATCATATCATCAATTAAACATTAATTGGTGTTTGCTAAGCTTGTTATTGGGTATAACCCGACTTGGATCATAACGTACTAACCACATCAATATTCTAAGTGTCTTGGGCACACAGAATCCTTCAATCTCCCACTTGCCCAAGATTCATAGAAAATTGATGCAAGCAGTAAATACCGCCTAACAACGGTTTACTACCCTTAATACGCATGACTTATAGCCATTCAATAACATCATCTCTTTCAAGTACCCTACTTGAAATGATTTAGGTGAATCAATCATCAATCCTTTTGTTACAGATATCATGTTAAATCCAAGGACACAGAATGATCATTCCTTGTTGATTTAACTTAACCAGGCCTTAGACATCTAACTCTCAACGAATAAGAGGAACAAATTCCATCTTGACTACATACGTTTCTCACCAACACCTCGTGTTATACCTGAACATACCCTTATGTACTGTCCACTATTTCAGGACAGTGAAGAATTAGCTCAAGGTATAAAACTTGGTGAATATCAAAACCCAATATGTATCTCAGGTCTGAGGATACCAAATGATATTCGCCTTTTACTCAAACTTACTTATGAACAATCAATAAGATTCTATGTAGTAAAATTTGAGGTGCGGGTTAGTCCAATATTTGTATCCCACAAATATCTATGAACCTTGGTAGCAACCCATTGCTCTATATTCATCCTTATGAATATCAACCAATCCAAGTTCATAATAATCTTACTTTCACACTTGTTCCCACAAGTATGAGCGACTACGGATATCTTAGAGTAAACATTTTACTCATGGATAAAACATGCTAATTTGGAACATTAATTGAAACATTATAACCAAATAATTTTATTCAAATAATAAAGAGTTCCCAATATCCAAATACAAAATGTACAGATCAAATCCAATCACTAGAATATCGAAGTCCCATGGCACAAGTATGACATTCATGCTTTGCCTTTTCAAGGAGCTTCGTGAGAGATCCGCAATATTTTGATCCGTGTGAACTTTGCGAATACATATCTTTCCCTTTTCAACTTCATCTCGTATGTAGTTGAATCTCCGCTCAATGTGCCTAGTCTTTTGATGAGCACGGGGTTCCTTGATTTGAGCAATCGCACCCTCGTTATCACAAAAGATCTCTAGGGGGTCCTGAATGGAAGGGACAACCCCTAGATCGGCAATGAATTTCTTCAACCATGCAGCTTCTTGAGCTGCCAATGAGGCGGCGACGTATTCTGATTCTGTAGTTGATAGAGCCACCACATCCTGTTTGGAGCTTTTCCAAGAGACCGCTCCTCCATTCAGAATGAAAATATATCCCGATTGCGACCGAGAATCATCACGATCGGTTTGGAAACTCGCATCCGTGTAACCCTTTACAACGAGCTCCTCGTCACCAGATCCATAGATCAGGAACATATCTCTTGTCCTCCTTAGGTACTTAAGTATGTTCTTAACAACCATCCAATGACTGTTTCCAGGATTTTACTGGTAACGGCTTGTCATGCTCAAGGCGCATGACACGTCCGGTCGAGTGCATATCATTGCATACATGATGGATCCAATAGCAGATGCGTATGGGATAGCCTTCATTTTATCTTGCTCATCCTTTGAGCTAGGACATTGAGTCGTACTCAATATCGTTCCTCTTTGAATACGTACGGTACCTTTCTTAGAGTTTTCCATCTTGAACCTTTTCAAGATTTTATCAATGTATGCACTTTGATTCAAACCAATCAACCGCCTTGATCTATCCCTATAGATCTTTATTCCCAGAATGTACGCGGCTTCACCAAGATCCTTAATGGAAAAACAACTTCCAAGCCAGGTTTTTACACCTTCCAGTAGGGGTGTGCACGGTGCGGTTCGGTGCGGTTTTGAACCCCCACCGTAACCGAAACCGAAAGATTCGGTTAATTGAAATCTTTAACCATTCGGTTTCGGTTAACCACGATCGGTTTTGTTCGGTTTTGGTCGGTCTTGAACGGTTATGTGCGGTTAACCACGTTGTTTTATTAGGCTAAACTTTTTGGCTTCAAGATTTTGGGCCTTAAAATTTAGGCCAACTTTTTCTACTAGTTTATTTTGGGCCTTTAAAATTTTGGGCTTCAAGATTACAGGTGGTTGGTTATTATAGTTATCTTTTACCCATTTATCATACAAATCATCTTCTTCTGGTTTGAGATTTTCAGGCCTGTTTCTAGATGTGCCACTTGATAATACGCTTTGTTTTTGGGCACCAGAGTATGTGTAGTAGCCATATAATCATATATAAATAAACGTTGAATATTCATTACTCAAACTATATAAAAAGTTAACATCACACAAAATGGTATTTGTGCTAGATTGTTAATCACAAAAACTACCAATCACAAAAATTACCAATCATAGAAAATACCATCACAAACATACGGTAAGTAACCATCACAAAATATACGATGTCACAAAAAACCAAGCTTCAATGCATCATTTGTTCATCTTCATCTTCAATAGACCTCATCCAAAGTGTTACTTTGTTTCTATTATATTAAATCTTCATTTTCAATGGAGCATTCTTTGTGGCTTTTTCTCCCGATCATCAAATCTACACATAAGAAATATATATAAATAGGTAAGTCAAAAAAATCATGAGGTTAAAAAGTAAAAGCAAACTTACCATCTTCTAATTTCTCCAAATTCTCTACTAAATCTTCAAGTGGTACGCCATAGATGTGAGCCTCTTGTAAATCCGTTAGTGTTGACCTTATCCAATCTTGTGCACAAATCAATGACTCGGCGGTGTTTGAAGTAAGAGAGCTTCGATATTTATCAATAACCCTACCACCGGTACTAAATGCCGACTCCGATGCAACGGTTGAGATTGGAACTCCCAAAACATGTCTAGCAACTTGTGAAAGAATAGGGAATTTAACCGCATTTAGTTTCCACCAACCTAAAACATCAAAATTATCATCTCCTTTTATTCTTTTTTCGGTCCCATCACGCAAGTATATTTCTACTTCACAATTATCAACCTCTTCTCCGCATTCTTCTTCCAAATATTTTAAATAACCATCATCTAAATCAAAATACTCATCATCAACCAAACTAGAAGAAGACATTGTACTTTTCCGCTCATTTGCCTTTTCAATCTTCGTTTTATAATCATTAAACAACTCCAACAATGCTTCTTTCACTTTATTCTTTATCACCTTAATTCTATTGGTGTCCTTACCATAAATCAAGCTTAAACAATAACCAAGATAACTAAACTTATTTCGAGGATCTAGAACTAATGCCACATACAACAAAAAATTGATATTGTCCAAATTATCCCAATATTTATCGAACTTTGCTTTCATAGACTCGGCCATTTTTTTCTTCTTCTCGTCATTACTTAAGGACATTTTTGTTATGGTTGCGTGCACCACACAAAGCTCATAAAACAATAAACTAGAGGTCACGTACTTAGTACCCGAAATCTTTTTAGTGACATTATAAAAAATCTTCAAGTACTCCATAAATAACCTATTAAACAAAAAATAAAATAAGACATATCACAATTGAACATAAGATATAAACTAAAAATATAATAAAGTACCTCGCTTTTTCCCAATCCTCATCATTGGGTGCTCCCAAAACTTTATCACTCCGTTTTCTTTTTCTTGTACTCCACTCATCTTCCTCAACTTCACTATGAAAGTAGTTTCTATAATTTGAATCAACATCTTGAAGTCTATCAAGAAAATAAAACATATAATATATTAGATTGCTAGTGGAAATATATATATGAAATAACTTAAAAAGGTAAAATACCTATCAAATGCTTTTGAAAACTTGAGTGCCGTTTCCAACATCAAAAACGTTGAATTCCATCGTGTTTCGATATCAAGACATGGTTTTCTTTTGCAATCTATATTTTCTTTCTTGACACTTTCTATAAAACTTAGATACCTACCCGGAGATGATCTTAAATACCTTACGGCATTTCGAATTCTACATATGGAATCATCTTGTTCTTGCAAACCATCTTTGACAACTAGATTGACAATATGAGCGTTGCATCTTAAATGCATATACTTGCAATCTAAGATCGAATGGGGACCTTTAAGCATCACTTTTAAAAATCTAATTGCTCCATCATTTGATGAAGCATTATCCACGGTTATTGTAAATATCCTATCAATTCCCCATACTTGTAAGCATCGATAAACTAACCTTCCAATTGTCTCACCCTTGTGATTTGAAATTTGACAAAAGTTTAGAATCTTCTTTCTTAAAACCCAATCATCATCAACCCAGTGTGCTGTAAGACACATATAATTAAAATTCTGAACCGACGTCCACGTGTCGGTAGTAAGTGACACAGTTTGATCTTTTAAAAGCATTTTTAATTTCTTTCTCTCTTCATCATATATTGACAAACAATCCCTAGCAACCGTCCATCTAGATGGAAGCTTGAACATTGGATTCAACTCCCATACAAATTCTCTAAACCCCTCGTCATCAACTATACTAAAAGGTTGATTGTCTTTTATACACATTCTAGCAAGGGATTTTCTACAGTTTTCTTGACTAAATGTGTGAGATGTCAAGCTTGAACCACCTTCTCCTAAAGTTTGAGGCTTAAAACTTAGAGTGGATTGTTTGTTTTTGTCTACTTGTTTATAAAGGGGTGAACTCTGGCATGCACTTCTCAAATGATACGACAAAGCACTCGTACCATTCTTTCTAGAACTGGCTGCCATCAAGAGCTTACAATATGGACATCTTGCCTTCTTGGTATCCTTATCAATAGTAAAATGATCCCACACAAAAGATCTTAATCTACCACCATCCTTCTTCTCTTGCTCCATATTTTGCTCATTGACATTACCAACCGGTTCAGTAGTGTTTTCTTCATCAATATCAATTATTGGTGTTTCCATCTACAAATACATTATAGTATGTATTAGGTTCATGAGAAAGCACACAATATACCCCTGTTGAGAGTAATTAGCATATCATAGTACAACACGTATGCTAACACAGTACAATATAATAAACCAAAGTTACCAATGACAAGCAATTAAATAATACTTCCTCAACTGCAGCCTCAAGGAATAATGGTGGATTTACTTATCATTATAAATATCAACTGCCATCAACTGCAGCCTCAAGGATTGTTTGTTGCCTCAAAGCTTCATAGTGTCAATTGTCATCAACTACAAGAAACTAACTTAAAGGTTGCTAACTTTAAACATGATATTTATTGGTACCAGCTTTATAAGTGAGCAAAACTTAAATATTCAAATGGGCAAAATCAAAGCATAAATCTCAATAATCAAAGCAAATCTCAACTAATGAGTCGAATTCTCAAAAGATTCAAGAAAATAAGATACAAAAATAAGACACATTGTAGAATCAAACACACCTTGATTAGTCAAATTCTCAGAATACACAATGAACACTCACAACTTGGATTCTCAGAAGACACAAGGAGGATGGGTCGAATTCTCAGAATATAGAATCGCCGACGATCTCAGATCATTGGAAGATGTTGTGACTTGTGTCCCTGCATTGAACTCCTTGAGGCTGGAACAGTGGAACCAAAAGGATGAAAACCAAAAAGCGGGACTTGGGATTTGAGAACTAGAAAGATTTAGGGTTATCTAAATATTTTAAATTTTGACATTTTATTTTATATTAGTAATGGCCCATTGGCCCCTACTTTGACTTTGGGCTGAACATAAAATAGTGAGTGGGCCCTTTATAAAAAATTCGGTTCGGTTAAATAAGGATCGGTTGACCACGGTTCGGTTCGGTTTTATAGGTTCGGTTAACCACGGTGCGCTTCGGTTAATTCGGTTATAAGAACAACATTAACCAAAACCGAACCGATAAATTCGGTTAATGAAAAATCGTTAACCGCACCGTCGGTTAATGTCACGGTTCGGTTATTTCGGTTCGGTTTTATCGGTTAATTTGGTTAAGATTCGGTTAATTCGGTTTTTTGCTCACCCCTACCTTCCAGGGTTGGAATGTCATTTCCAAATAGTAGTATGTCATCAACATACAATACTAGAAAAGTTATTGTGCTCCCACTAGCCTTCTTATACACACAAGCCTCATCAGCGTTTTTGATGAAGCCAAATTTCTTTACCTCCTCATCAAAACGATGATTCCAGCTTCTCGATGCTTGTTTCAATCCATAGATTGATTTCTTTAACTTGCATACTTTATTAGGATGTTTTGGATCGACAAAACCTTCAGGCTGAACCATATAAACATCTTCCTCAAGATATCCATTTAGGAAGGCGGTTTTGACATCCATTTGCCAAATCTCATAATCATAATGAGCAGCTATGGCAAACAATATCCTTATAGACTTTAGCATCGCAACAGGTGAGAAGGTTTCATCATAATCAACCCCTTGAGTTTGAGTGAAACCCTTCGCTACAAGTCTAGCTTTATAAGTATCCAAGTTTCCATGCATATCGGTTTTCTTCTTGAAAACCCACTTACTTCCAACTACCTTGGAATTAAGAGGTGGTACAACAAGTTCCCAACTTGATTGTCATACATGGATTGCATCTCAACGTTCATAGCCTCAAGCCATTTGTCACAATCCAAATTGGACACTGCATCATGGTATGTGGTTGGCTCATCTGAATCTACCACATAGCATCCATCCATGAAAAATCCGTATCTTTCAGGTGGATTACTAATTCTACCACTTCTACGAACGTTTTGTGTGTATTGATCAACCCCTTGATCATCCTCAACATCCTCATGTTGAGTGCTAGTTTCAACCAAACGTGCATTGGGTTGTGGTTCTTGATCCTCTTTAAGGTCCACTGTTCTACTGCCAGCTCCTTCCATAAGGAACTTTGCTTCTAAGAACTCACCCTTTCTGGCAACAAACACCTTTTGTTCCAGTGGATCATAGAAATAATATCCCATAGAATCTCTAAGATATCCAATAAAGATACACTTGGTGGATCGGACTTCCAATTTGTTTGGGGTGGGAGTCTTAACATAAGCCTCACAACCCCAGACCCTTAAGTATGATAGGGATGGAACTCTTCCATGCCATATCTCAAAAGGTGTCCTTTCCACCTTTTTGGTTGGGGTCATATTTAAAATACGGGCGAGAGCAAAGCGAAACCCCAAAATGATAGAGGTAATGTGCTTCTAGCCATCATAGATCGGACCATATCCAATAAGGTTCGATTCCTCCTCTCAGACACACCATTGTGTTGTGGTGTTCCAGGTGGAGTAAGTTGTGAGACAATCCCACAACTCCTAAGATGATCTTGAAAAGCATCACTTAGGTATTCACCTCCTCTATCGGTACAGAGAACTTTAATTGACTTGTTGAGTTGATTTTCTACTTCATTCTTGAAGATTTTGAACATTTCAAAAGCTTCATCTTTGTGTCTTAATAAGTACACATACCCATAGTGACTATAATCGTCGGTAAAGGTAATGAAGTATCTTTCACCATTCCTAGTCATTGGCTTAAAAGGACCACATACATCCGAATGTATGATTCCTAATAAATCTTTTGCCCTTTTGTTAGTACCACTAAAGGGTGCCTTAGTCATCTTTCCTTGTAAACAAGATTCACAAACATCAAATGAATCACATTCATTTGTTTTTAAAAGACCATTCTTTTGAAGTGTTTGTAAACGTTTCTTGTTTATATGGCCAAGACGACAATGCCAAAGATAGGTATCACTCAAGTCCAACTTGAGTTTCTTGGTGTTAGTTTGGTACAATGAGCTATTTAAAGTATTTTCATGAACCAATTCATAAATACCATTAATGGGAATAGCTTTAAAATAGAATATACCATTAAAAGAAACATGAATATCTTTTTCAACAAATGATAATACATATCCAAATTGTTTTAACAGGGCTACAGAGATAATATTCCTAGTCAAACTAGGAGCATACAAAACATTGTTCAAAATCACTTCCAAACCATTTGGAAGTTTCAAGATGTAGTCACCACGGGCTTCAACTTGAACTTTAGCCCCATTGCCCATGTAGAGGCTTACATCCCCTTTCTTGAAGTCACTACTTCTTTTGAACCCCTGCAACAAATTGCAAATGTGAGTTCCACATCCGGTATCTAATACCCATGTGTTAGAGGATATCATGTTTAAATCAATATGGATCATATATATTGTACCTGAGGTCTGCCTGACATCCCTCTTTGCTTTCAACTCTTGGAGATGGACAGGACAATTCCTTGCCCAATGTCCAATCTCCCCACACTTGAAGCATGGGTCGTTAGTAGCAACCTTTTGCTTTTTCTCTTGTGGTTTGGGTGGCACCCTTGCCACCCCTTTCCCTTTTCCCTAAGCGGGTCCCTTACCCTTTGCAACCTTTGCCTTGGGTGCGGGACGAGGCCTTTTATAGTTCCCACCTTCATTGATGGTGAGAATGGGTAAAACCCTTTTACCCATGGCCGCCTCGGCCGTTTTGAGCATTGAGTGAAGCTCACCAATGCTTTTGTCCCATGCATTCATGTTGTAGTTCAACACGAATGTCTCAAACTTCTTGGTAAGGCCATTTAGGATCAAATCCGTGGCCAATTCCTTCGAGACGAGACAATTTAGCCTCTCGAGGCGGTCAATGTGACTTTTCACCTTAAGTACATAAGATGAAACACATTGGTTGTCGTCCATACGACATGCATGGAGTGCTCGAACCGTTTCGAAGCGCTCAACCCTTGCTTGCTGTTGGAACGTTTCCTTCAGTTGGGTTATCATGTCGTAAGCTCCGTGGTGTTCATACTCCTTTTGGAGATCCGGAGTCATGCTCGCTAGCATGAGACAAGACACTTGGACGGAGTCCTCAGTGTATTTCAGCCAATCGTTATAGGCCTCCTCATCATACTCGCTAGGTTGATAGAGGATAGGGTCGTCTAAAACATATGATCTTTTCTCTTGCTTGAGAACAATTCTCAAGTTTCGATACCAATCAATAAAGTTGTTATGATTTAGACGTTCCTTTTGGAGGATCGCTCGTAGTGATTGGTTGGACGCGGATGAGTTATCGAGATTTTCATTATTGGTGGCCATCTACAAAATTTAACAAAGATCTATTTTAGTATTTTCGATATTGCTAATTTTAATAATTAATGCCTTTTAAGGTCATTTTTATATTAAAGTCTAGAACCCAACATTACATTTAAATTGTGGTTAGGTGACCTTTATCCCACGATTTAAATTAATAAGGTGGTCAACGTTTGACGATTGCAACCATTTGCAATTTCTAGAAATATGGGATCGACTTGAAACATCATATGTAAAGTCGGCATGTTAATCCCATCAACACCATTTGGAAACCACACCGTAGGTGATCCATTTGACATGGTTTGCAAATCAAGATACCCTACTTACACCTACGTGTGAGTTTGCCAAAACAAGTGGTTAGGTGACCTTTATCCCACAAATAAGGCATTCTCACCTCAAGTCACAAGTTCCCTCAAAATGGTTAGGTGACCTTTATCCCACTAAGAGTTCCCAAGTGACTCAAGTGTTGTGTAAAAGGACGGTGTTGATCTTGTTTTTCAAATGTTTAGAGGTTTCATAATTCTAGTTTAGAAAACTCTATGTACTTGTATTTGCATGCTTTCAAATACAAGGTACCCTATGGTTCTTTGATTAAAACCTATTTTAATATTTAAAATCATTAAACCATTTTAATAACTTTATATAAACTTTTAAGAACCATCATTTTTCAGCTTGTTAAGTTTGTTAATGAGTTTGTTATGAATATCCAAATATCAACCAAACAATCAAACAACAAACAATCAACCAAGCATAAACATAAACAACCATATGTGCATATGTGCATAACCATAGCATCTAAAGTGGTCCACACTTGTTTGCCATCACAAGTGTGGTCCATAGGACATTCCTAAGGGTCACAAACAAAGCATATAGAAAACTTCCAAAAGCCTCCCACTTGAAACCGCATCCAAAATGCTCCATGTTTCTTTCATTACCTTCCTTTTTGCTTCCAATGTGTATGTCTTCATATTACAAGATATAAAGTCCTAATACAAGATATCTAGTAAAATGAAAATACACCTAATCTATTTATTACAACCCAATAATAAATAAATTACATTTGAAACAAAGCACAAACAACAAATAATACAACCCAATTGAATGAATGAATACAACCATCACAAACATCCAAACAATCACAAGGTCAATGGCTAGGTTATGCACTAAAACAAGAATCTATCATATCATCCAAAATATAATGAAAACCCCACTTCAAACCACGAAATTTCAGCCAACATAAACTGAAATTTCGGGTTTTATTTTGTCCAAACAAAACAAATAACAAACATGTATATCTTTCAAAGTTTAATCACAAGCATGTGTGATATGACTTTGAAAGATTGGGGTTTCATATCATATGAACTTAGCAGCCCAAAATCAGCCTATACTAAACTTATTATCATCCTTTAAAACCTATTTTAAAGGACAAAACAAGCAAGTCATCCACATAACCGGCTCTTGATGCCATTGAAGGGTTTGTTAGAACACTAAAACATAGTTTAACCTTTTAAACTTTCAGAAAACGCAGCGGAGGTTTAGGATTATAACATGTTTATAATCTGAAAAATTTCGTGTTCTAAAAGCTGTTTTAAGATGAAAACAAAACCCAAATCAATAGGACCTTTAATATGTGAATGAACAAGCTATTAGCAAATGTAAAACTACATAAAATCACAGCTTCAATGAGCTGTGATATCTACCTTCTTCCAGCAGCAAAAACGACCAAGGAAGAAAGGTTTGGATGCTCAAATCTTGGCCAAGACTCCAAGGAAGAAGCCCTCAAGTGTGTTTACCCCCAAGCTCCTTGCAAGACACCTTCTTGTTAGGAAGAACACCACCAAAATGAACACAAAATCGTTCTCCAAGAGCTTCAATGTTGCTGCCTTGTTCCGTAACAAGAGAGGGAGAGAGAGGAGAGTTTTTTTGTGTTTTGCATGTATTGGAATAGGTGAATGAATTGAGTGTATGACTAGTTAAGAGTGTGTGTGTTTTCAAGACACAAAGTTGGTCCAATCACCTTAAGGGGGCGGCCAAAAGATTCAAAATAAAAGACTTTTCCCTCCTTTAAAATGATCACAATACAAAATTAACTAGTCACATGTCACACAATAAAAAGTCACCTTCTAGACTTGATTTATAAATGTGACATATGTATTCTTTAATTAAACACTTTAATTAAAGTACACTCATATATTATTAGTGTTATTTAAACCCCTTTTAAATGACAAGAATAACAACAATTCATCAACAAATTATCCTTATAATTTGTTCCACCTCTTATGCAATTTGTTTAGAAAACCCATTTTCTAAATTGGTGTAAATATTTAATTGCATGATCATATCATCAATTAAACATTAATTGGTGTTTGCTAAGCTTGTTATTGGGTATAACCCGACTTGGATCATAACGTACTAACCACATCCATATTCTAAGTGTCTTGGGCACACAGAATCCTTCAGTTACCACCTCATCGACATACAGTTGGGCCAATTTCGTCATGTCGTAGTCTTCTCTAATTTGCAAGATGTGAGCTGATTTCGTTAGCCTATCTACTATTACCCAAATAGCATCGTGACCTTTAAACGTTCTGGGCAACTTGGTAACAAAATCCATCGTAAGATTATCCCATTTCCATTCTGGGATTTCAGGTTGCTGTAACGTTCCTGATGGTTTTTGGTTCTCAGCTTTTACCATGGCACAAGTTAAACATTTCCCCACATAAACGGCGATTGATTTCTTGATTCCCGGCCACCAGAAAAGTGTCTTTAAATCCTGGTACATCTTATCACTTCCAGGGTGAATTGAATACCTAGACTTGTGTGCTTCGTCGAGGATTACTTCTCGAATTCCTCCGTGATTTGGCACCCAAGTCCTTCCTCCATATCTGTATGTACCATCGTCCCCTATCTCAAATTGCTTTTCCATTCCAGTCAATCCTTCTTCCTTTAATGCCTCGCTTTGAGCTTCTTTCAGTTTTGCAATAAGGTTGGTATACACACTCGTCCTTAAGGTTCGTACACGAAGAGGTTTTTCTCTTTCCTTTCGGCTCAACGCATCTGCCACAACATTGGCCTTACCAGGATGGTAGCGGATTTCGCACTCGTAATCGTTCAATAGCTCGACCCATCTTCTCTGACGCATGTTGAGCATCTTTTGGTCAAGGATATGTTGCAAACTTCTATGGTCAGTGTAGATGATACACTTTGTGCCATAAAGGTAGTGCCTCAACATCTTGAGGGCAAACACCACGGCACCCAACTCCAGATCGTGAGTCGTGTAGTTCTTCTCATGATCATTCAGCAGTCTTGATGCGTAAGCAATCACCTTGTTGCGTTGCATCAATACACATCCTAGCCCTTGACGCGAAGCGTCACAATAGACCATGAAGTCTTCTACTCCTTCTGGAAGAGCAAGGATAGGTGCACTGCATAACTTCTCCTTAAGTGTTTCAAACGCCTCGTTCTGCTCTCGCTCCCACACAAAGGTTGTGTTCTTCTTGGTTAATGCGGTCAAAGGTTGCACTATACGCGAGAAGTCCTTTATAAATCGTCGGTAGTAGCCAGCCAGTCCTAAGAATTGCCTTATCTCCGTAGGAGTTTCAGGAATCTTCCAATTCTTTATGTCCTCAATCTTGGAAGGGTCAACTTGAATCCCATCCTCATTCACCACATGACCTAAGAATTGGATCTGGCGCATCCAAAATTCGCATTTAGAGAACTTGGCATATAGTTGCTCATTCTTGAGCAATTCAAGAATTAGCCTGAGATGCTTCTCGTGCTCGTCTTTACTTCGTGAATAGATCAGTATGTCGTCAATAAACACGATCACAAACTTGTCGAGGTAAGGGCGGCAAACGCGGTTCATGAGGTCCATGAATGCTGTTGGAGCATTAGTCAGTCCAAAGGGCATGACCAAGTACTCATAGTGTCCATACCTAGTTTTGGAAGGCTGTTTTGGGTATGTCTTCTTCTCTTATCTTCAGTTGGTGGTATCCTGACCTCAAGTCTATTTTGGAGAAATAACTTGCTCCTTGCAGTTGATCAAATAGGTCATCTATTCTCGGAAGAGGGTAACGATTCTTTATGGTCAGCTTATTCAATTCCCTGTAATCAATACACATTCGCAGGGTTCCGTCTTTCTTTTTCATGAATAGTACCGGGGCACCCCATGGAGAGACACTCGAACGTATAAATCCCTTGTCCAGTAGTTCTTGAATTTGTACCATTAGCTCCTTCATCTCATGTGGGGCGAGTCGGTACGGTGCCTTGGCTACCGGTGCAGCACCAGGCAACAAGTCTATCTGGAATTCAACTTGCCGATTCGGGGGGAGTCATGGTAGTTCTTCCGGAACACCTCTAGGTATTCCGAAACCACGGGAATATCTTCGATCTTCTTCTCCTTTTGGGTTTTCATCACATATACTATAAAAGCTGGACATCCCTTCATTAAGCTCTTGGTAGCTTTTAAGTGGGATATCATAGGGTATAGGGTGTTACTCCTTTCACCCTTTACCACTAACACTTCTTCGTCGCTCAACGGTATCTTGAGTAGACGCTCATCACATAAGATTTCGACTCTATGCTTCGCTAGCCAGTCCATACCCACAACCACATCAAATCCTCCTAACTTAATGGGCATCAAGTCAATCTTAAACATATTCCCTTTTAGATTCAGCGGGCAATCCCTAATGATTTCGTTAGCTTCTAAAATATTACCGTCAGCTAATTCTACGGTAAACGTATCAATCAAGGTACACACGTCTAAGTCAATCAATGGCCTAAAAGTACTAGAGATAAAACTAGCAGTCGCTCCAGTATCAAACAGTACAGTAGCGGGATGATTGTTTACAAGGAACGTACCGTTGACCACGTCAGGTTCCCTACGAGCTCCTGCTGGGTCCATGACGAAAGCTCTTCCCTTAGGCTTGTTGTGCTTGGCAACCTTGTGTCTACCCAGCTTAGGACACTTGTTCCTCATATGCCCTGGATCTCCACACTCATAGCATTGTTTCCCTGGTGCGTAAGTACAGTCTTTAATTAAATGGCCTGTTCTCTTGCACCTAAAACAGGGCATCGGGTTACATTCCCCTTGATGATGTAACTTGCACTTGCTGCACAATGGGCTTGTCCCCGAGTACAATCTCCGGTTTTTACTTCCCTGATCATCGCGCCTCGCACCTTCAGAACTCCTTCTTCCTGACCCACTACTACTTCCAACTGCTCTTTTCGCTTCAAACCACTTCCTTTTCTCACCAACAAACTTCTTCTTCTCATCAGCCCTTGCTTGATCGGTCCATCCAGCCCTAATTAGGTCATCAGTCAAACTGCTGGTAAGGTCGACAGCAGCTTGCAGGGTTACAGGCTGAGAGGAACGGACCATACCCCTAACTCTTGGGTGTAGTCCCCAGATGAACCGTGCTACACCTTTGGCTTCTGGCGTCACCAAATGTGGCACAAGTCGGGACAGGGCTAAGAAACGATTGATATATTCGGTGTAGTTGGGTCCTTTCATCTCCAAGCTTAAAAATTCTGTCTCTAGCTTCTCGAGTTGATTGATGGGGAAATATTTGTTGGTCATTAGCTCTCGGAATTCAGTCCAACCCATTCGATTAGCCACATTTCTTCCACGGCTTTGAGTAATGGACTTCTACCATTCAAGAGCTGATCCCTTGAGAGATTGTGATGCAAACCTCACCATATGCTCCATCTTGCACTCGCTGATGTCGAAGACAGCTTCCATTTCATCAATCCACCTGTAAGTCTCTATAGCACCCTCGGTGCCATAGAAGTCCTTAGGCTTACATGCCATGAAGGTCTTATAAGAGCATCCATTCCTTAACGCCTCGGCTTCTTCGTCGTGGCTTTCATCGTTCACCGGCCGGTCATTACCAGTAGTGTTATCCCGGTCCGCATTTATCTGTGCAATAATAGTCGGAATGGCGTTAGCTAGTTGCTGAGCTACGAGGTTAGCAATCCTTTCGTCACTCTCTTGATTAGCATTTTCCCCGTGGGGAGTCCCTTGTGGAGTAGGTTGGTTTCCAGTCGGCCTTGCTTCCTCACGGCGGCCCCTGGTGGCTCCACGCCGTCCAAAACGTGTTCCTCTGCGAGTCGGCATTCTGATAGTATCACAAATAGATTCGTTTAGCATCTCATAATTTGTTTCGAATAGCCTATGCATCATTATCCTATTACACCATGCCTCGAAAGAGGGATCATGGCATGCACATAAGTATTTACAACCCACTAAGGAAACCTTACAAAGTCCAAATCAAAACATGACATAACAGTTGGGCAACCATTTAGAAAAGGCACAGACCAATTTCAAGGCACAACACAACATATAGCAATTTAATACAGACAGTTTAATAATTCTAGCATCCCAATAGCAGTTCACGATAGTATCACCCAACAAAATAGAATCAGAGTCAAGCTCATACAATTTGGAAGGTGCCATCACCCCCATAATAATAAAATAATAGTATCGAATAACAATTCAAATAGTTTCCTTCTACTGTCTAGATCTCACTGAGTACTCCAACTCTCACATCCACTTTCTCTTCAGCCATCCAAACCATCCTGTACCCTTCTTCCTCTGCTCCTGCTCCAAACGCTTCACCCCTTGCGTAGCCATCATAGCCTGGAATAAAGCAGACTGGGAAGTTCGAGTGGCGTGCTGAACAGTCAGCTCATGACGGCGAACAATCCTCAAAATCTCATCCAATGTCGCATCAGAGGGTCCTACATCACTTGCCCGGCGACTCGACTGGGAGTACCTATCACCAGCCAGTACGCTAGGGCCGTCATACATACTATGTCTCGGCGGCATCAGGCGTTCGTCACGTGGGTCAAACAGTGGAGGTACCGATGTCGGAATCCTAACAGGCGGGGGAGGAGGAGGAGGCATCCTAAAGGATACGGAGGATCCTGGCCTAACGCTTTTGCGAGGTCAGGTGACAGTACGCGCACCCCTATTCCCAATAGGTGGGATGGGTGAGAGGGTTGGAGCAGCTACTTGGGGAGAGTGGGAACGCGTTCGGCTTCGGGAAGGTGATGTGGAGGAAGAGTCCTCGGAAGCCTCAGTGTCTTCGGACGTGATGGATATCCACCCTGGATGTCCGCATCTCCGGAGGTACGCCTCATACTCTGTCTGGGGCTTCTCTCTCCTCAGGTTTCCGGTAGGAGTGGTCTCAGTGTCAGGGTGAGCAGGCGCCTTTCCTTTATCCGCCATAGACGTTGTCCTGTAAGAAATACATCATGAGTAATTTGGTTTCTCATAGCTCATGATTATAATAATAGTACTAATAGTAGTGATGGCAATAGTATCTGTTATTCCAACATATAGCTGTCTGTTTTGCCCAAATCAATAGTCTCTTCTAGTAGTATCAGATAACATAGTTCATCATAAAAATCATTTAAATCCCCTTTTTAAAATTAGTTTCAAAATCATCAATATAAATCAGAAAAAGTCCAACCATAACCTAAAGACCAGTGACGGAAATTACGCGTCCGGTAAATTCATGATTACGTTGATCAAGTGTAATCATCAATTTACCCAACCCGATCATCCAACACTTCCCACAAGGACAGTCCTAGGGTATCAGGGTTGTAGCCTAGGGTCTACTATGGTATTCCTGACTTCTCTACAACCTTTGGCTCTGATACCAATCTGTCACACCCCGGGCCCAGGTAGGGTGGGACGTCACAGACTAGCAACAACATATGGCAGCGGAAACAAACCATTACAAGAGCTCAAGTAGAGAATATCACATGGCATTAATATGTTTAGAAAGATAACGGGGCTAGGAACAAATCAAGCCCCCCAAATGGGTTTTACAATCATCCATAAAATAAATTGTACTTGTTCAACACAAATATAAAATTGTTCAAATGATTCATTAAGGAAATATGCCAATGCCATGGTCACGGGATAAGTCTAGGTCTTCGCAACAGCTAGGATCTCTTCATACATTACCTGAAACATGCTCAAAAGAAAATTGTGTCAACTAAAAAGTTGGTGAATTCAAGTGCTTAAAGTTTAAAAACAAAAGGACTTATCAAATCCTTCTTTGATTAAAAGAAAATAATCATTGTTTATCATTGTGGGAAAAATCATAATCAACCCTGCACTCAGTCCTGGTTGGCCTCTTCTAAAATTGTGTTTAACCGGATATTCCCGAAGGAAGAACTGAGCCCCAAACCAATGAACCCTACCTGCCCGGATGGTTCACCATAGTTTCTTAACAGAACCTGTTACTTGCCACAAACGACCCCTTAGGATCTCAGTGGGGTAACCTTCCTGGAACGAAAGCCACTGTGTGTGGGGGATTCCCCAAATAGATCTATCCATATAAAACAAGCGGTTCACGAAAGAATTAATGATCATGATATAAGAATCAGCAGGTAACCACAAATCCCACATACAATCATCAAGTAAAGCACAATCATAATTCATAAAAAGTAGAGCATGTTTCATCCCAAAACAATAGTAAAAAGGGGGATCACTAGAACTCACCTTAGGTTTCCAGTCAAAAGTCTCTTGGTGTACCGGGAAGTGTCTCAAGTCTAGCACCCTAACATGTACATATTAAGTAATAAGCTACTGCCCTAAACTCATTTAAGGTGCAACAATGGTGTCAAGAGTTTAGCTATTGAGTAAAGCTTTAGTTTCGTGAAGGTTTGTATAAAAAGTTTTCTTTTATGGCAGGTCAAGGCGTCTTCATGAAAATTGGGATTTTCACTTCATTAGGTTAAGTATATTAAGAAATTTTGTTGTTCAAGTGATTATTAGCTTCCTGGAAGTCGGTTATAAGGTTTGGAAAAATTTTACAGTTTGGTCCCTCAAGTTTTAAAATTGACAGTTTCTACCCTCAAGTTTAGTTTCTTGCCCTTTATGACATTTAAGACCAAAAATCAGATTCTTAGAGTAATATTATACTTATTATGGAGTAAGTGTTTCAAAATTTTAGTTTACGGGTCCGATTTACAAACTGCGCGTTTAACGCTCCCGGTTACGGTAAAAGCCGGATAGTTTTAACCGTAAATTGGGGTTTTCATATATTTGAATCTTGGACCAGTAGGTATTTTCTAAAAGGTATCTTTATAAATTTTTAAGTCCTTAAATTGTGAAATTTGGCCTTTTTTAGTTGAAAATCTTGTTTTTACGTTTGACCCGTTAAAACGTGGTTTTGACCGTGTTTGACCATTTAAAGCTTGTTTGACCAATTTTTCAAATCCTTTAAGTCTTCTATTACTTAACTTACTGAAATCATATGATTTTTATAAATCTTAGCTTTGAACTCTATTTTTATGGATTTTTCTCAAAAATGATGCTCGGTTTGTACCCGTTTTTAGTTAAAACGTCATTTATTTGTTTCTTCGACCATTTAAATTATCCATTGACTCCAGAACACTTAATTTATCATTTTTAATACTGGAATACTTTTCAAGAGTGTTAAATTCATATTCTTACTATTTTTAAAGTTATTTTACCATGTTTTCGGGTCCCGAAAGTGACTAAAAGAGGGCAAATCTCAACATGTCCTTTATTCCAGAGATTAAACATTACTAACACTTCTAATATTTATCAAAACCTACTGAAATTTCAGTCCCAAAGAGTTGCCTAGTTGTTCTACACATCCATATGCTTCAAATATGTAGAAAATGTCATAACCAACCATAACACTTGTGTAAATCATCTTAACTTGAGTTTAAACGTTACCAACACTTCATTTAACTTTATAAACAGAATATTAAGGTGTCATTAAGTTGTTCATGAGTAGGTTATGGGTCTTGGTTGAAAGGATTTTTCAAACAAATGCTTAAAGGGTGTTGTTACATGTAGAAAGAAGGGTTTCAAGGTGTAATGTAATAACCATGGGTTCGAGTATGTAGCCTTTTGGAACTTTTAAAAACAGGTTCTTGGGAGTCCATTAAGTCATAAAAATGCAGGTCACAAGTTTGGTTTACAAGAGTTGCAACTTTCACAAGCTAGATGATACCAAAACACCCAAAAAGAGGGTTTTCATGGTGGAAATCGGTTTCCACCTCAATAATGACTAACATAACATGAGGTTTACCTTCAAGAACGTTGGGAACTCCTTAAGAACAAAGTGATGGTGAGACGTTTCTGCTACAACAAGGAAAAAGCAAGGTTTTTAGGTGAAAAATGAAGAAAACAAGTGAAATGTCCCAAAACCGACAACATGAGCTTACACTTGATGTAACTCACGGTTTAGAAGGTGTTGATGGTCGTGGATGGCTAGAAACTCCTTGGACTTGGCTGTAGAAGCTCGAAGTAAGGCTGGAAAAGTCGAACAAGTGTGGTTGTGTGACCAAAACTCGCGAACTAGGCCACTTCATTGCGGTTTGCACTTGGCCGATTGTTGCTTGTTGTTGTTCTTCGAATTTCTTGTGCTAGACTTAGAGAGAATTGCTTTGAGAGAATTGTGAGGTGAGGGTGTGTGTGTTTCAGCTGATGTTTCGAATAAGAGGGAGAGAGGGAGAGAGGGAGAGAGTTTGCATGAAAGGTAAGTGGGTAGTGTGGTGGTGGTGGTGTAGAGAGGAGAGGAGTGGAGAGGGGAGGGCGGCCGATTTTGGAGGGTAGTGGGAGGATAATTGATTTAAATTTTAATTGTAAATTGTTATTATGTAGTGTAGTTTTGTAGTATTGGGTATAATGTATTATTTAGTGGATGGTATATTTGAGGTATCTAGTGCATGTCCATGCATGCATGGCCGAAAATTATATAAGTGTGAGTGTGTATGCTCACATTTTAATTGCCTTCTCTTGAATTTAATTTTGTAAGGGTGACTAGTTGACATTCCCGGAACACTAATTTTTAAAAGGTAGAAACCTAAATTAGCTAAAAGTCAATAATGAAAATCACATGAAACCATAATTTGAATCAAGTAGTAAGAATTGTTTCCAATTTCATAATAGGGTTGAATAGTTTCAATTATTAGCACTCACAACATGGATAATGGATGCAAGTAATCTACGGTTAGGGTAACAACCTGGAGGTCGGTTGACACACTCTCTAATTTAGAGTATGATAATAAATATAATAATTAGATAAATATTTACGATGTTATCGGGCTCGATTGACGTATCAGATGTCAATTAAATCCCGATGAAAATCGTATTCAGGTTTCTCACACTTATCTTGGTGGATTATGCACATTTGATGTAGAATCCCTTAGCGAGCATTATTTAAGATATTTGTTATGATTAACAATGATTTTGCTAGGATGACAAGCCATTATAAGGAAATTCTGATGGAACTCATACGTTAGTACGCGTTAGATTATCGAACTTTACACGGTATAGGTTTTGAATTTGTTTTTAGTTTGGATCTTTCTAAAGTTACTTCAAGTCACATAATAATTCATTATTTCATGATTACTCATTTAATTAGTTCGCAAACGTGTATTTGGGCCTTAAATGGGCCTTGTTTATAAGTTCGGGCCCTTATTGGGCTTATTGGGCCTAAAAAGGCTAGTTTCTTTTCCAAGTTTTCTTTGGTAAGCCCAACTCAATTCAGACATTTATTAGGCTTTATAATATTTTATGGTTTTCTAATTGGACAATATTTCAGGGGTGTTACAAGTGTATTGATTTTAGGGTTCATTCGTGTGGTTTTGTGTTTGGAATTGGTTTCTATTTATACAATAGGTATTATCTTCCATTTCTGATTGATTAGTATGATTCCAATGATGATTATAATAAGATATGATTACATTTGTTCACGAGTGTGTTCAGAAGGCTTAAGAATCAAAAAACTCCATAGCATTGGAGGTTGTTACGAAAAGCAAACCATTATCAATGTGAGAACTATTGTTGTTTAATTTTTTAGTATAACTAGTTCCTTTCCCATTTATTTAGTTAAGCTTTCATGAATACTTATACACCAATCTTTAGTTGTACAATGTTAATTAAAATACAAGTAAATCTTATTCACTTAATCGTGTTACTTTGATTACTTTCATTCCGCCAGTGTACTTTGATTCTCGATTCTTTTTGAGTGAATACGAGTTGTTATTGTTTCTTTACACCTGGTTTCCTTGCCTAGAAGTTAATAAAGTATTCATTGAATCCGCATATGTAATATTGATTGATTCGATGCACTTTTGATGAAATAGTGTTCGAAGTTGGTTATGGAATGTTCTCGATGAGTTTCGGGCATGAGTGTATTGATTTTAGGTTTCATTCGTGTGGTTTCGTGTTCGGAATTGGTTTCTATGTAAACAATAGATATTATCTTCTATTTCTGATTGATTAGTATGATTTCAATGATGATTATAACCAGATATGATTAGATTTGTTCACAAGTATGTTCGAAAGGCTTAAGAATCAAAAAAACTCCATAGCATTGGAGGTTGTTACGAAAAGTAAACCATTATCAATGCGAGAACTATAGTTGTTTAATTTTTTAGTAAAACTAGTTCCTTTCCCATTTATTTAGTTAAGCTTTCATGAATACTTATACACCAATCTTTAGTTGTACAATGTTAATTAAAATACAAGTAAATCTTATTCACTTAATTGTGTTACCTTGATTTCGCTTCTTTTTTATCCATCAGGTATTGTGTCTCTTGTTTGACGTTTGATTACTTTCATTCCGCCAGTGTACTTTGATTCTCGATTCTTTTTGAGTAAATACGAGTTGTTTATTGTTTCTTTACACCTGGTTTCCTTGCCTAGAAGTTAATAAAGTATTCATTGAATCCACATATGTAATATTGATTGATTTGGTGCACTTTTGATGTAATAGTGTAAAAAGTTAGTTGTGGAATGTTCTTGATGAATTTCAGGCATGAGTGTATTGATTTTAGGGTTCATTCGTGTGGTTTTGTGTTCGGAATTGGTTTCAATTTATACAATAGATATTATCTTCCATTTTTGATTGATTAGTATGGTTCCAATGATGATTATAATCGGATATGATTACATTTGTTCACGAGTGTGTTCAGAAGGCTTAAGAATCAACAAACTCCATAGCAATGGAGGTTGTTACGAAAAGCAAACCATTATTAATGTGAGAACTATTGTTGTTTAATTTTTTAGTATTAATAGTTCCTTTCCCATTTATTTAGTTAAGCTTTCATTAATACTTATACACCAATCTTTAGTTGTGCAATGTTAATTAAATACAAGTAAATCTTATTCACTTAATTGTGTTACCTTGATTTCGCTTCTTTTTTATCCATCAGGTATTGCGTCTCTTGTTTGACGTTTGATTACTTTCATTCCGCCAGTGTACTTTGATTCTCGATTCTTTTTGAGTGAATACGAGTTGTTTATTGTTTCTTTAATGTGACAACCGACCTCTAGGTTGTTATTCTAACCCTAATTTACTTGCATCATTATCCGTCTTATGAGTACTATTACTAGAAACAATCCAACCCTATCAATGAATTTGGAATCATTTCTTGCTATTTGATCCATTTTATGATTTCATGTGATTTTATTGATTTTTTGTTAGTTTAGGTTTTACCTTTTTAAAACTTGGTGTCCCGGGAATGTAACTAGCCACCCTTACAAAATTTAATCTCAAGTGAAACAATTAAAATGTGAGCATACATTCACACTTATAAATTTTCGGTTCATGCATGCATGGACATGCACAAGACACTACAATTAACATCATCCACCAAATAATATATTCTACCCAATACTACAAAATTACACCACCTAATAATTATTTACAATTAAAATTTAAATCTAATCACCCACAAGATGCCAAGATTCGGCCGCCCCCTCTCCCTCCACTCACCTCTCCTCTACACCACCCACACTCTCACCATTCAAATTACATGCAAGATCCTTATCACTACACCTCTCTCTCTCATTCTCTCAAACTCTCATCAGCTGAATACACACTCAAAAACACACACACAACCATTCTCTCTAGATTTCCAGCCTTGTTCATCGAAGAACAAGGCATTCACATACTCGGCCGACCGAAAATCGCAAGAAGGTGGCCATATTCGCGAGCTTTGGACACACCTCTGCATCTTGTTCGACTTTTCCAGCTTTGTTTGAAGATTCTCCAGCCTTTTCCAAGGAGTTTCGAGCTATCCAAGACCATCTACACTCTCCAAAACGTGAACAACACCAAGTGTAAGCTTCATCTCACCCGAAAATGGTCTTTTCATGTGTTTCTTTCACTTCTCTTTTAAAAACACCTCCTCTCCTTGTTGTAGCAGAAACCCAACGTTATTATCTTGTTCTTGAGGAGCCTTCAACTTCACAAGAGGTATCTCACACGTTATATTGGTCATTCTTGAGGTGGAAACTGATTTCCACCATGAAAACCCTATTTTTGGACTCTTTGCACCATCTAACTTGTAAATCTTGTAACCCTTGAAAGCAAAACTTATAACCCGCTTGTTAATGGTTTAATGGACTCCTAATAACCTGTTTTGAAAGTTACAAAAGAATATACACCGTGAATATATGGTTATAGCTCAAGATACACCTTAAAAACCTTCTTTTTACAAGAAATGTTACAATCTAAGCACTTGTTTGAAAACCCTCTTAACCAAGGTTTACAACCTGCTCATGAACAACTTGGTAACACCCTAATAATCTGATTTTAAAGTTAAATGAGGTTTTGGTAATGTTTAAATACAAGTTTGTAAGGATTTACACATGTGTTATGGTCGGTTATGGCAAAATCACTAAGTTGATGGTTCATTGTTGTGTTGGGTAACCTAGCCGTGAGTTTGGACATAATTTCAGAAAGTTATGATGAATACTAAGTGTGTGACAAATGGTTAATCTCTAGAAATTAAGGACATGTTAAGATTAGACCCATTTTAGTTATTTTCGGGACCCGAAACATGGTAAAACAACCTTAAAAATAGTAAAACATGGTGTTAACCATTTTAAAAAGAATTCCAGGCTTAATAATGGTTAATAAAGTGTTCTGGAGTCAATGGGTAATTTAAATGGTCAAAAGAACAATTAAATGGCGTTTTAACTAAAAACGGGTACCAACCGGACATCGTTTTTGAGAAAAATCCATGAAAAAGGAGTTTAAAGCTAAGATTTATAAAAATCATGTAATTTCAGCAATTTAAGTAATAAAAGACCTAAAGGATTTGAAAAATTGGTCAAACAAGCTTTAAATTGTCAAATAGGGTTATAAACGCGTTTTAACGGGTTAAACGTAAAAACGAGACTTTCAACTATTAGAGGCAAAATTTCACAATTTAAGGACTTAAAACTTATAAAAATATATTTTAGATGATACCTACTGGTCCGAGACTCAAATTTATGGAAACCCTAAATTAACCGTTAAAACTCTCAGGTTTTACCGCAACCGGGAGCGTTAAACGCATAGTTTTTAAACCGGACCCATAAACTGAAATTTTGGAACACTTAATAATTAGTCAATTTTTACTCTAAGAACCTGATTTTTGGTCTTAAGTGTCATAAAGAACAAGAAACCAAACTTGAGGGTAGAAACTATCAATTTTGAAACTTGAGGGACTAAACTGTAAAATTTTACCAAACTTTATAACCGACTCCTATGAAACTAATAATCACTTGAACAACAAAATTTCCTTATATCCTTAACCTAATGATGTAAAAATCCCAAATTACATGGAGAAACCATGACCTGCCATAAAAGGAAACTTTTTATAAAAACCCTCGCGAAATCAAAGCCTTAACCGATAGCTAAATTCTTGACACGCTTGTTGCACCATAAATAAGTTTAGAGCAGTAACTTATCACTTAATATATTCATGTTAGGGTGCTAGACTTGAGACACTCCCGGTACACGAAGGGTTATTTTTGGCTTAACACCTAAGGTGAGTTCTAGTGGTTCCCCTTTTTACTACTGTTTTGGGGTGAAACATGCTCTGTTATTTATGAACAATATTTGTGCTTTGCTTGGTGATTGTATGTGGGATTTATGGTTACCTGCTGATACTTATATCATGATCATTAATTCTTTCGTGAACCGCTTGTTTTATATGGATAGATCTATTTGGGGAATCCCCCACACACAGTGGCTTCCGTTCCAGGAAGGGTACCCCACTGAGATCCTAAGGGGTCGTTTGTGGCATGTGACAGGTTTTGTTAAGAAACTATGGTGAACCATTCGGGCAGGTATGGTTCATTGGTTTGGGGCTCAGTTCTTCCTTCGGGAATATCCGGTTAAACACAACTTTACAAGAGGCCAACCGGGACTGAGTGCAGGGTTGATTATGATTCTCCCATGATGTTGAAACTATGATTTACTCATTTTTATCAAATAAGGATTTGTTAAGTCCTTTTTGTTTTTAAACTTTAAGCACTTGAATTCACCAACTTTTTAGTTGACACAAATTTCTTTTTGAGCATGTTTCAGGTAATTTGTGAAGAGATTCTAGCTGTTGTGAAGACCTAGACTTATCCCCGCGACCATGGCATTGGCATGTTTTCCTTAATGAACAATTTGAACAATTTTATATTTGTGTTGAACAAGTACAATTTATTTCTATAATTGGTTGTAAAACTCATTTGGGGGCTTGATTTGTTTCAGGCCCCGGTACCTTTTGAAAACATTTGATGCCATGTGATATTCTCTCCTTTGAGCTCTTGTAATGGTTTGTTTCCGCTGCCATATGTTGTTGCTAGTCTGTGACGTCCCACCCTACCTGGGCCCAGGGTGTGACATCTTTACACCTGGTTTCCTTGCCTAGAAGTTAATAAATTATTCATTGAATCCACATATGTAATATTGATTGATTCGGTGCACTTTTGATGTAATAGTGTTAGAAGTTGGTTGTGGAATGTTCTCGATGAGTTTCGGGCATGAGTGTATTGATTTTAGGGTTCATTCGTGTGGTTTCGTGTTCGGATTTGGTTTCTATTTATACAATAGATACTATCTTCCGTTTCTGATTGATTAGTATGATTCCAATGATGATTATAATCGGATATGATTAGATTTGTTCACGAGTATTTTCAGAAGGCTTAATAATAAAAAACCCCATAGCATTGAAGGTTGTTACGAAAGGCAAACCATTATTAATGCGAGAACTATTGTTGTTTAATTTTTTAGTATAACTAGTTCCTTTCCCATTTATTTAGTTAAGCTTTCATAAATACTTATACACCAATCTTTAGTTGTACAATGTTAATTAAAGTACAAGTAAATCTTAGTCACTTAATTGTGTTACCTTGATTTGGCTTCTTTTTTATCCATCAGGTATTGTGTCTCTTGTTTGACATTTGATTACTTTCATTCCGCCAGTGTACTTTGATTCTCGATTCTTTTTGAGTGAATACTAGTTCTTTATTGTTTCTTTACACCTGGTTTCCTTGCCTAGAAGTTAATAAATTATTCATTGAATCCACATATGTAATATTGATTGATTCGGTGCACTTTTGATGTAATAGTGTTCGAAGTTGGTTGTGGAATGTTCTCGATGAGTTTCGGGCACGAGTGTTGTCACACCCTGGGCCCAGAGAGGTGGGACGTAACGGTTGGTAAACAACAACCAAAATGCAACGGAAACTAAATGGTTTATTACCATGCATCTCACAATAGTTACATTAGAATATTGGCTTAGTTTCAGTTTACAAGGTGCCTCAATCTACAATCCATAGGTATCATGATCTATCTCTTGGTCAATATTTCTTGAGGCTTCAGTAACTAAGGCTTCTAGGCTCGACCTTTTCCTTCAACACCTACCCTCACTTCTTGCTTCGGATTTAAATATCTTCTATAGCTCAGCTAATCTACCTAGCTGTACCTGAAAGACATGCTCAAAAGATTTTGTGTCAACATAAAGTTGGTGAGTTCAAGTGTTTAAAGTTTAAAAACAAAAAAGACTTAACAAATCCTCATTTGATAAAAAGGTGTGAATCATAGTTTCAACATCGTGGGAGAATCATAATCAACCCTGCACTCAGTCCCGGTTGGCCTCTTCTGTAGTTGTGTTTAACCGGATATTCCCGAAGGAAGAACTGAGCCCCAAACCAGTGAACCATACCTGCCCGGATGGTTCACCATAGTTTCTTAACAAAACCTGTCAGATGCCACAAACGACCCCTTAGGATCTCAGTGGGGTACCCTTCCTGAAACAGAAGCCTGTGTGGGGAATTCCCTAAATAGATCTATCCATATAAAACAAGCGGTTCACGAAAGAATTAATGATCATGATATAAGTATCAGCAGGTAACCATAAATCCCACATACAATCACCAAGCAAAGCACAAATATTGTTCGTAATTAACAGAGCATGTTTCACCCCAAAACAGTAGTAAAAAGGGGAATCACTATAACTTACCTGGTATCCTTATATAAATTCTGAGCTCCGTAAAGAAAAGTGAAGGTCACCAACAAAGCAATCCTAATTTGAACATATGAGATTCATGTTTAGAATTAGCACGATGTCATTACATGCGTGCGGTTGAGCTCTTTAGTTAACTTAAAGTTAACAATTAGTATCATTGATGTACCTTAGCTTTTTGTGAAATTATCATTTGTTATGTACTAATTCGCGCTTATTAGGTTAATAAGTGCCTTTATTCGAGTAATGATTCTTTGTACAATGATTGTAACAATTATTGGTTGATAATAGGGATTCCAATCTTTATAGATAATTATTATTAATGATATTAGAAATCTTTAATGTTCCAATTATTGTATTAGATGTTCTAATAATATTTATATTGTTTATGCTGATTCTTTAAATGTTTGATACTTGCATAGGTATGCATGTAGTCAAACCTCTAAATGTTTGGTAGTATTAGCAATCTACAATGCATCAATTATTATGGATTTAAACTCTTATGTCATGATATTATGTTACTTTCACGCGCATAGTATATATACATTTTAAGATCGCCTAACTTAGGCTGTTAAAATGCTCAGCTTATTAATTATATGATACTTAGATGGTTCACGGATAGATATGTTTATATTCCTCTTAACTCGTTTAATGCAATCCAAAAATATGTTTTAAACAATAAGTGTAAGTACACCTTCAAAGATCATCCATATTCCATAATTATATAGATATATTGCTACCAATAATGTAGTTAATATGATGCTAGAATAATTTGAATATCAATAATAGTTGTCATTATATCGAATAAAAAGGGTGATACAAATAATATTTATTCCAATAATAACAAGATGATCGACTATTAATAATATAAAGATGATGGATTATTATAGGATTATGAGTCTTGAATAAATACGCGAGAATATCGGTTGACTAAAAGTATCCATTATATATATATATGTATACAGGTATGTACAATTGCATTTTATATATGTTAATCATCTATACGTCTTGTAAGGATTTTATGTGTCACAAGATTAGATAACTTCATATAATGTTTCTAATATCATTGTTCATATGTATACATTTCCAATGTTGTTTTTCATTATGCGATTGCTCACGTTATTTTAAATTTTCGCATCCATTCATGATGATTTATAAACTAGTTAACATTTTATACATATTTGTAGCTCAACGCACACACAAGTTAGCATATAATCATTATATTTACGTATATGAATGTCTAGCGCACGGTTATACCTAACGTTTCCATATCGCATCCTAGAACTCACTTGATCCGACCCGCATCGCGTTGACTGTCCATTGACCAGTTTGACCAGCTTTGACCAAGGTTTAACCTAACCAAAACACACCAAGATTACATACAACACTACTACATTGTTATCTCGCAACCAAACGCAACTAAACCGCAACATACGTTACCAAACATCTCGGTTATGACTTTTACCACCAATATCCACCACATGCAGCCACTGTCCACCATGGATCGCCACCGGGCACCACCGGTAGGCCCGAAGCAGCCGGAATTCTTGCCGGAGTAAGGCTCCAAACCGCCAACTTTTCCAACGATCTTGCAAAGATTCTACATGATCCCACTAGAATAATGTCAAACAGCTCGAACACACCTCAAATAGCAGCAACCACCACCCACAATCGTCGGTCCTTACCTCTGGCCAGCACTGCCTCGGCCGGCAGCCACCAAGCGGCCGAAACCCTAGCTGCCGATTTTTCAACTATCCATAACTTTCAAACCGCTAAGAGTTAGACAACGCAGCTGCCACCATTGGAAAGATCTCATCGAGAGGAAGGAGAGTATGGGCGGCACTCGCCGCCAGTCGCTGGCTCCGACGGCCGGAAACCTCGCCAGAACCCTAGCCACCGCTGCCTTCTCCCCGCCATAACTCCATCATCGTTGCGAATTAGAAGAAACTAACACCACCATTGGATTCAGGGGGTCGAGATTAGTGGGGGTAGGTTGAGAAGTTCGCAAGACTCCGCCGCCGCCGCCACGGCACCGACGCCGCGGCACCGCCTCCCGCCGCCGCTGCTCCGCCGTGGAGCCTCCTGCTCCGGCGGTTGCGGTTGCGGCTGTTGCAGCTCTTGGGAGCATTTTCTTGATGTTTTAGGGTTTGAAAATGAGGAAATGAGGGAAGTGTTTGCTTAAATACCTAGGGTTTTTTAGTGGGCTTGATTTAAAAATCGCGTATACGTCCCGACAACTTCGTTATCGCGTAATAACCGGTATTTTGGATCGAATATCATTAGATGACCTATAATAGATATATTTAATTACCTCTATTCGAAATAAAACGAATTCGGTATATTTATCGTCAAATTCTCGGGTTGGACCTAATCTCAGGCCGGTCCACGCTTCAGTCGCGTCTCGAACCACATTGCTCCTGGATAATCGTCTCACTCTTAGAGTATGAAAATAAATATAATACTTAGATAAATATTTACGATGTTATCGGGCTCGGTTGACGTATCAGATGTCAATTAAATGCCGGTGAAAATCGTATTCAGGTTTCTCACACTTATCTTGGTGGATTATGCACATTTGATGTAGAATCCCTTAGCGAGCATTATTTAAGATATTTGTTGTGATTAACAATGATTTTGATAGGATGACAAGCCATTATAAGGAAATTCTGATGAAACTCAAACGTTAGTACGCGTTAGATTACCGACTTTACACAGTATAGGTTTTGAATCTATTTTTAGTTTGGATCTTTCTAAAGTTACTTCAAGTCACATAATAATTCATTATTTCATGATTACTCATTTAATTAGTTCGCAAACGTGTACTTGAGCCTTAAATAGGCCTTGTTTATAAGTTCGGGCCCTTATTGGGCTTATTGGGCCTAAAAAGGCTAGTTTCTTTTCCAAGTTTTCTTTGGTAAGCCCAACTCAATTCAGACCTTTATTGGGCTTTATAATATTTTTGGTTTTCTAATTGGGCAATATTTCAGGGGTGTTACAAGTGTATTGATTTTAGGGTTCATTCGTGTCATGTTCGGAATTGGTTTCTATTTATACAATAGATATTATCTTCCATTTCTGATTGATTAGTATGATTCCTATGACGATTATAATAAGATATGATTACATTTGTTCACGAGTGTGTTCAGAAGGCTTAAGAATCAAAAAACTCCATAGCATTGAAGGTTGTTATGAAAAGCAAACCATTATTAATACGAGAACTATTGTTGTTTAGTTTTTTAGTATAAATAGTTCCTTTCCCATTTATTTAGTTAAGCTTTCATGAATACTTATACACCAATCTTTAGTTGTACAATGTTAATTAAAATACAAGTAAATCTTATTCACTTAATCGTGTTACCTTGATTTGGCTTCTTTTTTATCCATCTGGTATTGCGTCTCTTGTTTGACGTTTGATTACTTTCATTCCGCCAGTGTACTTTTATTCGCAATTCTTTTTGAGTGAATACGAGTTGTTTATTGTTTCTTTACTCCTTGTTTCCTTTCCTAGAAGTTAATAAAGTATTCATTGAATCCACATATGTAATATTGATTGATTCGATGCATTTTTTATGTAATAGTGTTAAAAGTTGGTTGTGGAATGTTCTCGATGAGTTTCGGGCACGAGTGTATTGATTTTAGGTTTCATTCGTGTGGTTTCGTGTTCGGAATTGGTTTCTATGTAAACAATAGATATTATCTTCTATTTCTGATTGATTAGTATGATTTCAATGATGATTATAACCAGATATGATTAGATTTTTTCACAAGTATGTTCGAAAGGCTTAAGAATCAAAAAAACTCCATAGCATTGGAGGTTGTTACGAAAAGTAAACCATTATCAATGCGAGAACTATAGTTGTTTAATTTTTTAGTAAAACTAGTTCCTTTCCCATTTATTTAGTTAAGCTTTCATGAATACTTATACACCAATCTTTAGTTGTACAATGTTAATTAAAATACAAGTAAATCTTATTCACTTAATTGTGTTACCTTGATTTCGCTTCTTTTTTATCCATCAGGTATTGTGTCTCTTGTTTGACGTTTGATTACTTTCATTCCGCCAGTGTACTTTGATTTTCGATTCTTTTTGAGTGAATACGAGTTGTTTATTGTTTCTTTACACCTGGTTTCCTTGCCTAGAAGTTAATAAAGTATTCATTGAATCCACATATGTAATATTGATTGATTCGGTGCACTTTTGATGTAATAGTGTAAAAAGTTAGTTGTGGAATGTTCTTGATGAATTTCAGGCATGAGTGTATTGATTTTAGGGTTCATTCGTGTTGTTTCGTGTTCGGAATTGGTTTCTATTTATACAATAGATATTATCTTCCATTTCTGAGTGATTAGTATGATTTCAATGATGATTATAATCGGATATGATTACATTTGTTCACGAGTGTGTTCAGAAGGCTTAAGAATCAAAAAACTCCATAGCATTGGAGGTTATTACGAAAAGCAAACCATTATTAATACGAGAACTTTTGTTGTTTAATTTTTTAGTATAAATAGTTCCTTTTCCATTTATTTAGTTAAGGTTTCATGAATACTTATACACCAATCCTTAGTTGTACAATATTAATAAAAATACAAGTAAATATTATTCACTTAATTGTGTTACCTTGATTTCGCTTCTTTTTTATCCATCAGGTATTGTGTCTCTTATTTGACGTTTGATTACTTTCATTCCGCCAGTGTACTTTGATTCTCAATTCTTTTTCAGTGAATACGAGTTGTTTATTGTTTTTTACACCTAGTTTCCTTCCTAGAAGTTAATAAAGTATTCTTGAATCCATATATGTAATATTGATTGATTCGGTGCACTTTTGAGGTAATAGTGTTAGAAGTTAGTTGTGGAATGTTCTCGATGAGTTTCGGGCATGAGTGTATTGATTTTAGGGTTCATTCGTGTGGTTTTGTGTGCGGAATTGGTTTCTATTTATACAATAGATATTATCTTCTATTTCTGATTGATTAGTATGATTCCAATGATGATTATAATCGGATATGATTAGATTTGTTCACGAGTATTTTCAGAAGGCTTAAGAATCAAAAAACTCCATAGCATTGGAGGTTGTTACGAAAAGCAAACCATTATCAATGCGAGAACTATTGTTGTTCAATTTTTTAGTATAACTAGTTCCTTTCCCATTTATTTAGTTAAGCTTTCATGAATACTTATACACCAATCTTTAGTTGTACAATGTTAATTAAAATACAAGTAAATCTTATTCACTTAATCGTGTTACCTTGATTTGGCTTCTTTTTTATCCATCAGGTATTGCGTCTCTTCTTTGACATTTGAGTACTTTCATTCCGCCAGTGTACTTTGATTCTCGATTCTTTTTGAGTGAATACGAGTTGTTTATTGTTTCTTTACACCTGGTTTCCTTGCCTAGAAGTTAATAAAGTATTCATTGAATACGCATATGTAATGTTGATTGATTCGATGCACTTTTGATGAAATAGTGTTCGAAGTTGGTTGTGGAATGTTCTCGATGAGTTTCGGGCACAAGTGTATTGATTTTAGGGTTCATTCGTGTGGTTTTTTGTTCGGAATTGGTTTCTATTTATACAATAGATATTATCTTCCATTTCTGATGGATTAGTATGATTCCAATGATGATTATAATTGGATATGATTACATTTGTTCACAAGTGTGTTCAGAAGGCTTAAGAATAAAAAAACTCCATAGCATTGGAGGTTATTACGAAAAGCAAACCATTATTAATGCGAGAACTATTGTTGTTTAATTTTTTAGTATAAATAGTTCATTTCCCATTTATTTAGTTAAGCTTTCATGAATACTTATACACCAATGTTTAGTTGTACAATGTTAATTAAAATACAAGTAAATCTTATTCACTTAATTGTGTTACCTTGATTTTGCATCTTTTTTATCAATCAGGTATTGCGTCTCTTGTTTGGCGTTTGAATACTTTCATTCCGTGAGTGTACTTTGATTCTCGATTCTTTTTTATTGAATACGAGTTGTTTATTGTTTCTTTACACATGGTTTCCTTGCCTAGAAGTTAATAAAGTATTCATTGAGTCCACATATGTAATATTGATTGATTCGGAGCACTTTCGATGTAATAGTGTTAGAAGTTGGTTGTGGAAGGTTCTCGATGAGTTTCGGGCATGAGTGTATTGATTTTAGGGTTCATTCGTGTGGTTTCGTGTTCGGATTTGGTTTCTATTTATACAACAGATACTATCTTCCGTTTCTGATTGATTAGTATGATTCCAATGATGATTATAATTGGATATGATTAGATTTGTTCTCGAGTGTGTTCAGAAGGCTTAAGAATAACAAAACTCCATAGCATTGGAGGTTGTTATCAAAAAGGAAACCATTATCAATGCGAGAACTATTGTTGTTTAATTTTTTAGTATAAGTAGTTCCTTTCCCATTTATTTAGTTAAGCTTTCATGAATACTTATACACCAATCTTTAGTTGTACAATGTTAATTAAAATACAAGTAAATCTTATTCACTTAATTGTGTTACGTTGATTTTGCTTCTTTTTTATCCATCAGGTATTGCATCTCTTGTTTGACATTTGATTACTTTCATTCCGCCAGTGTACTTTGATTCTCGATTCTTTTTGAGTGAATACTAGTTGTTTATTGTTTCATCACACCTGGTTTCCTTGCCTAGAAGTTAATAAATTATTCATTGAATCCACATATGTAATATTGATTGATTCGGTGCACTTTTGATGTAATAGTGTTCGAAGTTGGTTGTGGAATGTTCTCGATGAGTTTCGGGCACGAGTGTATTGATTATAGGGTTCATTCGTGTGGTTTTGTGTTCGGAATTGGTTTCTTTTTATACAATAGATATTTTCTTTCATTTCTGATTGATTAGTATGATTCCAATGATGATTATACTCAGATATGATTACATTTGTTCACTAGTGTGTTCAAAAGGCTTAAGAATCAAAAAACTCCATAGCATTGGAGGTTGTTACGAAAAGCAAACCATTATCAATGTGAGAACTATTGTTGTTTAATTTTTTTAGTAGAACTAGTTCCTTTCCTATTTATTTAGTTAAGCTTTCATGAATACTTATACACCAATCTTTAGTTGTACAATGTTAATTAAAATACAAGTAAATCTTATTCACTTAATCGTGTTACCTTGATTTGGCTTCTTTTTTATCCATCAGGTATTGCGTCTCTTGTTTGACGTTGATTACTTTCATTCCGCCAGTGTACTTTGATTCTCAATTCTTTTTGATTGAATACGAGTTGTTTGTTGTTTCTTTACACATGGTTTCCTTGTCTAGAAGTTAATAAAGTATTCATTGAATCCACATATGTAATATTGATTGATTCGGTGCACTTTTGATGTAATAGTGTTCGAAGTTGGTTGTGGAATGTTTTTGATGAGTTTCGGGCACGAGTTTATTGATTTCTGGGTTCATTCGTGTGGTTTTGTGTTCAGAATTGGTTTCTATTTGTACAATAGATATTATCTTCTATTTTTGATTGATTAGTATGATTCCAATAATGATTATAATCGGATATGATTAGATTTGTTCACGAGTATGTTCAGAAGGCTTAAGAATCAAAAAACTCCATAGCATTGGAGGTTGTTACGAAAAGCAAACCATTATCAATGCGAGAACTATTGTTGTTTAATTTTTTAATATAACTAGTTCCTTTCCCACTTATTTAGTTAAGCTTTCATGAATACTTATACACCAATCTTTAGTTGTACAATGTTAATTAAAATACAAGTAAATCTTATTCACTTAATCGTGTTACCTTGATTTGGCTTCTTTTTTATCCATCAGGTATTGCGTCTCTTGTTTGACGTTTGATTACTTTCATTCCGCCAGTGTACTTTGATTCTCGATTCTTTTTGAGTGAATACGAGTTGTTATTGTTTCTTTACACCTGGTTTCCTTGCCTAGAAGTTAATAAAGTATTCATCGAATCCGCATATGTAATATTGATTGATTCGATGCACTTTTGATGAAATAGTGTTCGAAGTTGGTTATGGAATGTTCTCGATGAGTTTCGGGCATGAGTGTATTGATTTTAGGGTTCATTCGTGTGGTTTCGTGTTCAGATTTGGTTTCTATTTATACAATATCTAAGGCCCCATTCCCGGGACGCTTACAGCTGGTCATTCATCGCACTCAAAACATAATTTTCGTCATCTTACATAAAAACGTCGCAGCGGAAACATTTAAAAACAATATCTCATTTAAATATAATAGCTTTTGCAAATAATACTTCATTATCAAATCACAAAATTCATGTTACATTTCATTACAAAAGCCTTATAATAATGGATGCCATTCCAAGAAAACTGAGTAGTCGCCCCGTGCCATCTTCAGCAACATACCTCCCAACTGGAAATACATCAAAGTCAGCATTGCTGAGTGAGTTCTAGTTTTATAATAAAACATACTTTTCTTTCGTAAAATCGTTCTTTACTTTCTTTCAAAATCATACAGTACTTTACATTCGTTCGTGATCATACATCATACGTACAAACGAATAGTATCATTATTATCTTCATCATTCGTTCATACTGTCACACCCCCGCTAAAAGCGGAATTACGGGGATGTAACGAGATCGGGATCGTCATAAATGGTAAGCGATAGAGACGCAATATAATAAATGATGACAAGCGTGACATGACGACACCCGACAACAAGGGGACTTGTGTCGTGTTTAGTCAGTATTCACGACAACATAGCCATAAGCATAAACATGTTAAATGATTCACATAATCAAATGATGATAACATTGTATTGTAAATTCCCATAACCCGGGAACAAGTATCAAAAGAATGTAATTGTTTAATCAGACTACAACATTGTATCAAAATGATTGTTTGTCAAATATGTTTAGTCTAAAAAATGCATCCTAGGGTCTCCACTAAGGCAGCACACCTAGATCCTCAATTTGCATGATCACCTGAAAAGAGATGCTTAAAATGGTCAACAAAATTGTTGGTGAGCTCGCAGGTTTAAATAGTAAATAAGTAATTGATGCTGTATAGTAACTGATGTGGAATACCGTGCATACAGTTATAAGTAAGTAAAATCACATGACAATGAGCTTTGCAACCAAACCTAACGACATACACAAAGATATTGTCGGAATATATTCACCCAAGGGCCCGTTCCTGGCCACTTATGGCACTAACTAGTATACCAATGAACAAGGGTGGGGGTGTCAACCCAGTAGTACTACCAATACCTATCCATCGGTTCCCACACTGGAATTAAATAGTTGCAAAGAAAGTACCACACAGCAGACTCAAGCATGTATCAGATAAGTACTTGCAAAACAGTATCACGTTGATTCCAAGTATGTAAATTGTACAACATTGAAAATGGGTGAGCATACTTTTTCCCCCAAGTTTGTAAATAATTGAAATATTGTAAGCGTAAAAAGGGGCCACGAAACTCACTTGTTAGGTGGTAAGTATGTATGATCAAAGTATCCAAATGTTGTATGCAATGAACGGTCAAGCACCTATTGAAAGTTATTGTTAAGCATTAATGATATGTATAAAGCAAATAGTAACATTCGGTGGGTTCTGGTTGTATCGGTTGGGTCGCGTGTAACACACACAAACAGACACACGTATTAGATCTTATGTAGATCCAAGTACTAGACATCGTCGCCATTGCCGATGATATTTGTGTAAAAGTTTCATTGTTATTGAAGAAGTATTTGGTAAACATTAGTAGTTATAAACCGGTTATTGGTACTTGTAAAATGTTAAGTTAATTTAATTTGGAATAACATTAGTAAGTGTTGGATCTAGAAAGGCTGGTGCAACCAAAACCAAATCACTTAGAAGATTTTGGTACAACAAATAAAGGACTTCCGAAGCTAAGTGTGGAACTTCCGAAGGAAAAAGGAGCTCTTCTGAAGACAAAGTGTAATGCTTATTCCGAAGGAAAACTTCAACTTCCGAAGACAAAGAACTTACTTCCGAAGATCAAGACTTAGAATGAAAGATTTGAAGTCAACTTCCGAAGTATAGAAGTCCTCAAGCCTCGGAAGTATAGAAACCTCTTTCGAAGTATAAGTGGCTTCGGAAGAACTTGTTCTTCCGAAGCCAACTTACCTTCGGAAGACACTACTATTATCCAGTGGACATAAGTATGGTCTCCCTGACACTCCGCTGCAGACCTCTGAGATACTGCATGGCGTTTTCTCAAAAGCCATGTAGTTGACCATACCTTATTCCACTGTTTACCTTTTTATGTTAGTATAGTTGCCATCTTTAGTTGGTGACAAAAGGTAAGTCATGGACATGTCATGACTACCATATCTTAGATAATACTTTATCTAAGATACCTTTACTTTAGCATTATAGTATATGCTTTAGTCTTAGGTTTCCAGCTGGTATCAAAGTATATCCGGCTGTAGGATCTAGTATATATAGTTTCTCATTGTAACTCATGTTTTATGCTTGTAAGAGTCTTGTAATATCTTGAGTTGAGAAGTAATATATACAACTGACTTGAAAATTATTTCTGTGTGTTCCTTGCTACTTATTATATTATTATCAACTCTTGTAAAAGACTTTACTTCATCTGATTTGAGTGTTTTGTAAGTGAGTTTGAGAGAAATCCAAGTGTTTAAGTAACAAAACCGATCCTGCAGTAAGTTTGATAGCGTTGACTTTAACATTGGCATTAGCAATGGCAACCGTGTCGATGTCACCTTAACACCACACGTTTTACACACACTACACACAAGAAGAAATGCACACACAACAACTTCAGTCGCACGACAGGACCAGACGCACGACTCAACACTTCATTCGCACGAATCAACCCTCAATCATATGAATCAGCTTCATTCGTACGATTGAATCTTCATTCGTACGACTGACATTCAGTCGTACCACACAACACCCAATCGCACGACTCAACCTCCATACGCACGAATCAACCTTCATTCGTACGAATCACCTTCATTCGTACGACTGAACCTTCATTCGTGCGACTGGAATTCAATCGTGCGATACACGCATAATCGCACACATTCATTCGGTCGCCTGACTCAATCGCACACAACATTCATTCGCATAGACTCAATCGCACACATTCATTCGCTCGCATGACTCGATAGCACACATACACACAGTCGCACGACACACCCAGTCGCACAACTCAGTCGCGCGATCGACTTAGACGCATGATTCAGTCGCACGACTCACCCAGTCGCACGGCTCAATCGCATGACAGACCTAGTTGCCTGAACAGCAGAATCGCGACTACTGAGGGGCTGAGCAGCCTCCGGCTGCTCCGAGCACGGGTTTTACACAACAAGGACTTCTAGAAACACATTACAAACATACACAAACAAGAAGCACACGCAGAAAGACATCACACGCACCCACACGACCTCATGTGTTCGGGTTGAACCCGAACACCCGAAACCCTAGTTTGGACAGCCGTGAATAAGCAAGAAAAGGAACAACCAAGGTCGTCTACCTGCTAGAATAGAGTAGACTCGGTTGTAGATGAAGTCTAGACGGTGAAAACGAGACCAAAAGGGGCGGTTTTGGTGCAAGGAAGAGGAAGATAGGTGAAGAAGAAGAAGAAGAAGAAGAAGAAGAAGAAGGAGGTGAAGTTATGGTGGCTAGGGCTGGAATATGGGTTTATATACCCAGCCCAAGTTTGTAAAATGTCACATTTAGTCCCTGCACTTAACCCCCGAGTTTTCCCAAATTTGTTTCGGTTGAAAACGACTTTATTAGGTTAATTATATTAATTATAAAAATGTATTTAATGATATTTATAACTTAAAAGTGTTTTATTAATGACGATAATATTATAATAAAAATGGTATATTTGGCGGTAACGATGATGAAAGTTTTAAAAGTTTTTGAAAATAGTATATCTTAATGATAGAAACACAAGAATAAAGATGATAAGAAAGTATGATATCCACACAAAGAGTCAATAAAGATGAGGGATGATTGTTTAAAGAATAGTTAATGGAAAACCACGTTAATTGACGGACCTTAAGGTGACGGATGTCACACATACCGTTCTAGATCTGTTCAGACATTACCCTCTTCGTGGCACTCAGCCCCGATTACTGAGGTCGAATGACAAAGATCCCGTTTAGTACATTATTAAGATATTTCGTTAACGTTCATTTCATACGTTCGTTCTTTCCATCATTACCTTTCTCATTCATCAACTCACGCCATACTCCCGACTCATGTCCGAAGACTGGTACTGTGTCGGGGTCTGTACACAAACCCCTGACTCATGTCCGAAGACTGACTGTTGGGTATTCTACCTTGGAAGAAATTGAAGATTTCAATATTATTGAAGTTGAAGACTTGAAGCACGAAATCAACAAAAATATTAGTCTAGGGTTTATATTGTAATTATTTTTATTGCTAGACTAGTATAAATATTTGCACATATTATCATTGTATAGGGTGACTAATTCACCACTTGTTAGGGTGAATTAAGTTCATCATCAATAACAATATATCATCATCCTTCAAGGATATGATTTCAACAATATATCAATAAACATCAAACATAAACACGTTGGTGTTCTTCATCGTGTTCATCATTATTATATTTTAGCATCGAATCATCAAGTTTTGTTATTATCAATATGAATCCTAAGATCCATGCTCATTGTTCCATTCATAACGGGAACACACAATTGGTATCAGAGCCGGAGTTGATGGATTCATATTGATTTTGATAAGATTTCATGGTTAGATTGCTGAAATTATTGAAGATCTGAAGAAAACGATTCAACAATCAATCAACATTAGGGTTGCGGCTGCCTCAAGATCAAAAAGTTGCGGATTTGGGGTTGCTTCTGAATCATTTGCGGCTGCCAAACAAGGATCAAACAAATGCGGATTAGGGTTGCTTTCAATCCGAATGTGGCTGCCAATTATGGGGTGCAAAAGAGGCTGCCAAAGGCAGCTTGCGAGCCAAGGCTTGAGGCCACATAGGGGCTGCCGATCAGGGATCTTGCTTCCAAAAATATGGCTGCCGAATGGGATGTCTTGCTCATTAGGGTTTCGGCCGAATGGGGCTGCAAATAAGGATGCCGAATGCCGAATATGGCTGCCAAATGCAGCTGCCGATTAGAAACTCTTGTGAATTAGGGTTGCCAAAGGTTATCTTAGATGCCCTAATTAGGGTTGCCAAACCAAAGTGTCCTCTGCGGCCACCTTAGGGAGGCAAAATTAGGGTTTGTAACCTAGGGTTGCAAATGGGCTCGAGAACACAATTGGGTTTGTTTCTTGGGCTCCATCATTAAACAAAAACATTAGTTCGAATTGGGCTCAAGTGTTGAAGATTGGGCCTATGATCAACAAAACAAATTTGGGCTTCGTATTTGGGCTCCATTATTAAACAAAAACATTAGTTGTAATTGGGCTCAAATGTTGAAGATTGGGCTTATGATCAACAAAACAAACTGGGCTTCGTATTCGGGCTCTCATCAACAAAAACAAGTAACATTGTTACATAATATAGTGGTACCAAAGTTTTGAAGACCACGCTTCCGCATCAACAACAAAATTTCTTAACTTTGGAAAACTATTCAACAAAAACAAGATCAAGCTTCAATTCACATTGGAAATCTACAATTTAGGGGGAGTATTGTTGGGTATTCTACCTTGGAAGAAATTGAAGATTTCAATATTATTGAAGTTGAAGACTTGAAGCACGAAATCAACAAAAATATTAGTCTAGGGGTTTATATTATAATTATTTTTATTGCTAGACTAGTATAAATATTTGCACATATTATCATTGTATAGGGTGACTAGTTCACCACTTGTTAGGGTGAATTAAGTTCATCATCAACAACAATATATCATCATCCTTCAAGGATGATGATTTCAACAATATATCAATAAACATCAAACATTAAACACGTTGGTGTTCTTCATCGTGTTCATCATTATTATATTTTAGCATCGAATCATCAAGTTTTGTTATTATCAATATGAATCCTAAGATCCATCCTCATTGTTCCGTTCATAACGGGAACACACACTGACACAGCACCGGAGTACGCGATTCGTTTCTCTTTCATCTCATCTCAGTCTCATGCACTACTCCCGACTCATGTCCGAAGACTGATACTGTCGGGGCCTGTAACAAAACCCCCAACTCATGTTCGAAGACTGACACAGTACCGAGTGCGCGACAAGGACCTCTTTCGAGTCTGTTGTGACACAGAGTCGCTCACCTCATACATTTGCTTGCAAGCCTTTCATTCGTTCATTCATTCATTAAATCATGCATTCATTCATTACATTCCTCTCTTCATTATCTTCCACTTTACATTACATAATACTTTCATTTCATTCATTAACGTTCAACGCAAAGCCATGGAAAGATAAACATACATAATAATAATAAGAAACATAAAACATACAACATCAATTACACAGGGCAACATCGCACACCCATAACATACATCATGCATAGCATACAACGAGCACAAGCACAAGACATCATCATCACACGAATCACGCGCATCACATCACATAACCATACGTCATCGCACATCATCATGCGTCACATCATCATCATCATTAGCTCATCATCATACGTCATATTATACCGTCCATGCCCATCACATCATCGAGGAAATCCATCTCGACCATCACCTCTCAAAGTCCCTCAAAACTCCTGGGCGCATAAACCCTATTCGGGCGCACCAACACTTAGGCGTATGGAGCTCCAGCCGCATGACCTCCATGCGTATGAACGCTCCAGTCACATGATCTCCATGCGTATGAACTCTCCAGTCGCATGACTTCAGGCGTATGAGGACTGTTTAGGCGCCTCACCTCTTGGGCGCATGGGAATACTTAGTCGCATGCATTCTAGGCGCATGACCTCCAATCGCATACTTCCATGCGTATGGACCTCAATCACATGACATCTGGGCGTATGGACCTCAGTCGCATGACCTTCATGAGAATGGCCCTCAGTCGCACACCTTTTGTACGTATGAACCTCGGTCGCCTTCCTTTCGTGCGTATGAACCCAATCGCCTTCCAATCGGTCGCCTGGACCTCCAGTCGGTTGCATAGCCCTAGCTGATGCAGAATGCAGTTCATCCCGAACTGCAGCCGCACCTTTCAGCCTCCAAACTCTTCCAAACCTCGTTTGAGCTCAAATCAACCCTTCTAAACCTTAGGGAAACATACTACGACATCATTCAAGCATACCCAAGCCCGAAATCAAGCCCCAAACGAATCATACACATACATATACATACATAAACGGGTATTCACCCCAAAACCCGAAAAATAGCTTTCAGATGTGTTCCAGCCCCAAAATATTTCAAAAACGTGTAAAAGAGGGGTCTTAGAACTCACAGAAACGTTCCCGTCGAGTAGACCTTCGATTTGACCCGCTACACGACGATTTCCACACTCGAATCTACCCGAACAAAGCTTTTCTCCTCTTTTTCTCCTTCTCTTCTCCTCTTGGCTGAGTTTTTGCAAGAATGGGGAGGGTGTGAGCTGCCCTCCCCTTATTATACTCCCCATCTCAAGTTTTCTCTTGTTGGTGGGTTTGGTCCCTCGACTTTGGACATTATTTCTTTTCTTATTTCGTCGGCTTCAAAGAAAATTTCCAGGTGTTACACAATAGATACTATCTTCCATTTCTTATTAATTAGTATGATTCCAATGATTATTATAATCGATGATTAGATTTGTTCTCGAGTGTATTCAGAAGGCTTAACAATCAAAAAACTCCATAGCATTTGAGGTTGTTATGAAAAAGCAAACCATTATCAATGCGAGAACTATTGTTGTTTAATTTTTAGTAAAACTAGTTCCTTTCTTATTTATTTAGTTAAGCTTTCATGAATACTTATACACCAATCTTTAGTTGTACAATGTTAATTAAAATACAAGTAAATCTTATTCACTTAATCGTGTTACCTTCATTTGGCTTCTTTTTTATCCATCAGGTATTGCGTCTCTTGTTTGACGTTTGACTACTTTCATTCCGCCCTTGTACTTTGATTCTCAATTCTTTTTGAGTTAATATGAGTTGTTTATTGTTTCTTTACACCTGGTTTCCTTGCCTAGAAGTTAATAAAGTATTCATTGATTCCACATATGTAATATTGATTGATTCGGTGCACTTTTGATGTAATAGTGTTCAAAGGAAGTGTGGAGTGTCCTCGATGAGTTTCGGGAATGAGTGTATTGATTTTAGGTTTCATTTGTGTGGTTTCGTGTTTGGAATTGGTTTCTATGTATACAATAGATATTATCTTCTATTTCTAATTGATTAGTATGATTCCAATGATGATTATAATCGGACATGATTAAATTGTTCACGAGTATGTTCAGAAGGAATAAGAAAAAAAACTCCATAGCATTGGAGGTTTGTTACGAAAAGCAAACCATTATAAATGCGAGAACTATTGTTGTTTAATTTTTTAGTATAACTAGTTCCTTTCCCATTTATTTAGTTAAGCTTTCATGAATACTTATGCACCAATCTTTAGTTGTACAATGTTAATTAAAATACAAGTAAATCTTATTCACTTAATCGTGTTACCTTGATTTAGCTTCTTTTTTATCCATCAGGTATTGCGTCTCTTGTTTGACGTTTGATTACTTACGTTCCGCTAGTGTACTTTGATTCTCGATTCTTTTTGAGTGAATACGAGTTGTTTATTGTTTCTTTACACCTGGTTTCCTTGCCTAGAAGTTAATAAAGTATTCATTGAATCCACATATGTAATATTAATTGACTCGATGCACTTTTGATGTAATAGTGTTCAAAGTTGTTTGTGGAATGTTCTCAATGAGTTTCGGCACGAGTGTATTGATTTTAGGTTTCATTCGTGTGGTTTCGTGTTCGGAATTGGTTTCTATGTATACAATAGATATTATCTTCTAATTCTGATTGATAGTATGATTCCAATGATGATTATAATCGGATATGATTAGTTTCTTTACGAGTGTGTTCAGAAGGCTTAAGAATCAAAAAACTCCTAACATTGGAGGTTGTTACGAAAAGCAAACCACTATTAATGCGAGAACTATTGTTATTTATTTTTTTAGTATAACTAGTGTCTTTCCTGTTTATTTAGTTAAGCTTTCATGAATGCTTATACACCAATCTTTAGTTGTACAATGTTAATTAAAATACAAGTAAATCTTATTCACTTAATCGTGTTACCTTGATTTGGCTTCTTTTTTATCCATCAGGTATTGCGTCTCTTGTTTGACGTTTGATTACTTACATTTCGCTAGTGTACTTTGATCCTCGATTCTTTTTGAGTGAATACAAGTTGTTTATTGTTTCTTTACACCTGGTTTCCTTGCCTAGAAGTTAATAAAGTATTCATTGAATCCACATATGTATTATTGATTGATTCAGTGCACTTTTCATGTAATAGTGTTAGAAGTTGGTTGTGGAATGTTCTTGATGAGTTTCGGGCATGAGTGTATTGATTTTAGGGTTCATTCGTGTGGTTTCATGTTCGGAATTGGTTTCTATATATACAATAGATACTATCTTCCATTTCTCATTGATTAGTATGATTCCAATAATGATTATAATTGGATATGATTAGATTTGTTCTCGAGTGTGTACAGAAGGATTAAGAATCAAAAATCTCCTAGCATTGGAGGTTGTTACGAAAAGGAAACCATATCAATGCGAGAACTATTGTTATTTAATTTTTTTAGAATAACTAGTTCCTTTCCTATTTATTTAGTTAAGCTTTCATGAATACTTATACACCAATATTTAGTTGTACAATGTTATTAAAATATCAAGTGAATCTATTCACTTAATCGTGTTACCTTGATTTGGCTTCTTTTTATCCATCAGGTATATCGCGTCTCTTTTTTGACGTTTGATTACTTTCATTCCGCCAGTGTACTTTGATTCTCGATTCTTTTTGAGTAAATACAAGTTATTTATTATTTCTTTACACCTGGTTTCCTTGCCTAGAAGTTAATAAAGTATTCATTGAGTACTCATATGTAATTTGATAGATTCACGTCCTTTTGATTAACAGTGTTAGAAGTTGGTTAGGAATGTTCTTGATGAGTTTCGGTGCATGAGTGTTATTGATTAAGTATTCATTGAGTACTCATATGTAATATTGATAGATTCGGTGCACTTTTGATGTAACAGTGTTAGAAGTTGGTTGTGGAATGTTCTTGATGAGTTTCGGGCATGAGTGTATTGATTTTAGGGTTCATTCGTGTGGTTTCATGTTCGGAATTTGTTTCTATTTATACAATAGATACAATCTTCCATTTCTCATTGATTAGTATGATTCCAATGATGATTATAATTGGATATGATTAGATTTGTTCTCGAGTGTGTTCAGAAGGTTAAGAATCAAAAAACTACTAACATTGGAGGTTGTTACGAAAAGCAACCATATCAATGCAAGAACTATTGTTATTTAATTTTTTAGAATACCTAGTTCCTTTCCTATTTATTTAGTTAAGCTTTCATGAATACTTATACACCAATCTTTAGTTGTAAAATGTTAATTAAAATACCAGTAAATCTTATTCACTTAATCGTGTTACCTTGATTTGGCTTCTTTTTTATCCATCAGGTATTGCGTCTCTTGTTTGACGTTTGATTACTTTCATTCCGCCAGTGTACTTTTATTCTCAATTCTTTTTGAGTGAGTACGAGTTGTTTATAGTTTCTTTACAACTTGTTTCCTTTCCTAGAAGTTAATAAAGTATTCATTGAATCCACATATGTAATATTGATTGATTCGATGCAGTTTTGATGTAATAGTGTTAAAAGTTGGTTGTGGAATGTTCTCGATGAGTTTCGGGCACAAGTGTATTGATTTTAGGTTTCATTCGTGTGGTTTCGTGTTCGGAATTGGTTTCTATGTAATAATAGATGTACTCTTCTATTTCTGATTGATTAGTATGATTTCAATGATGATTATAACCAGATATGATTAGATTTGTTCACGAGTATGTTCGAAAGGCTTAAGAATAAAAAAACTCCATAGCATTTGAGGTTGTTACGAAAAGCAAACCATTATCAATGCGAGATTTATTGTTGTTTAATTTTTTAGTATAACTAGTTACTTTCCCATTTATTTAGGTAAGCTTTCATGAATACTTATACACCAATCTTTAGTTGTACAATGTTAATTAAAATACAAGTAAATCTTATTCACTTAATCGTGTTACCTTGATTTGGCTTCTTTTTTATCCATCAAGTATTGCGTCTCTTGTTTGACGTTTGATTACTTTCATTCCGCCAGCGTACTTTAATTCTTGTTTCTTTACACCTGGTTTCTTTGCCTAGAAGTTAATAAAGTATTCATTGAATCCGCATATGTAATCTTGATTGATTCGATGCAATTTTGATGTAATAGTGTTCGAAGTTGGTTGTGGAATGTTCTCGATGAGTTTCGGGCACGAGTGATAATAGGGTTCATTCGTGTGGTTTCGTGTTCGAAATTGGTTTCTATTTATACAATAGATATTATCTTCCATTTCTGATTGATTAGTATGATTCCAATGATGATTATAATTGGATATGATTAGATTTGTTCACGAGTGTGTTCAGAAGGCTTAAGAATCAAAAAAACTCCATAGCATTGGAGGTCGTTATGAAAAGCAAACCATTATCAATGCGAGAACTATTGTTGTTTAATTTTTTAGTATAACTAGTTCCTTTCATTTATTTAGTTAAGCTTTCAGAATATTTATACACCAATCTTTAGTTGTACAATGTTAATTAAAATACAAGTAAATCTTATTCACTTAATTGTGTTACCTTGATTTGGCTTCTTTTTTATCCATCAGGTATTGCGTCTCTTGTTTGACGTTTGATTACTTTCATTCCGCTAGTGTACTTTGATTCTCGATTCATTTTGAGTGAATACGTGTGGTTTATTGTTTCTTTACACCTGGTTTCCTTGCCTAGAAGTTAATAAAGTATTCATTGAATCCACAAATGTAATATTGATTGATTCCGTGCACTTTTGATGTAATAGTGTTAGAAGTTGGTTGTGGAATGTTCTCGATGAGTTTCGGGCATGAGTGTATTGATTTTAGGGTTCATTCGTGTGGTTTCGTGTTCGGATTTGGTTTCTATTTATACAATAGATACTATCTTCCATTTCTGATTAATTAGTATGATTCTAATGATGATTATAATTGGATATGATTAGATTTGTTCTCGAGTGTGTTCAGATGGCTTATGAATCAAAAAACTCCATAGCATTGGAGGTTGTTATGAAAAAGCAAACCATTATCAACGCGAGAACTATTGTTGTTTAATTTTTTAGTATAACTAGTTCCTTTCCCATTTATTTAGTTAAGCTTTCAAGAATACTTATACACCAATCTTTAGTTGTACAATGTTAATTAAAATAAAAGTAAATCTTATTCACTTAATTGTGTTACCTTGATTTGGATTCTTTTTTATCCATCACGTATTGCGTCTCTTGTTTGACGTTTGATTACTTTCATTCCGCCAGTGTACTTTGATTCTCGATTCTTTTTGAGTGAATACGAGTTGTTTATTGTTTCTTTACAACTTGTTTCCTTGCCTAGAAGTTAATAAATCATTCATTGAATCCACATATGTAATATTGATTGATTTGGTGCACTTTTTATGTAATAGTCTTCGAAGTTGGTTGTGGAATGTTCTCGATGAGTTTCGAGCACGAGTTATTGATTTTAGGGTTCATTCGTGTGGTTTCGTGTTCGAGATTGGTTTCTATTTATACAATATATATTTTCTTCCATTTCTGATTGATTAGTATGATTCCAATGATGATTATAATCAGATATGATTAGATTTGTTCACTAGAGTGTTCAGAAGGCTTAAGAATCAAAAAACTCCAAAGCATTGGAGGTTGTTACGAAAAGCAAACCATTATCAATGCGAGAACTATTGTTGTTTAATTTTTAGTATAACTAGTTCCTTTCTTATTTATTTAGTTAAGCTTTCATGAATACTTATACACTAATCTTTAGTTGTACAATGTTTATTAAAATGCAACTAAATCTTATTCACTTAATCGTGTTACCTTGATTTGGCTTCTTTTTTATCCATCGGGTATTGCGTCTCTTGTTTGACGTTTGATTACATTCATTCCGCCAATGTACTTTGATTCTCAATTTTTTTTGAGTGAATACGAGTTGTTTATTGTTTCTTTACACCTGATTTCCTTTCCTAGAAGTTAATAAAGTATTCATTGAATCCACATATGTAATATTGATTGACTCGGTGCACTTTTGATGTAATAGTGTTCAAAGTTGTTTGTGGAATGTTGTCGATGAGTTTCGGCACGAGTGTATTGATTTTAGGTTTCATACGTGTGGTTTCGTGTTCGGAATTGGTTTCTATGTATACAATAGATATTATCTTCTATTTTTGATTGATTGGTATGATATCAATGATGATTATAATCGGATATGATTAGATTTGTTCACGAGTATGTTCAGAAGGCTTAAGAATCAAAAAACTCATAACACTGGAGGTTTGTTACGAAAAGCAAACCATTATAAATGCGAGAACTATTGTTGTTTAATTTTTTAGTATAACTAGTTCCTTTCCTATTTATTTAGTTAAGCTTTCATGAATACTTAAACACCCATCTTTAGTTGTACAATGTTAATTAAAATACAAGTAAATCTTATTCACTTACTCGTGTTACCTTGATTTGGCTTCTTTTTTATCCATCAGGTATTGCGTCTCTTGTTTGACGTTTAATTACTTTCATTCCGCCAGTGTACTTTGATTCTCAATTCTTTTTTAGTGAATTCGAGTTGTTTATTGTTTCTTTACACCTGGTCTCCTTGCCTAGAAGTTAATAAAGTATTCATTGAATCCACACATGTAATATTGATTGATTTGATGCACTTTTGATGTAATAGTGTTCGAAGTTGGTTGTGGAATGTTCTCAATGAGTTTCGGGCACGAGTGTATTGGTTTTAGGGTTCATTCGTGTGGTTTCATGTTCGGAATTGGTTTCTATTTATACAATAGATATTATCTTCCATTTCTGATTTATTAGTATGATTCTAATGATGATTATAATCGGATATGATTAGATTTGTTCACGAGTGTGTTCAGAAGGCTTAAGAATCAAGAAACTCCTAACATTAGAGGTTGTTACGAAAAGCAAACAACTATCAATACGAGAACTATTGTTATTTAATTTTTGAGTATAACTAGTTCCTTTCCTATTTATTTAGTTAAGCTTTCATGAATGCTTATACACCAATCTTTAGTTGTACAATGTTTATTAAAATACAAGTAAATGTTATTCACTTAATCGTGTTACCTTGATTAGGCTTCTTTTTTATCCATCAGGTATTGCGACTCTTGTTTGACGTTTGATTACTTTCATTCCGCCAGTGTACTTTGATTCTCGTTTTTTTGAGTGAATACGAGTTGTTTATTGTTTCTTTACACATGGTTTCCTTGCCTAGAAGTTAATAAAGTATTCACTGAATCCACATATGTAATATTGATTGATTCGGTGCACTTTTGATGTAATAGTGTTAGAAGTTGGATGTGGAATGTTCTTGATGAGTTTCGAGCATGAGTATATTGAATTTAGGGTTCATTCGTGTGGTTTCATGTTCGGAATTGGTTTCTATTTATACAATAGATACTATCTTCAATTTCTCATTAATTAATATGATTCCAATGATGATTATAATTGGATATGATTAGATTTGTTCTCGAGTGTCTTCAAAAGGCTTAAGAATCAAAAAACTCCTAACATTGGAGAATTGTTACGAAAAGCAAACCATATCAATGCAAGAACTATTGTTATTTAATTTTTTAGAATAACTAGTTCCTTTCCTATTTATTTAGTTAAGCTTACATGAATACTTATACAACTATTGCGTCTCTTGTTTGACATTTGATTACTTTCATTCTGCCAGTGTACGTTGATTTTCAATTCTTTTTGAGTGAATACGAGTTGTTTATTGTTTCTTTACACCTGGTTTCCTTGCCTAGAAGTTAATAAAGTATTCATTGAATCCGCATATGTAATATTGATTGATTCGGTTCACTTTTGATGTAATAGTGTTCGAAGTTGATTGTGGATTGTTCTCGATGAGTTTCGGGCACGAGTGTATTGATTTTAGGGTTCATTCGTGTGGTTTCGTGTTCGGAATTGGTTTCTATGTATACAATAGATATTAACTTCTATTTCTGATTGATTAGTATGATTCCAATGATGATTATAATCGGATATGATTAGATTTCTTCACGAGTATGTTTAGAAGGCTTAAGAATCAAAAAACTCCATAGCATTGGAGGTTGTTACAAAAAGCAAACCATTATCAATGCGAGAACTATTGTTGTTTAATTTTTTAGTATAACTAGTTCCTTTCCCATTTATTTAGTTAAGCTTTCATGAATACTTATACTCCAATCTTTAGTTGTACAATGTTAATTAAAATACAAGTAAATCTTATTCACTTAATTGTGTTACCATCATTTGGCTTCTTTTTTATCCATTAGGTATTGCGTCTATTGTTGACGTTTGATTACTTTCATTCCGCGAGTGTACTTTGATTCTCGATTCTTTTTGAGTGAATACGAGTTGTTTATTGTTTCTTTACACCTGGTTTCCTTGCCTAGAAGTTAATAAAGTATTCATTGGATGCACATATGTAATATTAATCGATTCGGTGCACTTTTGATGTAATAGTGTTAGAAGTTGGTTGTGGAATGTTCTTGATGAGTTTCGCGCATGAGTGTATTGATTTTAGGGTTCATTCATGTGGTTTCATGGTCGGAATTGGTTTCTATTTATACAATAGATACTATCTTCCATTTCTCATTGATTAGTATGATTCCAATGATGATTATAATTCGATATGATTAGATTTGTTCTCGAGTGTGTTCAGAAGGCTTAAAAATCAAAAAACTACTAACATTGGAGGTTGTTACGAAAAGCAAACCATATCAATGCGAAAACTCTTGTTATTTAATTTTTTAGAATAACTAGTTCCATTCCTATTTATTTAGTTAAGCTTTCATGAATACTTATACACCAATCTTTAGTTGTACAATGATAATTAAAATACAAGTAAATCTTATTCACTTAATCGTGTTACCTTGATTTGGCTTCTTTTTTATCCATCAGGTATTGCGTCTCTTGTTTGACGTTTGATTACTTTCATTCCGCCAGTGTACTTTAATTCTCAATTCTTTTTGAGTGGATACGAGTTGTTTATTGTTTCTTTACACCTGGTTTACTTGCCTAGAGTTAACAAAGTATTCATTGAATCCACATATGTAATATTGATTGATTCGATGCACTTTTGATGTAATAGTGTTCGAAGTTTGTTGCGGATTGTTTTCGATGAGTTTCGGGCACGAGTGTATTGATTTTAGGGTTCATTCGTGTGGTTTCATGTTCTGAATTGGTTTCTATTTATACAATAGATATTATCTTCCATACCTGATTAATTAGTATGATATCAATGATGATTATAATCATATATGATTAGATTTGTTAACGAGTGTGTTCAGAAGGCTTAAGAATCAAAAAACTCCTAACATTAGAGGTTGTTACGGAAAGCAAACAACTATCAATGCGAGAACTATTGTTATTTAATTTTTTAGTATAACTAGTTCCTTTTCTATTTATTAAGTTAAGCTTTCATGAATGCTTATACACCAAACTTTAGTTGTACAATGTTAATTAAAATACAAGTAAATCTTATTCACTTAATCGTGTTATGTTGATTTGGCTTCTTTTTTATCCATCAGGTATTACGTCTCTTGTTTGACATTTGATTACTTTCATTCCGCCAGTGTACTTTGATTCTCGATTCTTTTTGAGTGAATACGAGATGTTTATTGTTTCCTTACACCTGGTTTCCTTGCCTAGAAGTTAATAAAGTATTCATTGGATCCACATATGTAATATTAATTGATTCGGTGCACTTTTGATGTAATAGTGTTAGAAGTTGGTTGTGGAATGTTCTTGATGAGTTTCGGGCATGAGTGTATTGATTTTAGGGTTCATTCATGTGGTTTCATGTTCAGAATTGGTTTCTATTTATACAATAGATACTATCTTCCATTTCTCATTGATTAGTATGATTCCAATGGTGATTATAATTCGATATGATTAGATTTTTTCTCGAGTGTGTTCAGAAGGCTTAAAAATCAAAAACTCCTAACATTGGAGGTTGTTACGAAAAGCAAACCATATCAATGCGAAAACTCTTGTTATTTAATTTTTTAGAATAACTAGTTCCTTTCCTATTTATTTAGTTAAGCTTTCATGAATACTTATACACCAATCTTTAGTTGTACAATGATAATTAAAATACAAGTAAATCTTATTCACTTAATCGTGTTACCTTGATTTGGCTTCTTTTTTATCCATCAACTATTGCGTCTCTTGTTTGACGTTTGATTACTTTCATTCCGCCAGTGTACTTTGATTCTTGATTCTTTTTGAGTGAATACGAGTTATTTATTGTTTCTTTACACCTGGTTTCCTTGCCTAGAAGTTAATAAAGTATTCATTGAATCCACAAATGTAATATTGATTGATTCGGTGCACTTTTGATGTAATAGTGTGTAAGGCCCCGTTCCCGGAGACCTCACAGTTGGTCATTCACAGCAATAAATACATTAAACATTATAAATTTACAAACTTAAGCAGCGGAATCATTTTAACAAAAGCCATTCATTTCATTAAAAACACTATTGTTGAGCAATACACTATTGTTTAACCGATTACAAAAGAATTGTTTAATTGCATTACAAAAGAACAGCAATAACGAGTATGAATGGATGTCAGTGTTTCCCTACCGAGTAGCTTCACCCTCATGTCATCCTCAGCAATATTTACCTGCCAACTGAAAATGTATAAAGTCATCATTGCTGAGTGAGTTCTAGGTATAAAGGTAATAAAATACTTTCTGTAAGGTATACATATGAAAATACTCTTTTTATGAAAACTTCATCTCTTTATACGTGAGCACGCATTAACTACACAATTAGATAATGCTTTTTCTCTTTACAGTATGCTTTATTTACTCTGTACTCTTTTATCTTTATCTTTCACTGTCTATGTAGACTAATGAGCAATACCTTAAACTATGTGCGCGGGGGAATGGTGCTGGGCCCTCTTTTTTTTCTCACAAGGGGCTCTACATATTGTATACAAGGCCAACTCAGACACCTAGGGTATGCTGCAAAGGTCCGCCAATCTCAATTGACTGGCCCCGTGTGCACCTGAAGGTAACTAACCCGCATCACGGTTGAGCTAACGACCTCATGGTCGTGACCCTCCTATGAGCTTGAAAGACTTGTTAACATTTTATAATAGGTTCCACTTCTCTTCTTTATTACTCTTTCACTTAATTATTAGTATTACTTTTCGTTACGATTATAAACACACCACATAAAGTCACATACTTATAATGATAATAATAATAACAATAATGAATATAAACAATCATATAACAATCATAGATATGCATGAAACTCATCTTTAATTAGCCCTAGTCAAACCTCGGTCAAAACCCTAAAAGCACAGGCTCCCAAAAATTCTGTAATAAATTCTAAGGGTTTAGGCGCTTTGACACTATTTGGGCGCACGGGCCCTGTTTAGGCGTTTCAACACTATGCAGGTGCATTAGCCAACACTTAACTCTTTCATCACTCAGGCGCATGAGCTATCTCAGGCGTATGGAAACTTAGGCGCATGAACACATAGTCGCATGGCCATTCGGATGCATGGACACTATTGGGGCGTATGACCCATTCGGTCGCATGGACACTTAGGCGCATGGGCTATACTTGGACATTTCTAAGGCAATCTCAGGCGCATGGGCTACTGTTCAGGCGCATTGGCTATACTTAAATTCTTCTAAGGCATTTTCAGGCGCATGAGCATTATCTAGGCGCATGAACCTTCTGTTCAACATGTTTCTAGCATGATTTTAAACCCATTCATCATACCTATCTGTTCTAAGCTTAACATGGCTATTCTAAACATGAACAACCTATAAGCATCTAAGAACCAACATCCAACATGCATAATACATACGGGTAAATATACATAAACATTGTAAAAACGTTTTAATACATTTTCAGCCCCAAGAAAAGTTTAGAACAAGTAAAACCAGGGTCTAGAAACTCACCTGGTGCAACTTTGGGTGTTTCTTCCTTCTAACCCGAATGCAAATTAGTTCAAACACCTAGAAACCACCAAACACACACACACACACGCGAACACACACAAGCACATAAGCAGATTAACATATAACCTGGACAAAAACCCAATATGAACACTTAAAAACCTCGAATTCTTACCTTGAATCCAATCTCTTCTTTTCTTCTTCTTCAAATCCGAGAATTTTCTGCTCTCTCTCTCTAAAACCGAAATGAAAAAGGTGATATGAAAAGAGGGTGGGCGGCCATACCCACCTTTACACCAACTTTTCAAAGATTTTGACCTTTTGTTTACTTTTAGTCCCTCTACTTGGGCTTTATTGCTTTTCCTTCTTTTATTCTTCATTTCTTGTTCGTTCTTTTCTTTTTAAGATATAACCGGGTGTTACATAGTGTTCGAAGTTGGTTGTGGAATGTTCTCTATGAGTTTCGGGCACGAGTGTATTGATTTTAGGGTTCATTCGTGTGGTTTCGTGTTCGGAATTGGTTTCTATGTATACAATAGATGTTATCTTCTATTTCTGATTGATTAGTATGATTCCAATGATGGTTATAATCGGATATGATTAGATTTGTTCACGAGTATGTTCAGAAGGCTTAAGAATCAAAAAACTCCATAGCATTGGAGGTTGTTACGAAAAGCAAACAATTATCAATGCGAGAACTATTGTTGTTTAATTTTTTAGTATAACTAGTTTCTTTTCGATTAATTTATAAGCTTTCATAAATACTTATACTCCAATCTTTAGTTGTACAATGTTAATTAAAATACAAGTAAATCTTATTCACTTAATCGTGTTACCTTGATTTGGCTTCTTTTTTATTCATCAGGTATTACGTCTCTTGTTTGACGTTTAATTACTTTCATTCCGCCAGTGTACTTTGATTCCCGATTCTTTATGAGTGAATATGAGTTGTTTATGGTTTCTTTACACCTGGTTTCCTTGCCTAGAAGTTAATAAAGTATTCATTTAATCCACATATGTAATATTGATTGATTCGATGCACTTTTGATGTAATAGTGTTCGAAGTTGGTTGCGGATGTTCCCGATGAGTTTCGGGCACGAGTGTATTGATTTTAGGCTTCACTCGTGTGGTTTCGTGTTCGGAATTGGTTTCTATTTATACAATAGATACTATCTTCCATTTCTCATTGATTAGTATGATTCCAATGATGATTATAATTCGATATGATTAGATTTATGCTCGAGTGTGTTCACAAGGCTTAAAAATCAAAAAACTCCTAACATTGGAGGTTGTTACGAAAAGCAAACCATATCAATGCGAAAACTCTTGTTATTTAATTTTTTAGAATAACTAGTTCCTTTCCTATTTATTTAGTTAAGCTTTCATGAATACTTATACACCAATCTTTAGTTGTACAATGATAATTAAAATACAAGTAAATATTATTCACTTAATCGTGTTACCTTGATTTGGCTTCTTTTTTATCCATCAGGTATTGCGTCTCTTGTTTGACGTTTGATTACTTTCATTCCGCCAGTGTACTTTAGTTCTCAATTCTTTTTGAGTGAATACGAATTGTTTATTGTTTCTTTACACCTGGTTTACTTGACTAGAGGTAATAAAGTATTCATTGAATCCACAAATGTAATATTGATTGATTCGGTGCACTTTTGATGTAATAGTGTGTAAGGCCCCGTCCCCGGAGACCTCACAGTTGTTCATTCACAGCAATAAATACATTAAACATTATAAATTTACAAACTTAAGCAGCGGAATCATTTTAACAAAAGCCATTCATTTCATTAAAAACACTATTGTTGAGCAATACACTATTGTTTAACCGATTACAAAAGAATTGTTTAATTGCATTACAAAAGAACAGCAATAACGAGTATGAATGGATGTCAGTGTTTCCCTACCGAGTAGCTTCACCCTCGTGCCATCCTCAGCAATATTTACCTGCCAACTGAAAATGTATAAAAGTCAGCATTGCTGAGTGAGTTCTAGGTTTAAAGGTAATAAAATACTTTCTGTAAGGTATACATATGAAAATACTCTTTTTATGAAAACTTCATCTCTTTATACGTGAGCACGCATTAACTACACAATTAGATAATGCTTTTTCTCTTTACAGTATGCTTTATTTACTCTGTACTCTTTTATCTTTATCTTTCACTGTCTATGTAGACTAATGAGCAATACCTTAAACTATGTGCGCGGGGGAATGGTGCTGGGCCCTCTTTTTTTTCTCACAAGGGGCTCTACATATTGTATACAAGGCTAACTCAGACACCTAGGGTATGCTGCAAAGGTCCGCCAATCTCAATTGACTGGCCCCGTGTGCACCTGAAGGTAGCTAACCCGCATCACGGTTGAGCTAACGACCTCATGGTCGTGACCCTCCTATGAGCTTGAAAGACTTGTTAACATTTTATAATAGGTTCCACTTCTCTTCTTTATTACTCTTTCACTTAATTATTAGTATTACTTTTCGTTACGATTATAAACACACCACATAAAGTCACATACTTATAATGATAATAATAATAACAATAATGAATATAAACAATCATATAACAATCATAGATATGCATGAAACTCATCTTTAATTAGCCCTAGTCAAACCTCGGTCAAAACCCTAAAAGCACAGGCTCCCAAAAATTCTGTAATAAATTCTAAGGGTTTAGGCGCTTTGACACTATTTGGGCGCACGGGCCCTGTTTAGGCATTTCAACACTATGCAGGTGCATTAGCCAACACTTAACTCTTTCATTACTCAAGCACATGAGCTATCTCAGACGTATGGAAACTTAGGCGCATGAACACCTAGTCGCATGGCCATTCGGACGCATGGACACTATTGGGGCGTATGACCCATTCGGTCGCATGGACACTTAGGCGCATGGGCCACTTGGGCGCATGGGCTATACTTGGACATTTCTAAGGCAATCTCAGGCGCATGGGCTACTATTCAGGCGCATGGGCTATACTTAAATTCTTCTAAGGCATTTTCAGGCGCATGAGCATTATCTAGGCGCATGAACCTTCTGTTCAACATGTTTCTAGCATGATTTTAAACCCATTCATCATACCTATCTGTTCTAAGCTTAACATGGCTATTCTAAACATGAACAACCTATAAGCATCTAAGAACCAACATCCAACATGCATAATACATACGGGTAAACATACATAAACATTGTAAAAACGTTTTAATACATTTTCAGCCCCAAGAAAAGTTTAGAACAAGTAAAACCAGGGTCTAGAAACTCACCTGGTGCAACTTTGGGTGTTTCTTCCTTCTAACCCGAATGCAAATTAGTTCAAACACCTAGAAACCACCAAACACACACACACACACACGCGAACACACACAAGCACATAAGCACATTAACATATAACCTGGACAAAAACCCAATATGAACACTTAAAAACCTCGAATTCTTACCTTGAATCCAATCTCTTCTTTTCTGCTTCTTCAAATCCGAGAATTTTCTGCTCTCTCTCTCTCTAAAACCGAAATGAAAAAGGTGATATGAAAAGAGGGTGGGCGGCCATACCCACCTTTACACCAACTTTTCAAAGATTTTGTCCTTTTGGTCACTTTTAGTCCCTCTACTTGGGCTTTATTGCTTTTCCTTCTTTTATTCTTCATTTTTTGTTCGTTCTTTTCTTTTTAAGAAATAACCGGGTGTTACATAGTGTTCGAAGTTGGTTGTGGAATGTTCTCGATGAGTTTCGGGCACGAGTGTATTGATTTTAGGGTTCACTCGTGTGGTTTCGTGTTCCGAATTGGTTTCTATGTATACAATAGATGTTATCTTCTATTTCTGATTGATTAGTATGATTCCAATGATGGTTATAATCGGATATGATTAGATTTGTTCACCAGTATGTTCAGAAGGCTTAAGAATCAAAAAACTCCATAGCATTGGAGGTTGTTACGAAAAGCAAACAATTATCAATGCGAGAACTATTGTTGTTTAATTTTTTAGTATAACTAGTTTCTTTTCGATTAATTTATAAGCTTTCATGAATACTTATACTCCAATCTTTAGTTGTACAATGTTAATTAAAATACAAGTAAATCTTATTCACTTAATCGTGTTACCTTGATTTGGCTTCTTTTTTATTCATCAGGTATTACGTCTCTTGTTTCACGTTTAATTACTTTCATTCCGCCAGTGTACTTTGATTCTCGATTCTTTATGAGTGAATACGAGTTGTTTATGGTTTCTTTACACCTGGTTTCCTTGCCTAGAAGTTAATAAAGTATTCATTTAATCCACATATGTAATATTGATTGATTCGATGCACTTTTGATGTAATAGTGTTCGAAGTTGGTTGTGGATGTTCCCTATGAGTTTCGGGCACGAGTGTATTGATTTTAGGGTTCATTCGTGTGGTTTCGTGTTCGGAATTGGTTTCTATTTATACAATAGATATTATCATCCATTTCTGATTGATTAGTATGATTCCAATGATAATTATAATCGGATATGATTAGATTTGTTCACGAGTGTGTTTAGAAGGCTTAAGAATCAAAAAACTCCTAACATTGGAGGTTGTTACGAAAAGCAAACAACTTTCAATGCAAGAACTATTGTTAATTAATTTTTTAGTGTAACTAGTTCCTTTCCTATTTATTTAGTTAAGCTTTAATGAATGCTTATACACCAATCTTTAGTTGTACAATGTTAATTAAAATACAAGTAAATCTTATTCACTTAATTGTGTTAGCTTGATTTGGCTTCTTTTTTATCCATCAGGTATTGCGTCTCTTGTTTGTCGTTTGATTACTTTCATTCCGCCAGTGTACTTTGATTCTCGATTCTTTTTGAGTGAATACGAGTTGTTTATTGTTGCTTTACACCTGGTTTCCTTGCCTAGAAGTTAATAAAGTATTCATTGGATCCACATATGTAATATTGATTGACTCGGTGCACTTTTGATTTATTAGTGTTAGAAGTTGGTTGTGGAATGTTCTCGATGAGTTGCGGGCATGAGTGTATTGATTTCAAGGTTCATTCGTGTGGTTTCATGTTCGGAATTGGTTTCTATTTATACAATAGATACTATCTTCCATTTCTCATTGATTAGTATGATTCTAATGATGATTATAATTGGATATGATTAGATTTGTTCTCGAGTGTGTTCAGAAGGCTTAAGAATCAAAAATCTCCTAACATTGGAGGTTGTTACGAAAAGCAAACCATATCAATGCGAGAACTATTGTTATTTAATTTTTTAGAAAGACTAGTTACTTTCCTATTTATTTAGTTAAGCTTTCATGAATACTTATACCCCAATCTTTAGTTGTATAATGTTAAATAAAATACAAGTAAATCTTATTCACTTAATCGTGTTACCTTGATTCGGCTTCTTTTTTATTCATCAGGTTTGCGTCTCTTGTTTTGTAAGGCCCCGTTCCCGGGATGCCTACAGTTGGTCATTCATCGCACATAAAACATATATTAACATTTGCCTCTTGAAGATATTGCAGCGGAAACATCAAAAAATGATATCTCATTTCATTATAAACACTTTTGCCAAATAATACATCATTATCCGTTTACAATATACATTTTTGCATTACATCACAAAAGTATTATAAATGGATGCCATCCCAAAAGAGCCGAGTAGCCTTGCAGTGCCATCCTCAGCAATCATTACCTGCCAACTGGAAAACATATAAAAAGTCAGCGTTGCTGAGTGAGTTCTAGTTTTATAATAAAACATACTTTACTTTCATTAAAAACTATTCCTTTTCTCATGCGACCATTCATCATACGTATACACAGATAATGTCATTATTATCTTTCATCACATTCGTTAAACTTTCGTTATTTTCATATATTCATTCTTCCGAGTCTGTTGTGACGACAGAGTCACTCACCTCAATAGCAATCTCATCGATTGCACGCTACCGAGTCTGTTACAACCATCGGGTTGCTCACCTCATTGCCAAACTCATCGATAGCATGCTATCCGAGTCTCTTGCAACAACATGGTTGCTCACCTCATGGCAACATCAACGATAGCACGCTATTCGAGTCTCTTGCAACAACAAGGTTGCTCACCTCATGGGCAATCTCAATGATTGCACGTTATCCGAGTCTCTTGTAACACAGAGTTGCTCACCTCATATATGTGCTTGCAAGCCTTTCCTTCGTTCATTCATCATTCATTAATGCATGCATTCTTACTTCATGTTCCTCTTTCGTTATCTTTCACTTTACGTCACATAATACTTCATTCATTCATAGATACGTAAAGCCACAAGAAAGATAAACATACATCATAATAAGGAACATATCATACATAGACATCATCATCATACAGGGCAACATCATACATACATAACATGCATAAACATGTAACATTATCATCACCATGCCCAACATACTTTCTAAGGTCATACAATCCTCTTACATACTCTTACGGGTACCTTCACAACAAAACTTACATCTGCACTTTCCCTGAAAGTCAGAAGTCGAACTACACATTCCTTCGGGTGCAACAGCCCTATTCGTATGGACACCCTTCAGTCGCATGGCCTCCATGCGACTGAACATCATGCGATTGGACTCATGTGGATGGACATCTATGCGAATGAACACCCCGTCGTGCGTATGGACCTCATGCGGATGGAACTAATGCGAATGAGCACCTATGCGACTAACATCATGCGAATGGACTCATGCGACTAAGCACCTATGCGACTGGACCCTCAGTCGTATGACTCCCCATGCGACTGGACTCCCAATCGTGCAAATGAACCCTTAGTCGTACGATTGAACCCTCAATCGTGCGAATGAATCCCAATTGTGCGAATGAACCTCAATCGCCTCTCAATCGGCCGTATGGCCTTCATTCGATCGCATAGCCCTAGCTGATGCAGAATGGAGTTCATCCCGAACCCAATCTGCTATTTTCGGCCTCCAAGCTCATCCAAACCCATTCTAAGCCTAAATCAACCATCTTAGACATTAGGAATGCATACCACAACACCATACAAGCACACACAAGCCCAGAAACATACTCTAAACGCATCACACACAACCCACCCAAATGGGTCAAACACATACACATACAAAAACGGGTTTTTGATGCTTTCCAGCCCCAAAAATCGGTTGAAAACAAGTAAAAGTGGGGTCCTAGAACTCACAAAAACGAGCACAACGACAAGGGCTTCGATTTGGCTTGCTTCACAACGATTTTGGCCATTCGAACCACCCGAACTGACCCTTTCTTCCTCTTTTCTTCCTTTCTCTCTTCTCCTCTCTTTGATAGCTGAAAATGTGAGTGTGTGGGGAGAGTATGGCTGCCCTCTCCCTACTAATATCACCACATTTCCAACTTTCCTTCGTTGGCGAGTTTGGTCCCTCGACTTTGGACTTTATTTCTTTTTCTTCCTTCGTCGGCTTCAAAATAATAAATAACCGGGTGTTACAAGTCCACCCCTCTTAAATAGGTTTCGTCCCCGAAACCTGTAATTCTTCGAACAAACGTGGATAATGTTGTCTCATTTCTTCCTCAGTCTTCCACGTTGACTCGGATCCCTTCCTGTGCTTCCACTGTACACGCACAAGAGGAACCACTTTATTTCTCAGCCTTTTCTCCTTTCGGTCGATGATTGCCACTGGTTGCTCCACATAATTGAGTCGTTCATCTACTTCGATATCTTCCAATGGAACAATCATATCTTCATCTGCCAAGCACTTCCTTAGATGAGATACATGGAATGTCGGGTGAATTCCACTTAACTCATCCGGTAACTCCAGTCTATAGGCCACCTCTCCTACTCGAGCAATGATTCGGAAAGGGCCTATATACCTTGGGCTCAATTTGCCCCGCTTTCGGAAGCGAATGATACCCTTCCAAGGTGAGACCTTCAACATAACCCGGTCACCCACCTGGAACTCAATCGGCATGCGTCGTTTATCAGCATACGACTTCTCTCTATCTTTGGCTGCCTTCATGAAGGCTTTAATCTTCTCAAGCTTCTCAGTCCTAGCCTCGATTACCTCGACGCTCCCTAATTCCTTCTGACCAATATCTCCCCAACAAACGGGTGTTCTGCATCTCCTACCGTATAGCATCTCATACGATGGCATACCAATGCTGGCATGATAGCTGTTATTGTATGAGATTCAGCTAACGGTAGGTGGTCATCCCAACTTCCACCAAAATCAATCACACATTCCCGAAGCATGTGAGTGTCTGAATGGTCCTTTCTGACTAACCATCAGTCTGGGGATGATAAGCCATGCTAATATGTAACCTCGTCCCCATAGCGTCGTGGAATTTCTTCCAAAATTTAGATGTAAACCGGGTGTCGCGATCCGACACAATAGACACCGGCACACCATGACGAGTTACAATTTCCTTGATGAACAGATCAGCCAACCTCTTAGATGAATATGTCTCGCGGATCGGTACGAAGTGAGCACTCTTCATCAAACGGTCAACTATCACCCATATGGCATCATACCCCTTCGGGGTACGCGACAGCTTTGTAATGAAATCCATGGTGATGTGCTCCCACTTCCATTCCTGTATATCCAAAGGTTGGATCTTCCCATACGGCTTCTGATGCTCGGCCTTCACCTGTAAGCAAGTAAGGCACTTACTCACATACTCCACCACGTCACGCTTCATACCCGGCCACCAATAATCTTTCTTTATATCTTGGTACATTTTCGTGGCACCTGGGTGAATGGAGTATCGAGTCTGTAGGATTCGATCTGCCCAAGATACATATTAAATTGATGTGGCTAGTGTGATATGATCCAAGTCGGGTCATACCCAATAACAGGCTAGACAAACACCTGCAATATTTATTTATTGATTTGATCAGTTAAATAAATAACGACACCAAAGGTTTTAGAAAATTGTTTTCTAAAATAGATGCACTTGAGAAATTAATAAATAACATGGGTTTATTTATTAACTCTGAGAGATTACTTTATAATTGTTACTTAATGGTTAATTAACATTTATAAAATGAAACAAAAAAAACATGGCATGTAAGATGTTACAAATTAATTAACTTGGGTTTTAATTAATGATATGGTAGAGCTAGTTGGGTGTACAAAATAATATGTAAATGTTACATATTCTATTTTGTAGTTCTAATAATACAAATGAATAGATAAAAACAAAAGGCATGCCACCCATTGGTGGCAGCTTGTTCTCGGCCCAAGGGGCTGCCATAGTGGCCAGCCAATTGCTTTAAAAGAAGGCTTTTACACCCACAAGTAACATACATGCAAACCATTACATCTCTCTCAAGAAAAAAATGCAAAAACTCTCCCTTCCTCCTCTCTTCTTGTTCACGGCAGCATCAAGAGAAAACAAGGCTGGAATTTTTCAGCTTTAAAAGTGTTTTAAGTTGAAAGTTGGTGTTGCAAGATCCTAGCATCAAAGGGTGTTTTGTTGGTAGCTTGGGGTATCACCTTCTTGAGGTCTTCTTGCTTGAAGATTCAGCCACAAAGTTCATCTTTAGCATCTAAACCAAGTCGTTTTCTTGCAGCTTGAAAGGTTGTTCTCTAAACATCCTATGGTTGTCTTTATTGTATGCATTTCGTATATGGATCCATGGTTTGGATTTTGATTATCAAATGGATTTAATAATCAACTTATTAACAAGTTTTAAACTTATATTCCGCTGCGTTTTTCATATAAACAAGCTTATATGAACCCTGATAAACTTGTTAAAGTCCTTCAATGGCATCAAGAGCCACTTATACGAATGCATACATGTATGTGACATTCTAGTTCACGGTTTTGTGGTGTGTGACACCATATGGCCGAGAGTTAGAGGGCTGGATTGGCCCCTTTTTTCTGATTTTAAAGATACTATTTTATATGCATGTTAGGATCTTTAAAATTTGGGTCATGTTTGTTTATTTGTTTGGACCAAACCCATTTGTTCTTGGTTTATGTTGGCCAAGAATATGGGTTGAAAAGGGGCTGCCAAAATTGATTGTTATGTGCATATTTGGATGTGTATATAGATGTTCATAACCTAGCCAATACCTTGTATTTGGATGTGTTTTGTGTTGTGATGTTGTATGATTATTTATTTGGGTTTGTAATCTATTTATTATTTATGTTGGTTTGTAATAATAAATAGATTAGTTGTATTTCTTTTACTAGTAAAAAAAATGTATTAGGATATATTTTGTAAAAGAAATTCAAGAAGACTTTGGTTTTTGGTTTGGGCCATTTTAGGCCCATATGGGCCTCATAGCCCAAGATTGGTTTTAAGCCCAATAACCAAAGCCCAAAGCATGAAGGCCCAAGAAAGCTAGGAGCTGAAGTTGGAGCCCAAAAGAAAGCCCAAATGGACACTTGATGCATTAGGATGCGGGATCAAGTGGGAGCACACCATCTCAATGCCTTGTGTCATGTTTATGATCTATTATTGACCCTCTTGGCACACTTGTTTTGGCCAACAAGTGTTGCCAAATCCATTGGCTATGGTTATGAACTTGTGATTGCTTTATTATGCATGTATGGTTGATTAATGTTCATCTTATCTTATTATGGAATTGGATAGTTAACAACTCGAAATCAACAACTCGCATAAAATTGGTTCCTTAGAAATCAATAAGTAATAAAATGGGTTTTACCAAATGAAAATTGTTTTCATAATTAATTGGGCTATTAAAAGGAATTTTGAAATAAGTTTCAAATAAACTACCATGCATTTGAATGCATACAAATGCAAGGTATGAAAATTGTTTTCCAAACTAGAATTTTGTAAAACATAAATCCCTTTTAAATCAAGTCAAACACCATCCTATTATACAACACTCGAATCATTTGAGAATTTAATGTGGGATAAAGGTCACCTAACCACATTAAAGGGAACTTATGAGTTTGAGGTGGGTTTGCCGTATTTATGGGATAAAGGTCACCTAACCACTAATATTAGCAAATCCACACGTGTGTCTAAGTAGGACGACTTAATTTGGAAATCATGCATTAGGATCACCGAAGCATGACGTACAAAGGGTGTTGATGGGATAAACATGCCAAACAAACATAAGATGTTTAACCGATCCCATACACTAGAAATTGTAATAGGTTACAATTGTCAAACGTTGACTACCTTGTTAATTTAAATAAAGGGATAAAGGTCACCTAACCGATATTTAAATGTAACGTTGGATTCTAAATTTTGACTATTAATTGTCTATGAGACAAAAAGGGTATTAATAATCAAAATACATTGATATTAAAAGTACTAAAAATTGAACTTTGTAAAATTGTAGATGGCTAACAACAACAACGCAATCCCGACCGTCCATAACCTATCACTAAGAACCATCCTTGAAAAGGAACGTCTAAGCCATGGGAACTTCATGGATTGGTACCGAAATTTGAGAATTGTTCTCAAACAAGAAAAGAAGTCCTATGTGTTAGACGATCCCATTCCCGATCAACCCGATGAAAATGACGTTGAGGCCTTTGCCGAATGGGTCAAGTACACCGAAGACTCTGTGCAAGTCTCATGTCTCATGCTAGCGAGTATGATTCCTGATTTGCAAAAGGACTTTGATAACCACAATGCCTATGACATGATCACCCAGTTGAGGGAAATGTTCCAACAACGATCAAGGGTGGAGCGCTTCGAAACGGTTCGAGCACTCCATGCATGTCGAATGGACGAGACCCAATCGGTATCATCTTACGTTCTCAAGATGAAGAGCCACATTGATCGCCTTGAAAGGCTTAACTGTCGTGTGTCCAACGAGTTGGCAACGGATTTGATCCTCAACTCCCTATCCAAGAAGTTTGATAGCTTCGCTATGAACTATAACATGAATGGATGGGACAAGAGCATTGGTGAGCTTCATTTAATGCTCAAAACGGCCGAGGCAGGCATGGGTAGAAAAGTTCTACCGGTCCTTACGATCAATGAAGGTGGTAGTAGGAAAAGGCACCTCCACGACCCTAGGGCAAATGTTGCCAAAGGGAAGGGGCACGTCAAAGGGAAGGGTAAGGGTAAAGCAAAAATGGAACCGCCCAAACCGAAAGAAAAGAAGCAAAAGGTTGCTCATGATGACCCGTGTTTTGAGTGTGGTGAAGTAGGCCATTGGAAACGCAATTGTCCGGTCTATCTCAAAGCGTTGAGATCGAAGAGGGACGCGGGGCAAACTTCAGGTACAATGTTTATGATACATGTTGAGCTAAATGTTATTTCTTCTAACACATGGGTATTAGATACTGGATGTGGAACTCATATTTGCAATTTGTTGCAGGGGTTCAAAAGAAGTGAGCATTATGCAAAAGGGGAAATAAGTCTCTTCATGGGCAATGGTGCAAAGGTTCACGTGGAAGCCCAAGGAGACTACATTTTGAAGCTTCCAAGTGGTTTGGAAGTTATTTTAAAGAATGTTTTATATGCTCCTAGTTTAACTAGGAACATTATTTCTGTTTCCCGTTTAAGACAATGTGATTATGATTTCAAGTTTGTTGACAATGATATTCATGTTTCTTTAAATCATGTGTTTTATTTTAAGGCTATACCTTGTAATGGTATTTATGAATTGGTTCATAATAACACCACATATGATAGCTCTATGTACCAAGCCACCACGAAAAGGCTCAAACAAGACTTGAGTGATTCCTATCTTTGGCATTGTCGCCTTGGTCATATAAACAAGAATCGTATGCAAAAACTCCAAAAGAATGGTCTTTTAAAAACTAATGAAAATGTTTCATTGATGTATGCGAGTCTTGTTTACAAGGTAAAATGACAAAGGCCCCTTTTAGTGGGACTAATGAAAGGGCAGAGGATTTATTAGGGATCATACATTCGGATGTATGTGGACCTTTTAAACCAACAACTAGGAATGGTGAAAGATACTTCATTACTTTTACCGATGACTATAGTCGTTATGGGTATGTGTACTTGTTAAGACACAAACATGAATCTTTTGAAATGTTCAAAATCTTCAAGAATGAAGTTGAAAATCAACTCAACAAAAGGGTCAAGATTCTTCGTACAGATAGAGGAGGTGAATACCTGAATAGTGAATTTCAAGAGTATCTTAGAAGTTGTGGGATTATCTCACAACTTACTCCACCTGGAACACCACAACATAATGGTGTGTCTGAAAGGAGGAATCGAACTCTATTGGATATGGTTCGATCTATGATGGCTAGAAGTACACTACCTCTATCATTTTGGGGTTTTGCATTGCTCTCCGCGGCCCGTATTTTAAATATGGCCCCAACCAAGAAAGTGGAAAAGACACCTTTTGAAGTATGGCATGGAAGGGTTCCATCATTATCATATTTGAAAGTTTGGGGGTGTGAGGCTTATCCTAAGCAATACGCTCAAAACAAACTGGAAGCCCGATCCACAAAGTGTATCTTCATTGGATACCCTAGAGATTGTATTGGATACTATTTCTATGATCCAACAGAGCAGAAAGTATTTATTGCTCGAAAGGCAGAGTTCTTAGAGACTAAGTTTCTTTTGGAAGAAACTAGTGGAAGAGCAGTGGAACTTGAAGGGGTTCAAGATTCACAAGACGATACACAATTGGTTGAAACTAGCAATCAACATGAGGATGTTGAGAATGATCATATGGATGATCAAGATACACAAAACGTTCGCAGATCTGGTAGAACTAGTATTCCTCCTGAGAGATATGGATTTTTCATGGATGGATGCTATGTGGTAGATTCGGATGAACCAACCACATACCATGATGCAATGTCAAAACCTGATTTTGACAAATGGCAAGAAGCCATGAATGTTGAGATGCAATCCATGTATGATAACCAAGTTTGGGAATTGGTTACACCACCTCTTAAGTCCAAGATAGTTGGGAGTAAGTGGGTTTTCAAGAAGAAAACCGATATGCATGGAAACTTGGATACTTATAAAGCTAGACTTGTAGCGAAAGGTTTCACCCAAACTCAAGGGGTTGATTATGATGAAACTTTCTCGCCTGTGGCAATGCTAAAATCTATTAGGATATTGTTTGCCATAGCAGCATATTATGACTATGAGATTTGGCAAATGGATGTCAAAGCTGCTTTCCTTAATGGATATCTTAAGGAAGATGTCCATATGAAACAACCTGAAGGTTTTGTCGATCCAAAACATCCTAACAAGGTATGCAAGTTAAAGAAATCAATCTATGGATTGAAACAAGCATCAAGAAGTTGGAATCACCGTTTTGATGATGAAGTAAAGAAATTTGGCTTCATCAAAAACGCTGATGAAGCTTGTGTATATAAGAAAGCTAGTGGGAGCATTATTACTTTCCTGGTATTATATGTCGATGACATTCTGCTATTTGGAAATGACATTCCAACCTTGGAAGGTGTAAAAACCTGGCTTGGAAGCTGTTTTTCCATTAAGGATCTTGGTGAAGCCACCTATATTTTGGGAATAAAGATCTATAGAGATAGATCAAGGCGGTTGATAGGTTTAAACCAAAGTGCATACATTGAAAAGATCTTGAAAAGGTTCAAGATGGAGAATTCTAAGAAAGGTTTGGTACCTATTCAAAAGGGGACTATATTGAGCTCATCTCAATGTCCTAGTTCAAAGGTTGAACAAGAAAGAATGAATGGAGTCCCATATGCATCTGCTATATGATCCATCATGTATGCAATGATATGTACTAGGCTGGACGTGTCATGTGCTCTGAGCATGACAAGTAGATATCAGCAGAATCCTGGTAATAGTCATTGGATGGTTGTTAAGAGTATTTTGAAATACCTTAGGAATACTAAGGATATGTTCTTAATATATGGATCTGGTGAGGAGGAGCTCGTTGTAAAGGGTTACACGGATGCGAGTTTCCAAACTGATCGAGATGATTCTCGATCACAGTCGGGATATGTCTTCATTATGAATGGAGGAGCAGTCTCTTGGAAGAGCTCAAAGCAAGATGTAGTGGCACTATCTACAACAGAATCAGAATACATCGCCGCTTCATTGGCAGCTCAAGAAGCTGCGTGGCTTAGGAAATTCATTGCTGATCTAGGGGTTGTTGCTACCATTCAAGACGCCCTAGAGATCTTTTGTGACAACGAGGGTGCGATTGCTCAAATCAAGGAACCTCATGCTCATCAAAAGACTCGGCACATTGAACGGAGATTCAACTACATAAGGGATGAAGTTGAAAAAGGAAAGATATGTATTCGCAAAGTTCACACCGATCAAAACATTGCGGATCCACTCACGAAGCTCCTAGATAGGTCAAAACATGAAAGTCATACTTGTGCCTTAGGACTTCGATATTCTAGTGATTGGACTTGATCAAATTTTGTATTTGGATATTGGAACTTATGTTATTTAACTTTATTATATGTTTATAATTTTCATTTGTTCATCCTTTTAGCATGTTTAAATCCGTGAATAAGCAAGTTATTCTAAACGTCCGTGGTCGATCATACTTGTGGGAACAACTATGAATGTAAGACTATAATGAACTTGGATTGGTTGATATTCATAAGGTATGAATATAAAGCAAATTGTTGCTACCAAGGTTCATCGATATCTATGGGATATAGATATTGGACAGACCCGCTCTCAATTGTCTCTGCATGGAATCTCAGTGATTAGTCATAAGAGATATTGAGTAAAGGCGAATATCATTTTATCCTCAGACCTGAGATACATATAGGGTCTTGATATTCACCAAGTATTATACTTTGACTTAGGTCTTTGCTGTTATCAAAAATTAACAGTTCATAAGGCTAGGTTCAGGTATGATATAAGGTGATTGTGAGAGACATATGTAGTCAAGATGGAATTTGTTCCTCTTATTCGTTGAGAGTTAGATGTCTAAGGCCTGTTAAAGTTAAATCATCGGAGAATGACAATTCTGTGTCTTTGGGATTTAACATGACATCTGTAACAAAAGGATGGATGATTGATTCACCTAAATCATATTCAAGTAAGGTACTTGAAAGGGATGATGTTATTGAATGGCACTTAGTCATATACATTAGGGGTAGCAAACCGTTGCTAGGCGTCATTTGCTGCTTGCATCAATCTTCTATGAATCTTGTGCAAGTGGGAGATTGTACGATTCGATCTGCCCAAGATACATATTAAATTGATGTGGCTAGTGTGATATGATCCAAGTCGGGTCATACCCAATAACAGGCTAGACAAACACCTGCAATATTTATTTATTGATTTGATCAGTTAAATAAATAACGACACCAAAGGTTTTAGAAAATTGTTTTCTAAAATAGATGCACTTGAGAAATTAATAAATAACATGGGTTTATTTATTAACTCTGAGAGATTACTTTATAATTGTTACTTAATGGTTAATTAACATTTATAAAATGAAACAAAAAAAACATGGCATGTAAGATGTTACAAATTAATTAACTTGGGTTTTAATTAATGATATGGTAGAGCTAGTTGGGTGTACAAAATAATATGTAAATGTTACATATTCTATTTTGTAGTTCTAATAATACAAATGAATAGATAAAAACAAAAGGCATGCCACCCATTGGTGGCAGCTTGTTCTCGGCCCAAGGGGCTGCCATAGTGGCCAGCCAATTGCTTTAAAAGAAGGCTTTTACACCCACAAGTAACATACATGCAAACCATTACATCTCTCTCAAGAAAAAAGTGCAAAAACTCTCCCTTCCTCCTCTCTTCTTGTTCACGGCAGCATCAAGAGAAAACAAGGCTGGAAATTTTCAGCTTTAAAAGTGTTTTAAGCTGAAAGTTGGTGTTGCAAGATCCTAGCATCAAAGGGTGTTTTGTTGGTAGCTTGGGGTATCACCTTCTTGAGGTCTTCTTGCTTGAAGATTCAGCCACAAAGTTCATCTTTAGCATCTAAACCAAGTCGTTTTCTTGCAGCTTGAAAGGTTGTTCTCTAAACATCCTATGGTTGTCTTTATTGTATGCATTTCGTATATGGATCCATGGTTTGGATTTTGATTATCAAATGGATTTAATAATCAACTTATTAACAAGTTTTAAACTTATATTCCGCTGCGTTTTTCATATAAACAAGCTTATATGAACCCTGATAAACTTGTTAAAGTCCTTCAGAGTCTTGTGAGCTTCATCCATGATCTTCACCCGTAGATCCCCAAAACGAGGAATCCACACACGATCGAATCGGGTTCTAACACCGAGTGTGTTTTCACCCAATTCCGTGACCAGACCTCTCATTCTTTCAGAGTTAAGATGATCTTCTTTCAATACCTCATCTTGAAACTCTTTAACTTGCTTCATTACATCGGAGGTCATGATCAACTGATATGCTTTCACCCAAATTGGCTCGGGCCTCTCTTTCTGGCTAAGGGCATCAACCACCACATTGGCCTTGCCCGGGTGGTAGTGGATCTCACAATCATAATCCTTTATAAGTTCCAACCACCGTCTCTGCCTCATGTTCAGATCCTTCTGCTCGAAGAAGTACTTCAGGCTCAGTGAATATGGTGCACTTCGTCCCGTAAAGATAGTGCCTCCAAATCTTTAACGCAAAGACCACGGTTGCCAGCTCCAAGTCATGAGTAGGATAATTAACCTCGTGAACCTTCAACTGTCGGGATGCATAGGCTATAACCTTTCCTCTTTGCATTAACACGCACCCAAACCCCGAGAGGAAGCATCGGAATAAACCACCAGATCTTCACTTCCATCGGGTAATGACAGAACTGGAGCTTGAGTCAACCTCGCCTTCAGTTCCTCGAACGCCTTCTCTTGAGCTTGACCCCATATGAACTTCACATCTTTTCGGGTCAACTTAGTCAGTGGAGAAGCAATTTTAGAGAAGTCTTGGATAAATCTTCTATAGCAGCCCGCCAAACCCAAGAAACTACGAATCTCGGATGGCGTCTTTGGTGACTTCCATTGCATAACCGTCTCTACTTTCCCCGGGTCCACCATAATCCCGTAAGGATTCACCACGTGACCCAAGAATTGAACCTCGCGCAACCAGAACGCGCACTTGGAGAACTTGGCGTACAACTTCTCCCTTCTCAACGTCTCTAGAACTTCCCGAATGTGACCGGCATGCTCTGCCTCGCTCCTCAAGTAAATCAGGATATCATCAATAAACACGATCACTGATTTATCCAACATCGGCCGACACACTCGATTCATCAGATCCATAAAAGCAGCTGGCACATTGGTCAAACCAAAAGACATGACGAGGAACTCGTAATGACCATAGCGCGTGCGGAAAGCTGTTTTAGGGATATCTTGTTCCTTTACCTTCAACTGATGATAACCGGATCGAAGATCTATCCTCGAAAACCAACTGGCACCCTAAAGCTGGTCGAACAAATCATCTATCCTCTGTAAGGGGTATCGGTTCTTAACCGTCAACTTGTTCAGCTCACGGTAGTCAATACACATCCTCAAGTCTTTCTTCTTCACAAACAATACCGGAGCACCCCAAGGAGAGATACTCGGTCTAATGAATCCCTTATCAAGCAGCTCTTGCAACTGCTCCATCAACTCTTTCATCTCGGTCGGAGCCAACCGATACGGTGCCTTTGCAACAGGTTGGGTACCCGGTATCAGATCAATCTGAAACTTGATCTCTCTGTCAGGTGGCACTCCTGATAAGTCTCCTGGGAACACGTCTGGAAAGTCACACATAACCGGTACATCGGCTAGTTGTGGTGTTGGTGTATCCACATCCTTTACATAGGCCAAGTAGGCACTACATCCACGCCTCATACACTTTCCCGCCACCGCCATCGAAATTACTATCGGAATCATAGTGACCCGATCACCATAAACCGTTACCGAACTCCCATCAGGCGCTGACAACTGAATCATCTTCTTGCGACACACAATGTTCGCCTCGTAGTCCGCTAACCAATCCATACCAAGAACCAAGTCGAAACCACCTAAGGTCATCACAAACGGTCTAACAGGAAACTTATGACCCTCAAGCTCCACATCACAGTTCTCTATCATCTCAGAAATCCTGGTAGACTTACCTGTGGCAGTTTCTACATCAAAGGGCGCATCAACACGTCTACTACTAACAGGCAGCTTAGCACAGAAAGCAGCAGAAATAAAACTTTTACTGGCACCCAAATCAAATAACACAGAAGCTAAAGTTTGGTTCACCGGAAATGTACCGGACACGACATCAGGGTCCGTTCTAGCTTCCTCCTGTGTCATGGTGAATGCCCTGGCGCTCGCCCTCGGTCCTTCTCCTCGTGTCTTCTTCGCCCCGGAGCTCTCAGCCCTCAGCCTCTTACAGTCTTTGCTCATATGACCCTCTTCACCACAGTTATAGCATCGGATTATACGACAGTCCTTTGCCATGTGCCCCGCCTTTCCACACTTGAAGCACAAGTTCGACCCAAACCTGCACTCCCCACTATGCTCCCTTCCACACTTGCCACACCTTCTCGATCCCGCACTCGACGTGACCACACGGCGGTCATCCACCCGTGCCTTCTTATTACCCGTCGAGGCATCACCCCAACCAAACCTCTTCCTCTGCCAGTTTCGATCACCACCGCTCTTCCTGCCACCTTCAGTCACCACCACCGTTCTCTCATCATACAATCTCCCCGCCAAATCCACCGCCGACCTAAACATGCTCGGCCGGGCAGCGATCATGTGCCTGCGAATATCCGCTGGCAAACCCTAAATATACCTCTTGATCTTTCGGGACAGAGGTGTTACCTGATCCGGCACCAGACGTGCCATCTCGTTGAATTTCGTGGTGTACTGTTGGTGAGTCATGGTCCCCGCCTCCAGTTGCAAGAACTCCCTTTCGACCTTCTCCATTTCCCGATGAGGACAAAACTCCTCAATCACCAACTTTTTCAGCTCAGACCATCTCATCCTCCCAATGGCCCTGCTACCCTCGGCTTGGACAATGTTTTCCCACCAACACAGAGCCGAATCCACAAAAGAGTGGGTAGCGAACTTCACCTTCTGGTCTTCACGGCATTCGCTGATAACCAGAACAGCCTCCATTTTCCTCACCCACCGGTGAGCAACAGCAGCAGTGCCGTTTCCATCAAAAGTTGGGGGCTTGCATCTCATAAACATCCCATAGTTACAACCTCGTACCACCCTTGCACGGGCTCTTTCTTCCTCTTCCTTATTATCGGAGAAAATCGTTTCAGGCTCCGGTTGCTCCCGCTCCCCCGAGGCCCTATTCCTCTCATTTCTTTCTCCCTCTTTCACAGCCTTGATGACTTCGGTCACCACAGACGGTAAGATTGTCTGCATGACCTGATGTACTTCTTCAACCACAGCCTCCTTTACCGAGGCCCTCAAGTTTGCACTCTCATCCCCAGCCTCTGGATGAGGGGTCTCTGGTTCTTCAGGAACCTCCTTCTCAGCTCTAGGCCTTCCTTTTTTAGGTCGCGGTTCCGCATCAGGACCACCACGGCCTCCACGCCTAGAAGCTCTAGAAGATCTACCACCAGCCATTCTCTATCACACTGAAAGATTCAACACCAACACGGTCATTCAAGGAAACAACTCAGTTTATGTCAAGTATAGTAAGTCCCTTATTATAGTGGCCAGTTGTGATTAGCCACTTACTTTACTCTTCATACCCCAAGCATTACCTGTCCTGACTAAATCAGTATTTAAATCTACATACAACATATAACCACATACCATGCGCACATAAAACCGGTTAACTTTACAAAAATACCTGATGGCACGCAGCTACTCAGACTGGCATCCCATTCCCTTTTCGTCCCATTCTCAGTTTAAGTTAAGGTTTATTTTGAAAATTTACCCATTTCACTTAAACTTTGGCTCTGATACCAACTTGTAAGGCCCCGTTCCCGGGACGCCTACAGTTGGTCATTCATCGCACATAAAACATATATTAACATTTGCCTCTTGAAGATATTGCAGCGGAAACATTCAAAAATGACATCTCATTTCATTCTAAACACTTTTGCCAAATAATACATCATTATCCGTTTACAAAATACATGTTTGCATTACATCACAAAAGCATTATAAATGGATGCCATCCCAAAAGAGCCGAGTAGTCTTGTAGTGCCATCCTCAGCAATCATTACCTGCCAACTAGAAAACATATTAAAAGTCAGCGTTGCTGAGTGAGTTCTAGTTTTATAATAAAACATACTTTACTTTCATTAAAAACTATTCCTTTTCTCATGCGATCATTCATCATACGTATACACAGATAATGTCATTATTATCTTTCATCACATTCGTTAACTTTCGTTCTTTTCATACATTCATTCTTCCGAGTCTGTTGCGATGACAGAGTCGCTCACCTCAATAGCAATCTCAACGATTGCACGCTACCGAGTCTGTTACAACAATCGGGTTGCTCACCTCATTGCCAAACTCATCGATAGCATGCTATCCGAGTCTCTTGCAACAACAAGGTTGCTCACCTCATGGCAACATCAACGATAGCATGCTATTCGAGTCTCTTGCAACAACAAGGTTGCTCACCTCATGGGCAATCTCAATGATTGCACATTATCCAAGTCTCTTGCAACACAGAGTTGCTCACCTCATATATGTGCTTGCAAGCCTTTCCTTCGTTCATTCATCATTCATTAATGCATGCATTCTTACTTCATGTTCCTCTTTCATTATCTTTCACTTTACGTTACATAATACTTCATTCATTCATAGATACGTAAAGCCACAAGAAAGATAAACATACATCATAATAAGGAACATATCATACACAGACATCATCATCATACAGGGCAACATCATACATACATAACATGCATAAACATGCAACATCATACATACATAACATGCATAAACATGCAACATCATCATCACCATGCCCAACATACTTTCTAAGGTCATACAATCCTCTTACATCCTCTTACGGGGACCTTCACAACAAAACTTACATCTGCACTTTCCCCGAAAGTCAGAAGTCGAACTACACATTCCTTCGGGTGCAACAGCCCTATTCGTGCGTATGGATACCCTTCAGTCGCATGGCCTCCATGCGACTGAACATCATGCGATTAGACTCATGCGGATGGACATCTATGCGAATGAACACTTCGTCGTGCGTATGGACCTCATGCGGATGGAACTAATGCGAATGAGCACTTATGCGACTAACATCATGCGAATGGACTCATGCGACTAAGCACCTATGCGACTGGTCCCTCAGTCGTATGACTCCCCATGCGACTGGACTCCCAATCGTGCGAATGAACCCTTAGTCATACGATTGAACCCTCAATCTTGCGAATGAATCCCAATCGTGCGAATGAACCTCAATCGCCTCTCAATCGGTCGTATGGCCTTCATTCGGTCGCATAGCCCTAGCTGATGCAGAATGGAGTTCATCCCGAACCCAATCTGCTATATTCGGCCTCCAAGCTCATCCAAACCCATTCTAAGCCTAAATCAACCATCTTAGACCTTAGGAATGCATACCACAACACCATACAAGCACACACAAGCCCGGAAACATACTCTAAACGCATCACACACAACCCACCCAAATGGGTCAAACACATACACATACAAAAACGGGTTTTTGATGCTTTCTCTCCCCAAAATTGGTTGAAAACAAGTAAAAGTGGGGTCCTAGAACTCTTACAAACGAGCACAACGATAAGGGCTTCGATGTGGCTTGCTTCACAACGATTTTGGCCACTCGAACCAACCCTTTCTTCCTCTTTTCTTCCTTTCTCTCTTCTCCTCTCTTTGATAGCTGAAAATGTGAGTGTGTGGGGAGAGTATGGCTGCCCTCTCCCTACTAATATCACCACATTTCCAACTTTCCTTCGTTGGCGAGTTTGGTCCCTCAACTTTGGACTTCATTTCTTTTTCTTCCTTCGTCGGCCTCAAAATAATAATTAACCGGGTGTTACATGTTTGACGTTTGATTACTTTCATTCCGCCAGTGTACTTTGATTCTCAATTCTTTTTGAGTGAATACGAGTAGTTTATTGTTTCTTTACACCTAATTTCCTAGCCTAGAAGTTAATAAAGTATTCACTGAATCCGCATATGTAATATTGATTGATTCGGTGCACTTTTGATGTAATAATGTTCGAAGTTGGTTGATTAGATTTGGATTTGATATGATGATTATAATTGGATATGATTAGATTTGTTCTCGAGTGTGTTTAGAAGGCTTAATCGTGTTACCTTGATTTGGCTTCTTTTTTATCCATCAAGGTATTGCGTCTCTTGTTTGACGTTTGATTACTTTCATTCCGCCAGTGTACTTTGATTCTTGATTCTTTTTGAGTGAATACGAGTTGTTTATTGTTTCTTTACACCTGGTTTCCTTGCCTTGAAGTTAATAAAGTATTCACTGAATCCGCATATGTAATATTGATTGATTCGATGCACTTTTGATGTAATTGTGTTCGAAGTTGGTTGTGGAATGTTCTCGATGAGTTTCGGGCACAAGTGTATTGATTTTAGGGTTCATTCGTGTGGTTTCGTGTTCGGAATTGGTTTCTATTTATACAATAGATATTATCTTCCATTTCTGATTGATTAGTATGATTCCAATGATGATTATAATCGTATATGATTAGATTTGTTCACGAGTGTGTTCAGAAGGCTTAAGAATCAAAAAACTCCATAGCATTGGAGGTTGTTACGAAAAGCAAACCATTATTAATATGAGAACTATTGTTGTTTAATTTTTTAGTATATCTAGTTCCTTTCCCATTTATTTAGTTAAGCTTTCATGAATACTTATACATCAATCTTTAGTTGTACAATGTTAATTAAAATACAAGTAAATCTTATTCACTTAATCGTGTTACCTTTATTTGGCTTCTTTTTTATCCATCAGGTATTGCGTCTCTTGTTTGACGTTTGATTACTTTCATTCCGCCAGTGTACTTTGATTCTCGATTCTTTTTGAGTGAATACGAGTTGTTTATTGTTTCTTTACACCTGGTTTCCTTGCATAGAAGTTAATAAAGTATTCATTGAATCCACATATGTAATATTGGTTGATTCGGTGCACTTTTGATGTAATATTGTTAGAAGTTAGTTGTGGAATGTTCTCTGTAACACCCCTGAAATACTGCCCAATTAGAAAACCATAAAATAGTATAAAGCCCAATAAAGGTCTGAATTGAGTTGGGCTTACCAAAGTAAACTTGGAAAAGAAACTAGCCTTTTTAGGCCCAATAGGCCCAATAAGGGCCCAAACTTATAAACGAGGCCCATTTAAGGCCCAATACCCATTTACCATCTAATTAAATAAGTGATCATAAAATAATAAATTGAATTGTGATTCGAAGCAACTACGATAAGAATCCAAACTAAAAACAGATTCAAAAACTATACCGTGTAAAGTTCAGTAACCTAACGTGTACTAACGCCTAATTTACATCGGAACTTACTTATAATGGTTTTATATCCTTCTAAAATCATTGTTAATCATGATACATACTGTAAACAGTGCTTGCTAAAAGATCCTAACCAAACGTGTATAATCAACTATGATACGTCGGAAAAACGCAAATACCGGATACGCCGACATTTTACCGATACTTGATACGTCAACCGAGCCCGATAGCATCATAAATATTTATCTAATTATTATATTTATTATCATATTCTAAATTAGAGAGTGAGACGATTATCTAGAAGCAATGTGGTTCGAGATGCGACCGAGGCGTGGACCGGCCTGAGATTTGTGTCCAACCCGAGAATTTGACGATAAATATACCGAATTCGTTCTATTTAGAATAGAGGTAATTAAATATATCTATTATAGGTCATCTAATGATATTCGATCCAAAAGACCGGTTGTTACGCGGTAACGAGGATCACGGGGCGTATACGCGATGTTGAAGGGAAGCCCACTCAAAAACCCTAGGTATTTAAGCAAACATTTCCCTCATTTCCTCATTTGCAAACCCTAAAACATTAGAAAAAAAATGCTCCCAAGAGCTGTTGCAGTCGCAACCGCCGGAGCAGGAGGCTCCACGGCGGAGCAGTGGCAGCGGGCGGCAGTGTCGCGGCGGCGACGGCGGTGTCCGGTGAAGTTCTTAACCTACCCCCACTAATCTCGACCCCATGAATCCAATGGTGGTGTTAGATTCTTCTAATTTGCAAAGATGATGGAGTTATGGCGGGGAGAAGGCAGCGGCGGCTAGGGTTCCGGCGAGGGTTTCGGCCGCCGGAGCTGGCGACTGGCGGCGAGTGGCGGCGAGTGTCGCCTATGCTCTTCTTCCTCTCGACGAGATCTTTCCAATGGTGGCAGCTGCGTTGTCTAACTCTTAGCGGTTTGAAAGTTATGGACAGTTGAAAATGACGGCAACTAGGGTTTCGGCCGCTTGGTGGCTGCTGGCCGCGGCAGCGCTTGCCGGAGGTAAGGACCGATGATTGTGGGTGGTGGTTGCTGCTATTTGAGGTGTGTTAGAGCTGTTTGACATTATTCTAGTGGGTTCATGTAGAATCTTTGCAAGATCCTTGGAAAAGTTGGCGGTTTGGAGCCGTACCCCGGCAAGAATTCCGGTTGCTCCGGGCCTGCCGGTGGTGCCTGATGGCGATCCATAGTGGACTGTGGCTGCATATGGTGGATATTGGTCGTAAAAGTCATAACCGAGATGTTTGGTAACGTATGTTGCGGTTTAGTTGCGTTTTGGTTGCGAGATAACAATGTAGTAGTGTTGTATGTAATCTTGGTGTGTTTTGGTTAGGTTAAACCTTGGTCAAAGCTGGTCAAACTGGTCAATGGACAGTCAACGCGATGCGGGTCGGATCAAACGAGTTCTAGGATGCGATATGGAAACGTTAGGTATAACCGTGCGCTAGACATTCATATACATAAATATAATGATTATATACTAACTTGTGTGTGCGTTGAGCTTCAAATATGTATAAAATGTTAACTAGTTTATAAATCATCATGAATGGATTCGAAAATTTAAAATAACGAGAGCAATTGCATAATGAAAAACAACATTGGAAATGTATTCATATGAACAAAGATATTAGAAACATATATGAAGTTATCTAATCTCGTGACATATAAAATCCTTACAAGACGTATAGATGATTAATATATATAAAATGCAGTTGTACATGCCTATACTTATATATATATACAATGGATACTTTTGGTTAACCGATATTCTCGTATATTGATTCAAGACTCATAATCCTATAATATTCCATCATCTTTATATTATTAATAGTCGATCATCTTGTTACTATTGAAATAAATATTATTTGTATCACCCTTTTTATTCGATATAATGACAACTATTATTGATATTCAAATTATTCTAGCATCATATTAACTACATTGTTGGTAGGAAAATATCTATATAATTATGGAATATGGGTGACCTTTGAAGGTGTGCTTACACTTATTGTCTAAAATATATTTTTGGTTTGCACTAAACGTGTTAAGAAGAATTTAAACATATCTATCTGTGAACCACCTAAGTAATGTATAATTAATAAGCTAAGCATTTTAATGGCCTAAGTTAGGCAATCTTAAAAAGTATATATGCTATGCACGTGAAAATAACATAATGTCATGACATAAGAGTTTAATTCATAATATTCGATGCATTGTAGATTGCTAATACCTCACAACATTTAGAGGTTTGACTACATACAAACCTATGCAAGTATCACACATTTAAAGAATCAGCATAACGTTAGAATAAAAGCATAAACAATATAAATAATATTAGAACATCTAATACAATAACTAGAACATTAAAGATTTCTAATATCATCAATAATTATTATCTATAAAGATTGGAATCCCTATTATCAACCGATTATTGTTACAATCATTGTACAAATAATACTTTCTCGAATAAAAGCACTTATTAACCTAATAAGCGCGAATTAGTACTTAACGACTAATAATTTCACAAGAAGCTAAGGTACATCAATGATACTAATCGTTAACTAAAGAGCTCAACCGCACACATGTAATGACATCGTGCTGATTTTAAACATGAATCTCATATGTTCTAATTAGGATTGCTTTGTTGGTGACCTTCACTTTTCTTTACCGAGCTCAGAATTTATATAAGGATACCAGGTGAGTTCTAGTGACCCACTTTTTACTAATATTTTGGGGTGAAACATGCTCTATTATTTTATGAACTATATTTGTGCTTTACTTGGTGATTGTATGTGGGATTTATGGTTACCTGCTGATACTTATATCATAATCATTAATTCTTTCGTGAACCGCTTGTTGTATATGGATAGATCTATTTGGGGAATCCCCCACACACCGTGGCTTCCGTTCTAGGAAGGGTACCCCACTGAGATCCTAAGGGGTCGTTTGTGGCATGTGACAGGTTTGTTAAGAAACTATGGTGAACCATCCGGGCAGGTATGGTTCACTGATTTAGGGCTCAGTTCTTCCTTCGGGAATATCCGGTTAAACCCAAGTTTAGAAGAGGCCAATCGGGACTGAGTGCAGGGGTTAATTATGATTCTCCTACGATGTTGAAAACTATGATTCATTCCTTTTATCAAATGAGGATTTGTTAAGTCCTTTTTGTTTTTAAACTTTAAGCACTTGAACTCACCAACTTTATGTTGACACAAAATCTTTTGAGCATGTCTTTCAGGTACAGCTAGGTAGCTTAGCTGAGCTATAAAAGATATCTAAATCCGAAGCAAGAAGTGAGGGTAGGTGTTGAAGGCAAAGGATGAGCCTAGAAGCCTTAGTTACTGAAGCCTCAAGAAATATTGACCAAGAGATAGATCATGATACCTATGGATTGTAGATTGGGGCACCTTGTAAACTGAAACTAAGCCAATATTCTAACGTAACTATTGTGAGATGCATTGAAATAAACCATTTAGTTTCCTCTGCATTTTGGTTGTTGATTACCAACCGTTACGTCCCGCCTCTCTGGGTCCGGGGTGTGACAGATTTACCAACCGTCACGTCCCGCCTCTCTGGGTCCGGGGTGTGACAGATTGGTATCAGAGCCAAAGGTTGTAGAGAAGTAGGCCTGCTTCGCAAGGCCTAAACTACAACCATATGAACCCTTAGATGACTTTTTAAGCCAAGGTTATAGGAAAGTGGGTTTGTTTCGCGATACCTAAGCTACAACCATAAATAGGACCAACCTGGTAGGTTGTTTCCATGAATTAGTGATCTAAAGTTTACAACCGAATAGATTCCATTAAGGACACTCATCTTTAATCTGTATACCTCATGGGATAGATACCATTAAGAATTCCCTACCCTATAAGAAACCTTGTTGTATTAGGGTATTACCTACGATAGGTGCACCCGAGTAAAACTAAGTATATTTGGAATCTTCTGGAGTTGACTACTAGGACCCCTGAGCACTGGGGCTAGGTATGTTAGGAATCAAACATGTGCAAGTATATTAAGACTTAAATTCTAGGGTGATACTTATCTGATTGCACAACTGACTTTTGACACTTCATGAAACAACTGCTATTAGCTATATTCTTGATACGACTTGTGTCGTTATATGAAACAACTGCTATTAGTTGTATACTTGATACGACTTGTGTCGTTACATGAGACGACTGCTATAGTGATACTTGCTTATATGCTTTGTTTAGACGATGTTACTTGCTGGAATGCAGTGATAAGATAGTGACCATGATGCCTTTTGTTTGACCTGCTCCCTATTATAGCTTGTACCTGATTGCTCGTTACATGGTTTGTTGAACTGTACTTTGAAAATGGTTGGGTTAGCGAGAATGTTAGCATAATTAGAATCTAAGTGTGCTTAATTGCAGATGATGACCAAATGAAAATTATAACTCCAGGACCTAATTACACAAAACTTGAAACTTATGATGGGAACAACTAGAATGATAGTGTAAGGTAAATTGATGATTACGGGTGCACACGTAATGGTGAATTTACAGGTACCCTTGAATTCTGGTGGGCCCTGTCATGTACACTAATGTCAAGGTATAACACTCAAGGAGCTAGTACATACAAGACTAAACACAAGTATCCAATATATACTCAACCATTATAAATTTAAAACTTTCATGCTGGGAGAAACCATTTAACACTTGAAGAGCTACCAAGGCCGATATTGTAGTAACTATATCTTTTTCTTTCTCTCTCTTTCTTTATTCTGCTCTCCTATTGGAAGTATAATGATACAACTATCCAACCCAGGAGATCATCAAATGTTGTTTCAAACCCAACTAGTTTCGTGCTGAAAGTATGGCACTTCACCTAAGTTGTTTGTGTACTCTAGCCGCGCTATATTTCGCGATGTCTAAAAATTTCTTCCTACCTAGCACAGAACTCGACAAAACTTCCTCAACATAGTAAGGGACCTCTAACATAATGGTTGCAGCCGAGAATAGACCGGAGTAACAGATTTACGAAGCACCTCTTGTGATCAATGGCATAGAAGACTTGTCACTTCTTTCTTCCCTAGTAGCTCACACTTCATAAGACATTCTGGAGTCTAGAATACCTCTGATCTTTTTCTCAAAGTCCTTGATGAATATAACCTCTCTACACCTATTCATGGTAATAGAACCCCTTAACCCAAGCACTATTCTTAATATCAGCTTCGATAGTAATTAACCATCATTTTTCATAGTACTATGCTTGTGAAATGCTTCATCATCCTCAACCATTAGTCACCAGGTAACAAACCTCGATTGAAACATAAGTTGAACTATTTTGACCATGCTTTTAACTGGCCGTGTTCTTGGTAATCATTCGAGTGCCAGAATAAGTAGGAAATGAAACCTCACTCTATATGCCCGATTTCCACAAAGATAATAGCCCGAGTGCTATAGTTATTCACCGAGAAAATCTAATCTTCGAGCTTTCAAAACAAAAATCTGAACCTACAATGTTGGTGAATTCCCTGTTTTCACACACTTTGTTCCGGACTTATTCTTATGAAATTCTTGGACTAACGAATGGTGCTACTCACACTAAACCCATCATCACGACCGTCATCGTAAAAACTCATGGTTGTCAGTGCGGACAGTCCTGGATACTCGTAAATCATCTCTACCTCAAGAGCTCTACTATTTGGGTGATGAATTCGTGAAGCGAGAGCAAAGATCACAAAGTTAGATTACAATCTTGATGTTATATAAGATGTTAATAGAGCGGTAGTTAGTTCCCTCTCTACTAATAAGCACCTTAACGAAGTTCTAGAACCCTATCAAGTCAAGGTGCCGATGATAAAAAATAATTCATGCGGGAAGACTCTCACTTGGAGCTGAGAGGAATGTGTTACTCCAAAAAGATGTATTAAGAAGCATAGAAGATCAGCTACAAGAAATCTCATGTGTTAAATCACTTGAGGTCCAATTACGGCGAGGTAATGAACATGTAGAAGATAGTAGGCGAGAAAGACCAGCACAACAATCACCAGTCGAAAGCATCAATTATTTCCCTCCCAAAGTCCTTAAAACATTCTTAAGAGTAATTCACCAATGCCATACCCTAGAAAACTCAGTGCGTTAAAATTCAAGCCAGAAGGCTTACTATCATATTTCAGTGGAACAATTGATAGGCCTATAAGTAACTAGGGTTTAGATGAAGTTACTTGTTGCACGAATGGATCCCCTACAGGGTACGGTTACTTTGGAGAAAGGGGAGCGAGAAAGAGGTCATCTAGAAGGTTGACCTTGATTGGGAGGCACTATAAGGGAATTAGTGGAAGCGTATACAACGATTTTGTAGTTAAGATAACAGTTGGAGTTGCTTTTAAGGAATGTGGATCGAAGAGAACACGTAATGTAGGAAGGTACTGAATTTGAAGCTTATGTTAAGGAGCTTGTGGAAAGAAAACAAATTCAAGAGCTGTTAGATAAATAGTTCATGAGACCGGGTATGTCACCTTGGAGAAACCTGAAACTCCTCAAGGAAGGAGAATAGAATGCTACAAATATGGATAAACTATCCAGAATTAAATAAAGTCACCAAGGAGAAGTGATATCCCCTTCCTGAAGTTGTTAGCCTGCTTAATCAAGTTATAAGATGCTACTTACATCTTAAATGTCATCAGCCACGAATATACGGGGAATAACGCTACAAAGGTAGCGCTTAAAGCAAAATATGGCGAGTATGAAGGTTATAGTCAAGCTTGTGTGAGAGAAGCTACACAATTCACGGTATCCATGAGCCTCATGAATAGGATTTGTTAGCAATACTTAGGCATGTGTGTTGTCCTACCACTGCTAATGAGCATGAAATGGAAGACCATTTACTAAAAGTTGGGGCCATCTAAGTTTGAGGAGTACTAAAAACCCCGTTGTGATGTGTCCATGATTAGGATTTAGCAAGAATGGTATAAGGATTAATAAAAACTTCACTTGTCTAGCTATACGACTGGCATCGTTATTCCAGAAAAGTGGCGAATTCGTCTAGACATGGATCAGGAGTTTGGGATGCCACAGGACAAGACAATCGTCTAGACACCTGACCACTTAAAAACACGTGGAAGGCTACGTCATGCAAGAAAATATTTGGATGCCTTACCTGTACGGTTACCGTATGTGTAAGTTACGCAAATCATAAGAGGTTATAATGCGCCCCAGATCGGAAAACTCTCAACGCGCGTCAACCCGTATGGATGGGTCTACTAAAAGATTGAGATACCGTTCCAGGGAAGGAAGCATACTAGAAGAAGCACTTAGTATAAGAAAAAGGCTTAACCCCCTTAGGATGTGAATCCTAGAAGGAAGAAGGCCAAAGAAGCCTTTTTAAAGAAGGTTAAGGGTTAAAAAGGAAGCTTTGAAAGGTAGAGACTTTTAAGTATGACCTAATCTCTTCGTTCTTATCAATCATGAAAACTTCCTAGTTTTGGCTTGACAAGAACAAGCATATGGGTTCCCGTCATTAATCTATACTCTTTGGGAAAACCCAAATCCTTTTTGATTTGGAACCTTTAATCTGTTATATCTTGAATCTCCTATCTAATTAAGGGTTGTCACACTAACACCTTATTCTTTTCAACCTATTATATGACCCCCTGTGTGAACTGCAATGCCGTTGGGGTTGTGGAAATTGTCTCCTTGCTAGAGTTGCCTAGTAGGATTGTTTGTCGAACCGCAGTGGGGAAAGTCTTCATGTCAAATTTGTACAAAAGTTATATAATTGGATGGTGAAACCAAATATCTTTTTATGAAACGACCCTCTAGTTTTATCATGCATGTTCTAACGTTGACTACTAGGACCCCTGAGCACTGGGGCTAGGTATGTTAGGAATCAAACATGTGCAAGTATATTAAGACTTAAATTCTAGGGTGATACTTATCTGATTGCACAACTGACTTTTGACACTTCATGAAACAACTGCTATTAGCTATATACTTGATACGACTTGTGTCGTTATATGAAACAACTGCTATTAGTTGTATACTTGATACGACTTGTGTCGTTACATGAGACGACTGCTATAGTGATACTTGCTTATATGCTTTGTTTAGACGATGTTACTTGCTGGAATGCAGTGATAAGATAGTGACCATGATGCCTTTTGTTTGATCTGCTCCCTATTATAGCTTGTACCTGATTGCTCGTTACCTGGTTTGTTGAACTGTACTTTGAAAATGGTTGGGTTAGCGAGAATGTTAGCATAATTAGAATCTAAGTGTGCTTAATTGCAGATGATGACCAAATGAAAATTATAACTCCAGGACCTAATTACACAAAACTTGAAACTTATGATGGGAACAACTAGAATGATAGTGTAAGGTAAATTGATGATTACGGGTGCACACGTAATGGTGAATTTACAGGTACCCTTGAATTCTGGTGGGCCCTGTCATGTACACTAATGTCAAGGTATAACACTCAAGGAGCTAGTACATACAAGATTAAACACAAATATCCAATATATACTCAACCATTATAAATTTAAAACTTTCATGCTGGGAGAAACCATTTAACACTTGAAGAGCTACCAAGGCCGATATTGTAGTAACTATATCTTTTTCTTTCTCTCTCTTTCTTTATTCTGCTCTCCTATTGGAAGTATAATGATACAACTATCCAACCCAGGAGATCATCAAATGTTGTTTCAAACCCAACTAGTTTCGTGCTGAAAGTATGGCACTTCACCTAAGTTGTTTGTGTACTCTAGCCGCGCTATATTTCGCGATGTCTAAAAATTTCTTCCTACCTAGCACAGAACTCGACAAAACTTCCTCAACATAGTAAGGGACCTCTAACATAATGGTTGCAGCCGAGAATAGACCGGAGTAACAGATTTACGAAGCACCTCTTGTGATCAATGGCATAGAAGACTTGTCACTTTTTCTTCCCTAGTAGCTCACACTTCATAAGACATTCTGGAGTCTAGAATACCTCTGATCTTTTTCTCAAAGTCCTTGATGAATATAACCTCTCTACACCTATTCATGGTAATAGAACCCCTTAACCCAAGCACTATTCTTAATATCAGCTTCGATAGTAATTAACCATCGTTTTTCATAGTACTATGCTTGTGAAATGCTTCATCATCCTCAACCATTAGTCACCAGGTAACAAACCTCGATTGAAACATAAGTTGAACTATTTTGACCATGCTTTTAACTGGCCGTGTTCTTGGTAATCATTCGAGTGCCAGAATAAGTAGGAAATGAAACCTCACTCTATATGCCCGATTTCCACAAAGATAATAGCCCGAGTGCTATAGTTATTCACCGAGAAAATCTAATCTTCGAGCTTTCAAAACAAAAATCTGAACCTACAATGTTGGTGAATTCCCTGTTTTCACACACTTTGTTCCGGACTTATTCTTATGAAATTCTTGGACTAACGAATGGTGCTACTCACACTAAACCCATCATCACGACCGTCATCGTAAAAACTCATGGTTGTCAGTGCGGACAGTCCTGGATACTCGTAAATCATCTCTACCTCAAGAGCTCTACTATTTGGGTGATGAATTCGTGAAGCGAGAGCAAAGATCACAAAGTTAGATTACAATCTTGATGTTATATAAGATGTTAATAGAGCGGTAGTTAGTTCCCTCTCTACTAATAAGCACCTTAACGAAGTTCTAGAACCCTATCAAGTCAAGGTGCCGATGATAAAAAATAATTCATGCGGGAAGACTCTCACTTGGAGCTGAGAGGAATGTGTTACTCCAAAAAGATGTATTAAGAAGCATAGAAGATCAGCTACAAGAAATCTCATGTGTTAAATCACTTGAGGTCCAATTACGGCGAGGTAATGATCATGTAGAAGATAGTAGGCGAGAAAGACCAGCACAACAATCACCAGTCGAAAGCATCAATTATTTCCCTCCCAAAGTCCTTAAAACATTCTTAAGAGTAATTCACCAATGCCATACCCTAGAAAACTCAGTGCGTTAAAATTCAAGCCAGAAGGCTTACTATCATATTTCAGTGGAACAATTGATAGGCCTATAAGTAACTAGGGTTTAGATGAAGTTACTTGTTGCACGAATGGATCCCCTACAGGGTACGGTTACTTTGGAGAAAGGGGAGCGAGAAAGAGGTCATCTAGAAGGTTGACCTTGATTGGGAGGCACTATAAGGGAATTAGTGGAAGCGTATACAACGATTTTGTAGTTAAGATAACAGTTGGAGTTGCTTTTAAGGAATGTGGATCGAAGAGAACACGTAATGTAGGAAGGTACTGAATTTGAAGCTTATGTTAAGGAGCTTGTGGAAAGAAAACAAATTCAAGAGCTGTTAGATAAATAGTTCATGAGACCGGGTATGTCACCTTGGAGAAACCTGAAACTCCTCAAGGAAGGAGAATAGAATGCTACAAATATGGATAAACTATCCAGAATTAAATAAAGTCACCAAGGAGAAGTGATATCCCCTTCCTGAAGTTGTTAGCCTGCTTAATCAAGTTATAAGATGCTACTTACATCTTAAATGTCATCAGCCACGAATATACGGGGAATAACGCTACAAAGGTAGCGCTTAAAGCAAAATATGGCGAGTATGAAGGTTATAGTCAAGCTTGTGTGAGAGAAGCTACACAATTCACGGTATCCATGAGCCTCATGAATAGGATTTGTTAGCAATACTTAGGCATGTGTGTTGTCCTACCACTGCTAATGAGCATGAAATGGAAGACCATTTACTAAAAGTTGGGGCCATCTAAGTTTGAGGAGTACTAAAAACCCCGTTGTGATGTGTCCATGATTAGGATTTAGCAAGAATGGTATAAGGATTAATAAAAACTTCACTCGTCTAGCTATACGACTGGCATCGTTATTCCAGAAAAGTGGCGAATTCGTCTAGACATGGATCAGGAGTTTGGGATGCCACAGGACAAGACAATCGTCTAGACACCTGACCACTTAAAAACACGTGGAAGGCTACGTCATGCAAGAAAATATTTGGATGCCTTACCTGTACGGTTACCGTATGTGTAAGTTACGCAAATCATAAGAGGTTATAATGCGCCCCAGATCGGAAAACTCTCAACGCGCGTCAACCCGTATGGATGGGTCTACTAAAAGATTGAGATACCGTTCCAGGGAAGGAAGCATACTAGAAGAAGCACTTAGTATAAGAAAAAGGCTTAACCCCCTTAGGATGTGAATCCTAGAAGGAAGAAGGCCAAAGAAGCCTTTTTAAAGAAGGTTAAGGGTTAAAAAGGAAGCTTTGAAAGGTAGAGACTTTTAAGTATGACCTAATCTCTTCGTTCTTATCAATCATGAAAACTTCCTAGTTTTGGCTTGACAAGAACAAGCATATGGGTTCCCGTCATTAATCTATACTCTTTGGGAAAACCCAAATCCTTTTTGATTTGGAACCTTTAATCTGTTATATCTTGAATCTCCTATCTAATTAAGGGTTGTCACACTAACACCTTATTCTTTTCAACCTATTATATGACCCCCTGTGTGAACTGCAATGCCGTTGGGGTTGTGGAAATTGTCTCCTTGCTAGAGTTGCCTAGTAGGATTGTTTGTCGAACCGCAGTGGGGAAAGTCTTCATGTCAAATTTGTACAAAAGTTATATAATTGGATGGTGAAACCAAATATCTTTTTATGAAACGACCCTCTAGTTTTATCATGCATGTTCTAACGTTGACTACTAGGACCCCTGAGCACTGGGGCTAGGTATGTTAGGAATCAAACATGTGCAAGTATATTAAGACTTAAATTCTAGGGTGATACTTATCTGATTGCACAACTGACTTTTGACACTTCATGAAACAACTGCTATTAGCTATATACTTGATACGACTTGTGTCGTTATATGAAACAACTGCTATTAGTTGTATACTTGATACGACTTGTGTCGTTACATGAGACGACTGCTATAGTGATACTTGCTTATATGCTTTGTTTAGACGATGTTACTTGCTGGAATGCAGTGATAAGATAGTGACCATGATGCCTTTTGTTTGATCTGCTCCCTATTATAGCTTGTACCTGATTGCTCGTTACCTGGTTTGTTGAACTGTACTTTGAAAATGGTTGGGTTAGCGAGAATGTTAGCATAATTAGAATCTAAGTGTGCTTAATTGCAGATGATGACCAAATGAAAATTATAACTCCAGGACCTAATTACACAAAACTTGAAACTTATGATGGGAACAACTAGAATGATAGTGTAAGGTAAATTGATGATTACGGGTGCACACGTAATGGTGAATTTACAGGTACCCTTGAATTCTGGTGGGCCCTGTCATGTACACTAATGTCAAGGTATAACACTCAAGGAGCTAGTACATACAAGATTAAACACAAATATCCAATATATACTCAACCATTATAAATTTAAAACTTTCATGCTGGGAGAAACCATTTAACACTTGAAGAGCTACCAAGGCCGATATTGTAGTAACTATATCTTTTTCTTTCTCTCTCTTTCTTTATTCTGCTCTCCTATTGGAAGTATAATGATACAACTATCCAACCCAGGAGATCATCAAATGTTGTTTCAAACCCAACTAGTTTCGTGCTGAAAGTATGGCACTTCACCTAAGTTGTTTGTGTACTCTAGCCGCGCTATATTTCGCGATGTCTAAAAATTTCTTCCTACCTAGCACAGAACTCGACAAAACTTCCTCAACATAGTAAGGGACCTCTAACATAATGGTTGCAGCCGAGAATAGACCGGAGTAACAGATTTACGAAGCACCTCTTGTGATCAATGGCATAGAAGACTTGTCACTTCTTTCTTCCCTAGTAGCTCACACTTCATAAGACATTCTGGAGTCTAGAATACCTCTGATCTTTTTCTCAAAGTCCTTGATGAATATAACCTCTCTACACCTATTCATGGTAATAGAACCCCTTAACCCAAGCACTATTCTTAATATCAGCTTCGATAGTAATTAACCATCGTTTTTCATAGTACTATGCTTGTGAAATGCTTCATCATCCTCAACCATTAGTCACCAGGTAACAAACCTCGATTGAAACATAAGTTGAACTATTTTGACCATGCTTTTAACTGGCCGTGTTCTTGGTAATCATTCGAGTGCCAGAATAAGTAGGAAATGAAACCTCACTCTATATGCCCGATTTCCACAAAGATAATAGCCCGAGTGCTATAGTTATTCACCGAGAAAATCTAATCTTCGAGCTTTCAAAACAAAAATCTGAACCTACAATGTTGGTGAATTCCCTGTTTTCACACACTTTGTTCCGGACTTATTCTTATGAAATTCTTGGACTAACGAATGGTGCTACTCACACTAAACCCATCATCACGACCGTCATCGTAAAAACTCATGGTTGTCAGTGCGGACAGTCCTGGATACTCGTAAATCATCTCTACCTCAAGAGCTCTACTATTTGGGTGATGAATTCGTGAAGCGAGAGCAAAGATCACAAAGTTAGATTACAATCTTGATGTTATATAAGATGTTAATAGAGCGGTAGTTAGTTCCCTCTCTACTAATAAGCACCTTAACGAAGTTCTAGAACCCTATCAAGTCAAGGTGCCGATGATAAAAAATAATTCATGCGGGAAGACTCTCACTTGGAGCTGAGAGGAATGTGTTACTCCAAAAAGATGTATTAAGAAGCATAGAAGATCAGCTACAAGAAATCTCATGTGTTAAATCACTTGAGGTCCAATTACGGCGAGGTAATGAACATGTAGAAGATAGTAGGCGAGAAAGACCAGCACAACAATCACCAGTCGAAAGCATCAATTATTTCCCTCCCAAAGTCCTTAAAACATTCTTAAGAGTAATTCACCAATGCCATACCCTAGAAAACTCAGTGCGTTAAAATTCAAGCCAGAAGGCTTACTATCATATTTCAGTGGAACAATTGATAGGCCTATAAGTAACTAGGGTTTAGATGAAGTTACTTGTTGCACGAATGGATCCCCTACAGGGTACGGTTACTTTGGAGAAAGGGGAGCGAGAAAGAGGTCATCTAGAAGGTTGACCTTGATTGGGAGGCACTATAAGGGAATTAGTGGAAGCGTATACAACGATTTTGTAGTTAAGATAACAGTTGGAGTTGCTTTTAAGGAATGTGGATCGAAGAGAACACGTAATGTAGGAAGGTACTGAATTTGAAGCTTATGTTAAGGAGCTTGTGGAAAGAAAACAAATTCAAGAGCTGTTAGATAAATAGTTCATGAGACCGGGTATGTCACCTTGGAGAAACCTGAAACTCCTCAAGGAAGGAGAATAGAATGCTACAAATATGGATAAACTATCCAGAATTAAATAAAGTCACCAAGGAGAAGTGATATCCCCTTCCTGAAGTTGTTAGCCTGCTTAATCAAGTTATAAGATGCTACTTACATCTTAAATGTCATCAGCCACGAATATACGGGGAATAACGCTACAAAGGTAGCGCTTAAAGCAAAATATGGCGAGTATGAAGGTTATAGTCAAGCTTGTGTGAGAGAAGCTACACAATTCACGGTATCCATGAGCCTCATGAATAGGATTTGTTAGCAATACTTAGGCATGTGTGTTGTCCTACCACTGCTAATGAGCATGAAATGGAAGACCATTTACTAAAAGTTGGGGCCATCTAAGTTTGAGGAGTACTAAAAACCCCGTTGTGATGTGTCCATGATTAGGATTTAGCAAGAATGGTATAAGGATTAATAAAAACTTCACTTGTCTAGCTATACGACTGGCATCGTTATTCCAGAAAAGTGGCGAATTCGTCTAGACATGGATCAGGAGTTTGGGATGCCACAGGACAAGACAATCGTCTAGACACCTGACCACTTAAAAACACGTGGAAGGCTACGTCATGCAAGAAAATATTTGGATGCCTTACCTGTACGGTTACCGTATGTGTAAGTTACGCAAATCATAAGAGGTTATAATGCGCCCCAGATCGGAAAACTCTCAACGCGCGTCAACCCGTATGGATGGGTCTACTAAAAGATTGAGATACCGTTCCAGGGAAGGAAGCATACTAGAAGAAGCACTTAGTATAAGAAAAAGGCTTAACCCCCTTAGGATGTGAATCCTAGAAGGAAGAAGGCCAAAGAAGCCTTTTTAAAGAAGGTTAAGGGTTAAAAAGGAAGCTTTGAAAGGTAGAGACTTTTAAGTATGACCTAATCTCTTCGTTCTTATCAATCATGAAAACTTCCTAGTTTTGGCTTGACAAGAACAAGCATATGGGTTCCCGTCATTAATCTATACTCTTTGGGAAAACCCAAATCCTTTTTGATTTGGAACCTTTAATCTGTTATATCTTGAATCTCCTATCTAATTAAGGGTTGTCACACTAACACCTTATTCTTTTCAACCTATTATATGACCCCCTGTGTGAACTGCAATGCCGTTGGGGTTGTGGAAATTGTCTCCTTGCTAGAGTTGCCTAGTAGGATTGTTTGTCGAACCGCAGTGGGGAAAGTCTTCATGTCAAATTTGTACAAAAGTTATATAATTGGATGGTGAAACCAAATATCTTTTTATGAAACGACCCTCTAGTTTTATCATGCATGTTCTAACGTTGACTACTAGGACCCCTGAGCACTGGGGCTAGGTATGTTAGGAATCAAACATGTGCAAGTATATTAAGACTTAAATTCTAGGGTGATACTTATCTGATTGCACAACTGACTTTTGACACTTCATGAAACAACTGCTATTAGCTATATACTTGATACGACTTGTGTCGTTATATGAAACAACTGCTATTAGTTGTATACTTGATACGACTTGTGTCGTTACATGAGACGACTGCTATAGTGATACTTGCTTATATGCTTTGTTTAGACGATGTTACTTGCTGGAATGCAGTGATAAGATAGTGACCATGATGCCTTTTGTTTGATCTGCTCCCTATTATAGCTTGTACCTGATTGCTCGTTACCTGGTTTGTTGCTGTACTTTGAAAATGGTTGGGTTAGCGAGAATGTTAGCATAATTAGAATCTAAGTGTGCTTAATTGCAGATGATGACCAAATGAAAATTATAACTCCAGGACCTAATTACACAAAACTTGAAACTTATGATGGGAACAACTAGAATGATAGTGTAAGGTAAATGATGATTACGGGTGCACACGTAATGGTGAATTTACAGGTACCCTTGAATTCTGGTGGGCCTGTCATGTACACTAATGTCAAGGTATAACACTCAAGGAGCTAGTACATACAAGATTAAACACAAATATCCAATATATACTCAACCATTATAAATTTAAAACTTTCATGCTGGGAGAGAACCATTTAACACTTGAAGAGCTACCAAGGCCGATATTGTAGTAACTATATCTTTTTCTTTCTCTCTCTTTCTTTATTCTGCTCTCCTATTGGAAGTATAATGATACAACTATCCAACCCAGGAGATCATCAAATGTTGTTTCAAACCCAACTAGTTTCGTGCTGAAAGTATGGCACTTCACCTAAGTGTTTGTGTACTCTAGCCGCGCTATATTTCGCGATGTCTAAAAATTTCTTCCTACCTAGCACAGAACTCGACAAAACTTCCTCAACATAGTAAGGGACCTCTAACATAATGGTTGCAGCCGAGAATAGACCGGAGTAACAGATTTACGAAGCACCTCTTGTGATCAATGGCATAGAAGACTTGTCACTTCTTTCTTCCCTAGTAGCTCACACTTCATAAGACATTCTGGAGTCTAGAATACCTCTGATCTTTTTCTCAAAGTCCTTGATGAATATAACCTCTCTACACCTATTCATGGTAATAGAACCCCTTAACCCAAGCACACTATTCTTCAATATCAGCTTCGATAGTAATTAAACCATCAAATGAAACCTCACTCTATATGCCCGATTTCCACAAAGATAATAGCCCGAGTGCTATAGTTATTCACCGAGAAAATCTAATCTTCGAGCTTTCAAAACAAAATCTGAACCTACAATGTTGGTGAATTCCCTGTTTCACCACTTTGTTCCGGACTTATTCTTATGAAATTCTTGGACTAACGAATGGTGCTACTCACACTAAACCCATCATCACGACCGTCATCGTAAAAACTCATGGTTGTCAGTGCGGACAGTCCTGGATACTCGTAAATCATCTCTACCTCAAGAGCTCTACTATTTGGGTGATGAATTCGTGAAGCGAGAGCAAAGATCACAAAGTTAGATTACAATCTTGATGTTATATAAGATGTTAATAGAGCGGTAGTTAGTTCCCTCTCTACTAATAAGCACCTTAACGAAGTTCTAGAACCCTATCAGTCAAGGTGCCGATGATAAAAATAATTCATGCGGGAGACTCTCACTTGGAGCTGAGAGGAATGTGTTACCCAAAAAGATGTATTAAGAAGCATAGAAGATCAGCTACAATAAATCTCATGTGAACGAAGTTCTAGAACCCTATCAAGTCAAGGTGCCGATGATAAAAATAATTCATGCGGGAAGACTCTCACTTGGAGCTGAGAGGAATGTGTTACTCCAAAAAGATGTATTAAGAAGCATAGAAGATCAGCTACAAGAAATCTCATGTGTTAAATCACTTGAGGTCCAATACGGCGAGGTAATGAACATGTAGAAGATAGTAGGCGAGAAAGACCAGCACAACAATCACCAGTCGAAAGCATCAATTATTTCCTCCCAAAGTCCTTAAAACATTCTTAAGAGTAATTCACCAATGCCATACCCTAGAAAACTCAGTGCGTTAAAATTTGTTGCAAACGAATGATCCCCTACAGGGTACGGTTACTTTGGAGAAAGGGGAGCGAGAAAGAGGTCATCTAGAAGGTTGACCTTGAATTGGGAGGCACTATAAGGGAATTAGTGGAAGCGTATACAACGATTTTGTAGTTAGATAACAGTTGGAGTTGCTTTTAAGGAATGTGGATCGAAGAGAACACGTAATGTAGGAAGGTACTGAATTTGAAGCTTATGTAAGAGCTTGTGGAAAGAAAACAAATTCAAGAGCTGTTAGATAAATAGTTTCATGAGACCGGGTATGTCACCTTGGAGAACCTGAAACTCCTCAAGGAAGAGAATAGAATGCTACAAATATGGATAAACTATCCAGAATTAAATAAGTCACCAAGAGAAGTGATATCCCCTTCCTGAAGTTGTTTAGCCTGCTTAATCAAGTTATAAGATGCTACTTACATCTTAAATGTCATCAGCCACGAGGGGAATAACGCTACAAAGGTAGCGCTTAAAAGCAAAATATGGCGAGTATGAAGGTTATAGTCAAGCTTGTGTGAGAGAAGCTACACAATTCACGGTATCCATGAGCCTCATGAATAGGATTTGTTAGCAATACTTAGGCATGTGTGTTGTCCTACCACTGCTAATGAGCATGAAATGGAAGACCATTTACTAAAAGTTGGGGCCATCTAAGTTTGAGGAGTACTAAAAACCCCGTTGTGATGTGTCCATGATTAGGATTTAGCAAGAATGGTATAAGGATTAATAAAAACTTCACTCGTCTAGCTATACGACTGGCATCGTTATTCCAGAAAAGTGGCGAATTCGTCTAGACATGGATCAGGAGTTTGGGATGCCACAGGACAAGACAATCGTCTAGACACCTGACCACTTAAAAACACGTGGAAGGCTACGTCATGCAAGAAAATATTTGGATGCCTTACCTGTACGGTTACCGTATGTGTAAGTTACGCAAATCATAAGAGGTTATAATGCGCCCCAGATCGGAAAACTCTCAACGCGCGTCAACCCGTATGGATGGGTCTACTAAAAGATTGAGATACCGTTCCAGGGAAGGAAGCATACTAGAAGAAGCACTTAGTATAAGAAAAAGGCTTAACCCCCTTAGGATGTGAATCCTAGAAGGAAGAAGGCCAAAGAAGCCTTTTTAAAGAAGGTTAAGGGTTAAAAAGGAAGCTTTGAAAGGTAGAGACTTTTAAGTATGACCTAATCTCTTGTTCTTATCAATCATGAAACTTCCTAGTTTTGGCTTGACAAGAACAAGCATATGGGTTCCCGTCATTAATCTATACTCTTTGGGAAAACCCAAATCCTTTTTGATTTGGAACCTTTAATCTGTTATATCTTGAATCTCCTATCTAATTAAGGGTTGTCACACTAACACCTTATTCTTTCAACCTATTATATGACCCCCTGTGTGAACTGCAATGCCGTTGGGGTTGTGGAAATTGTCTCCTTGCTAGAGTTGCCTAGTAGGATTGTTTGTCGAACCGCAGTGGGGAAAGTCTTCATGTCAAATTTGTACAAAAGTTATATAATTGGATGGTGAAACCAAATATCTTTTTATGAAACGACCCTCTAGTTTTATCATGCATGTTCTAACGTTGACTACTAGGACCCCTGAGCACTGGGGCTAGGTATGTTAGGAATCAAACATGTGCAAGTATATTAAGACTTAAATTCTAGGGTGATACTTATCTGATTGCACAACTGACTTTTGACACTTCATGAAACAACTGCTATTAGCTATATACTTGATACGACTTGTGTCGTTATATGAAACAACTGCTATTAGTTGTATACTTGATACGACTTGTGTCGTTACATGAGACGACTGCTATAGTGATACTTGCTTATATGCTTTGTTTAGACGATGTTACTTGCTGGAATGCAGTGATAAGATAGTGACCATGATGCCTTTTGTTTGATCTGCTCCCTATTATAGCTTGTACCTGATTGCTCGTTACCTGGTTTGTTAAGCTGTACTTTGAAAATGGTTGGGTTAGCGAGAATGTTAGCATAATTAGAATCTAAGTGTGCTTAATTGCAGATGATGACCAAATGAAAATTATAACTCCAGGACCTAATTACACAAAACTTGAAACTTATGATGGGAACAACTAGAATGATAGTGTAAGGTAAATTGATGATTACGGGTGCACACGTAATGGTGAATTTACAGGTACCCTTGAATTCTGGTGGGCCCTGTCATGTACACTAATGTCAAGGTATAACACTCAAGGAGCTAGTACATACAAGATTAAACACAAATATCCAATATATACTCAACCATTATAAATTTAAAACTTTCATGCTGGGAGAAACCATTTAACACTTGAAGAGCTACCAAGGCCGATATTGTAGTAACTATATCTTTTTCTTTCTCTCTCTTTCTTTATTCTGCTCTCCTATTGGAAGTATAATGATACAACTATCCAACCCAGGAGATCATCAAATGTTGTTTCAAACCCAACTAGTTTCGTGCTGAAAGTATGGCACTTCACCTAAGTTGTTTGTGTACTCTAGCCGCGCTATATTTCGCGATGTCTAAAAATTTCTTCCTACCTAGCACAGAACTCGACAAAACTTCCTCAACATAGTAAGGGACCTCTAACATAATGGTTGCAGCCGAGAATAGACCGGAGTAACAGATTTACGAAGCACCTCTTGTGATCAATGGCATAGAAGACTTGTCACTTCTTTCTTCCCTAGTAGCTCACACTTCATAAGACATTCTGGAGTCTAGAATACCTCTGATCTTTTTCTCAAAGTCCTTGATGAATATAACCTCTCTACACCTATTCATGGTAATAGAACCCCTTAACCCAAGCACTATTCTTAATATCAGCTTCGATAGTAATTAACCATCGTTTTTCATAGTACTATGCTTGTGAAATGCTTCATCATCCTCAACCATTAGTCACCAGGTAACCAACCTCGATTGAAACATAAGTTGAACTATTTTGACCATGCTTTTAACTGGCCGTGTTCTTGGTAATCATTCGAGTGCCAGAATAAGTAGGAAATGAAACCTCACTCTATATGCCCGATTTCCACAAAGATAATAGCCCGAGTGCTATAGTTATTCACCGAGAAAATCTAATCTTCGAGCTTTCAAACAAAAATCTGAACCTACAATGTTGGTGAATTCCCTAATTTCACACACTTTGTTCCGGACTTATTCTTATGAAATTCTTGGACTAACGAATGGTGCTACTCACACTAAACCCATCATCACGACCGTCATCGTAAAAACTCATGGTTGTCAGTGCGGACAGTCCTGGATACTCGTAAATCATCTCTACCTCAAGAGCTCTACTATTTGGGTGATGAATTCGTGAAGCGAGAGCAAAGATCACAAAGTTAGATTACAATCTTGATGTTATATAAGATGTTAATAGAGCGGTAGTTAGTTCCCTCTCTACTAATAAGCACCTTAACGAAGTTCTAGAACCCTATCAAGTCAAGGTGCCGATGATAAAAAATAATTCATGCGGGAAGACTCTCACTTGGAGCTGAGAGGAATGTGTTACTCCAAAAAGATGTATTAAGAAGCATAGAAGATCAGCTACAAGAAATCTCATGTGTTAAATCACTTGAGGTCCAATTACGGCGAGGTAATGAACATGTAGAAGATAGTAGGCGAGAAAGACCAGCACAACAATCACCAGTCGAAAGCATCAATTATTTCCCTCCCAAAGTCCTTAAAACATTCTTAAGAGTAATTCACCAATGCCATACCCTAGAAAACTCAGTGCGTTAAAATTCAAGCCAGAAGGCTTACTATCATATTTCAGTGGAACAATTGATAGGCCTATAAGTAACTAGGGTTTAGATGAAGTTACTTGTTGCACGAATGGATCCCCTACAGGGTACGGTTACTTTGGAGAAAGGGGAGCGAGAAAGAGGTCATCTAGAAGGTTGACCTTGATTGGGAGGCACTATAAGGGAATTAGTGGAAGCGTATACAACGATTTTGTAGTTAAGATAACAGTTGGAGTTGCTTATAAGGAATGTGGATCGAAGAGAACACGTAATGTAGGAAGGTACTGAATTTGAAGCTTATGTTAAGGAGCTTGTGGAAAGAAAACAAATTCAAGAGCTGTTAGATAAATAGTTCATGAGACCGGGTATGTCACCTTGGAGAAACCTGAAACTCCTCAAGGAAGGAGAATAGAATGCTACAAATATGGATAAACTATCCAGAATTAAATAAAGTCACCAAGGAGAATTGATATCCCCTTCCTGAAGTTGTTAGCCTGCTTAATCAAGTTATAAGATGCTACTTACATCTTAAATGTCATCAGCCACGAATATACGGGGAATAACGCTACAAAGGTAGCACTTAAAGCAAAATATGGCGAGTATGAAGGTTATAGTCAAGCTTGTGTGAGAGAAGCTACACAATTCACGGTATCCATGAGCCTCATGAATAGGATTTGTTAGCAATACTTAGGCATGTGAGTTGTCCTACCACTGCTAATGAGCATGAAATGGAAGACCATTTACTAAAAGTTGGGGCCATCTAAGTTTGAGGAGTACTAAAAACCCCGTTGTGATGTGTCCACGATTAGGATTTAGCAAGAATGGTATAAGAATTAATAAAAACTTCACTCGTCTAGCTATACGACTGGCATCGTTATTCCAGAAAAGTGGCGAATTCGTCTAGACATGGATCAGGAGTTTGGGATGCCACAGGACAAGACAATCGTCTAGACACCTGACCACTTAAAAACACGTGGAAGGCTACGTCATGCAAGAAAATATTTGGATGCCTTACCTGTACGGTTACCGTATGTGTAAGTTACGCAAATCATAAGAGGTTATAATGCGCCCCAGATCGGAAAACTCTCAACGCGCGTCAACCCGTATGGATGGGTCTACTAAAAGATTGAGATACCGTTCCAGGGAAGGAAGCATACTAGAAGAAGCACTTAGTATAAGAAAAAGGCTTAACCCCCTTAGGATGTGAATCCTAGAAGGAAGAAGGCCAAAGAAGCCTTTTTAAAGAAGGTTAAGGGTTAAAAAGGAAGCTTTGAAAGGTAGAGACTTTTAAGTATGACCTAATCTCTTCGTTCTTATCAATCATGAAAACTTCCTAGTTTTGGCTTGACAAGAACAAGCATATGGGTTCCCGTCATTAATCTATACTCTTTGGGAAAACCCAAATCCTTTTTGATTTGGAACCTTTAATCTGTTATATCTTGAATCTCCTATCTAATTAAGGGTTGTCACACTAACACCTTATTCTTTTCAACCTATTATATGACCCCCTGTGTGAACTGCAATGCCGTTGGGGTTGTGGAAATTGTCTCCTTGCTAGAGTTGCCTAGTAGGATTGTTTGTCGAAACCGCAGTGGGGAAAGTCTTCATGTCAAATTTGTACAAAAGTTATATAATTGGATGGTGAAACCAAATATCTTTTTATGAAACGACCCTCTAGTTTTATCATGCATGTTCTAACGTTGACTACTAGGACCCCTGAGCACTGGGGCTAGGTATGTTAGGAATCAAACATGTGCAAGTATATTAAGACTTAAATTCTAGGGTGATACTTATCTGATTGCACAACTGACTTTTGACACTTCATGAAACAACTGCTATTAGCTATATACTTGATACGACTTGTGTCGTTATATGAAACAACTGCTATTAGTTGTATACTTGATACGACTTGTGTCGTTACATGAGACGACTGCTATAGTGATACTTGCTTATATGCTTTGTTTAGACGATGTTACTTGCTGGAATGCAGTGATAAGATAGTGACCATGATGCCTTTTGTTTGATCTGCTCCCTATTATAGCTTGTACCTGATTGCTCGTTACCTGGTTTGTTGAACTGTACTTTGAAAATGGTTGGGTTAGCGAGAATGTTAGCATAATTAGAATCTAAGTGTGCTTAATTGCAGATGATGACCAAATGAAAATTATAACTCCAGGACCTAATTACACAAAACTTGAAACTTATGATGGGAACAACTAGAATGATAGTGTAAGGTAAATTGATGATTACGGGTGCACACGTAATGGTAAATTTACAGGTACCCTTGAATTCTGGTGGGCCCTGTCATGTACACTAATGTCAAGGTATAACACTCAAGGAGCTAGTACATACAATATTAAACACAAATATCCAATATATACTCAACCATTATAAATTTAAAACTTTCATGCTGGGAGAAACCATTTAACACTTGAAGAGCTACCAAGGCCGATATTGTAGTAACTATATCTTTTTCTTTCTCTCTCTTTCTTTATTCTGCTCTCCTATTGGAAGTATAATGATACAACTATCCAACCCAGGAGATCATCAAATGTTGTTTCAAACCCAACTAGTTTCGTGCTGAAAGTATGGCACTTCACCTAAGTTGTTTGTGTACTCTAGCCGCGCTATATTTCGCGATGTCTAAAAATTTCTTCCTACCTAGCACAGAACTCGACAAAACTTCCTCAACATAGTAAGGGACCTCTAACATAATGGTTGCAGCCGAGAATAGACCGGAGTAACAGATTTACGAAGCACCACTTGTGATCAATGGCATAGAAGACTTGTCACTTCTTTCTTCCCTAGTAGCTCACACTTCATAAGACATTCTGGAGTCTAGAATACCTCTGATCTTTTTCTCAAAGTCCTTGATGAATATAACCTCTCTACACCTATTCATGGTAATAGAACCCCTTAACCCAAGCACTATTCTTAATATCAGCTTCGATAGTAATTAACCATCGTTTTTCATAGTACTATGCTTGTGAAATCCTTCATCATCCTCAACCATTAGTCACCAGGTAACAAACCTCGATTGAAACATAAGTTGAACTATTTTGACCATGCTTTTAACTGGCCGTGTTCTTGGTAATCATTCGAGTGCCAGAATAAGTAGGAAATGAAACCTCACTCTATATGCCCGATTTCCACAAAGATAATAGCCCGAGTGCTATAGTTATTCACCGAGAAAATCTGATCTTCGAGCTTTCAAAACAAAAATCTGAACCTACAATGTTGGTGAATTCCCTGTTTTCACACACTTTGTTCCGGACTTATTCTTATGAAATTCTTGGACTAACAAATGGTGCTACTCACACTAAACCCATCATCACGACCGTCATCGTAAAAACTCATGGTTGTCAGTGCGGACAGTCCTGGATACTCGTAAATCATCTCTACTTCAAGAGCTCTACTATTTGGGTGATGAATTCGTGAAGCGAGAGCAAAGATCACAAAGTTAGATTACAATCTTGATGTTATATAAGATGTTAATAGAGTGGTAGTTAGTTCCCTCTCTACTAATAAGCACCTTAACGAAGTTCTAGAACCCTATCAAGTCAAGGTGCCGATGATAAAAAATAATTCATGCAGGAAGACTCTCACTTGGAGCTGAGAGGAATGTGTTACTCCAAAAAGATGTATTAAGAAGCATAAAAGATCAGCTACAAGAAATCTCATGTGTTAAATCACTTGAGGTCCAATTACGGCGAGGTAATGAACATGTAGAAGATAGTAGGCGAGAAAGACCAGCACAACAATCACCAGTCAAAAGCATCAATTATTTCCCTCTCAAAGTCCTTAAAACATTCTTAAGAGTAATTCACCAATGCCATACCCTAGAAAACTCAGTGCGTTAAAATTCAAGCCAGAAGGCTTACTATCATATTTCAGTGGAACAATTGATAGGCCTATAAGTAACTAGGGTTTAGATGAAGTTACTTGTTGCACGAATGGACCCCCTACCGGGTACGGTTACTTTGGAGAAAGGAGAGCGAGAAAGAGGTCATCTAGAAGGTTGACCTTGATTGGGAGGCACTATAAGGGAATTAGTGGAAGCGTATACAACGATTTTATAGTTAAGATAACAGTTGGAGTTGCTTTTAAGGAATGTGGATCGAAGAGAACACGTAATGTAGGAAGATACTGAATTTGAATCTTATGTTAAGGAGCTTGTGGAAAGAAAACAAATTCAAGAGCTGTTAGATAAATAGTTCATGAGACCGGGTATGTCACCTTGGAGAAACCTGATACTCCTCAAGGAAGGAGAATAGAATGCTACAAATATGGATAAACTATCTAGAATTAAATAAAGTCACCAAGGAGAAGTGATATCCCCTTCCTGAAGTTGTTAGCCTGCTTAATCAAGTTATAAGATGCTACTTACATCTTAAATGTCATCAGCCACGAATATACGGGGAATAACGCTACAAAGGTAGCGCTTAAAGCAAAATATGGCGAGTATGAAGGTTATAGTCAAGCTTGTGTGAGAGAAGCTACACAATTCACGGTATCCATGAGCCTCATGAATAGGATTTGTTAGCAATACTTAGGCATGTGTGTTGTCCTACCACTGCTAATGAGCATGAAATGGAAGACCATTTACTAAAAGTTGGGGCCATCTAAGTTTGATGAGTACTAAAAACCCCGTTGTGATGTGTCCATGATTAGGATTTAGCAAGAATGGTATAAGGATTAATAAAAACTTCACTTGTCAAGCTATACGACTGGCATCGTTATTCCAGACAAGTGGCGAATTCGTCTAGACATGGATCAGGAGTTTGGGATGCCACAGGACAAGACAATCGTCTAGACACCTGACCACTTAAAAACACGTGGAAGGCTACGTAATGCAAGAAAATATTTGGATGCCTTACCTGTACGGTTACCGTATGTGTAAGTTACACAAATCATAAGAGGTTATAATGCGCCCCAGATCGGAAAACTCTCAACGCGCGTCAACCCGTATGGATGGGTCTGATAAAAGACTGAGATACCGTTCCAGGGAAGGAAGCATAATAGAAGAAGCACTTAGTATAAGAAAAAGGCTTAACCCCTTTAGGATGTGAATCCTAGAAGGAAGAAGGCCAAAGGAGCCTTTTTAAAGAAGGTTAAGGGTTAAAAAGGAAGCTTTGAAAGGTAGAGACTTTTAAGTATGACCTAATCTCTTCGTTCTTATCAATCACGAAAACTTCCTAGTTTTGGCTTGACAAGAACAAGCATATGGGTTCCCGTCATTAATCTATACTCATTGGGAAAACCCAAATCCTTTTTGATTTGGAACCTTTAATCTGTTATATCTTGAATCTCCTATCTAATTAAGGGTTTTCACACTAACACCTTATTCTTTTCAACCTATTATATGACCCCCTGTGTGAACTGCAATGCTGTTGGGGTTGTGGAAATTGTCTCCTTGCTAGAGTTGCCTAGTAGGATTGTTTGTCGAACCGCGGTGGGGAAAGTCTTCATGTCAAATTTGTACAAAAGTTATATAATTGGATGGTGAAACCAAATATCTTTTTATGAAACGACCCTCTAGTTTTATCATGCATGTTCTAACGTTGGGATAATTACTTGAATCTAAATCGAACCCAGTTATTTGAATCTAACGTTGGGCTTACCAAAGAAAACTTGGAAAAGAAACTAGCCTTTTTAGGCCCAATAAGGGCCCAAACTTATAAACAAGGCCCATTTAAGGCCCAATACCCATTTACCATCTAAATAAATAAGGGATCATAAAATAATAAATTGAATTGTGATTCGAAGCAACTACGATAAGAATCCAAACTAAAAACAGATTCAAAAACCATATCTTGTAAAGTTCAGTAACCTAACACGTACTAACGTCTAATTTACATCGGAACTTACTTATAATGGTTTTATATCCTTCTAAAATCATTGTTAATCATGATACATACTGTAAACAGTGCTTGCTAAAAGATTCTAACCAAATGTGTATAATCAACTATGATACGTCGGAAAAACGCGAATACCGGATACGCCGGCATTTTACCGATACCTGATACGTCAACCGAGCCCGATAGCATCGTAAATATTTATCTAATTATTATATTTATTATCATATTCTAAATTAGAGAGAGACGATTATCCAGGAGCAATGTGGTTCGAGACGCGACCGAGGCGTGGACCAACCTGAGATTGGGTCCAACCCGAGAATTTGACGATAAATATACCGAATTCGTTCTATTTCGAATAGAGGTAATTAAATATATCTATTATAGGTCATCTAATGATATTCGATCCAAAGACCGGTTGTTACGCGATAACGAGGATCACGGGGCGTATACGCGATGTTGAAGGGAAGCCCACTCAAAAACCCTAGGTATTTAAGCAAACATTTCCCTCATTTCCTCATTTGCAAATCCTAAAACATCAGAAAAAAATGCTCCCAAGAGCTGCTGCAGCCGCAACCGCCGGAGCAGGAGGCTCCACGGCGGAGCAGCGGCGGCGGGCGGCGGTGCCGCGGCGGTGGCGGCGGTGTCCGGCGAAGTTCTCAACCTACCCCCACTAATCTCGACCCCCTAAATCCAATGGTGGTGTTAGATTCTTCTAATTCGCCATGATGATGGAGTTATGGCGGGGAGAAGGCAGCGGTGGCTAGGGTTCCAGCGAGGGTTCCGGCCGCCGGAGCCGGCGAGTGGCGGCAAGTGCCGCCCATGCTCTTCTTCCTCTCGACAATATCATTCCAATGGTGGCAGCTGCGTTGTCTAACTCTTAGCGGTTTAAAAGTTATGGACAGTTGAAAATGACGGCAGCTAGGGTTTCGGCCGCTTGGTGGCTGCCGGCCGCGGCAGCGCCGGCCGGAGGTAAGGACCGATGATTGTGGGTGGTGGTTGCTGCTATTTGAGGTGTGTTAGAGCTGTTTGACATTATTCTAGTGGGTTCATGTAGAATCTTTGCAAGATCCTTGGAAAAGTTGGCGGTTTGGAGCCATACTCCGGCAAGAATTCCGGCTGCTCCGGGCCTGCCGGTGGTGCCCGGTGGCGATCCATAGTGGACTGTGGCTGCATGTGGTGGATATTGGTGGTAAAAGTCATAACCGAGATGTTTGGTAACGTATGTTGCGGTTTAGTTGCGTTTTGGTTGCGAGATAACAATGTAGTAGTGTTGTATGTAATCTTGGTGTGTTTTGGTTAGGTTAAACCTTGGTCAAAGCTGGTCAAACTGGTCAATGGACAGTCAACGCGATGCGGGTCGGATCAAACGAGTTCTAGGATGCGATATGGAAACGTTAGGTATAACCGTGCGCTAGACATTCATATACATAAATATAATGATTTTATACTAACTTGTGTGTGCGTGGAGCTACAAATATGTATAAAATGTTAACTAGTTTATAAATCATCATGAATGGATGCGAAAATTTAAAATAACGAGAGCAATTGCATAATGAAAAACAACATTGGAAATGTATTCATATGAACAAAGATATTAGAAACATATATGAAGTTATCTAATCTCGTGACATATAAAATCCTTACAAGACGTATAGATGATTAATATATATAAAATGCAATTGTACATACCTATACATATATATATATATACAATGGATACTTTTGGTTAACCGATATTCTCGCATATTGATTCAAGACTCATAATCCTATAATAATCCATCATCTTTATATTATTAATAGTCGATCATCTTGTTATTATTGGAATAAATATTATTTGTATCACCCTTTTTATTCGATATAATGACAACTATTATTGATATTCAAATTATTCTAGCATCATATTAACTACATTGTTGGTAGGAATATATCTATATAATTATGGAATATGGGTGACCTTTGAAGGTGTGCTTACACTTATTGTCTAAAATATATTTTTGGTTTGCACTAAACTCGTTAAGAAGAATTTAAACATATCTATCTGTGAACCACCTAAGTAATGTATAATTAATAAGCTAAGCATTTTAATGGCCTAAGTTAGGCAATCTTAAAAAGTATATATGCTATGCACGTGAAAATAACATAATATCATGACATAAGAGTTTAATTCATAATATTTGATGCATTGTAGATTGCTAATACCTCACAACATTTAGAGGTTTGACTACATACATACCTATGCAAGTATCACACATTTAAAGAATCAGCATAACGTTAGAATAAAAGCATAAAAAATATAAATAATATTAGAACATCTAATACAATAATTGGAACATTAAAGATTTCTAATATCATCAATAATAATTATCTATAAAGATTGGAATCCCTATTATCAACCGATTATTGTTACAATCATTGCACAAATAATCATTTCTCAAATAAAAGCACTTATTAACCTAATAAGCGTGAATTAGTACTTAATGACTAATAATTTCAAAAGAAGCTAAGGTACATCAATGATACTAATCGTTAACTTTAAGTTAACTAAAGAGCTCAACCGCACGCATGTAATGACATCGTGCTGATTCTAAACATGAATCTCATATGTTCTAATTAGGATTGCTTTGTTGGTGACCTTCACTTTTCTTTACCGAGCTCAAAATTTATATAAGGATACCAGGTGAGTTCTAGTAACCTCCTTTTTACTACTGTTCTGGGGTGAAACATGCTCTATTATTTTATGAACTATATTTGTGCTTTACTTGGTGATTGTATGTGGGATTTATGGTTACCTGTTGATACTTATATCATAATCATTAATTCTTTCGTGAATCGCTTGTTTTATATGGATAGATCTATTTGGGGAATCCCCCACACACAGTGGCTTCCGTTCTAGGAAGGGTACCCCACTGAGATCCTAAGGGGTTGTTTGTGGCATGTGACAGGTTTTGTTAAGAAACTATTGTGAACCATCTGGGCAGGTATGGTTCACTGATTTGGGGCTCAGTTCTTCCTTCGGGAATATCCGGTAAAACACATGTTTAGAAGAGGCCAACCGGGACTGAGTGCAGGGTTGATTATGATTCTCCCACGATGTTGAAACTATGATTCATTCTTTTTTATCAAATGAGGATTTGTTAAGTCCTTTTTTGTTTTTAAACTTTAAGCACTTGAACTCACCAACTTTATGTTGACACAAATTCTTTTGAGCATGTCTTTCAGGTACAGCTAGGTAGCTTAGCTGAGCTATAGAAGATATCTAAATCCGAAGCAAGAAGTGAGGGTAGGTGTTGAAGGCAAAGGATGAGCCTAGAAGCCTTAGTTACTGAAGCCTCAAGAAATATTGACCAAAAGATAGATCATGATACCTATGGATTGTAGATTGGGGCACCTTGTAAACTGAAACTAAGCCAATATTCTAACGTAACTATTGTGAGATGCATTGAAATAAACCATTTAGTTTCCGCTGCATTTTGGTTGTTGATTACCAACCGTTACGTCCCGCCTCTCTGGGTCCGGGGTGTGATAGATTTACCAACCGTTACGTCCCGCCTCTCTGGGTCCGGGGTGTGACATTCTTGATGAGTTTTGAGCATGAGTGTAGTGATTTTAGGGTTCATTCATGTGGTTTCGTGTTCAGATTTGGTTTCTATTTATATAATAGATACTATCTTCCATTTCTGATTGGTTAGTATTATTCCAATGATGATTATAATTGGATATGATTAGATTTGTTCTCGAGTGTGTTCAGAAGGCTTAAGAATTAAAAAACTCCATAGCGTTAGAGGTTGTTATGAAAAAGCAAACCATTATCAATGCGAGAACTATTGTTGTTTAATTTTATAGTATAACTAGTTCCTTTCCTATTTATTTAGTTAAGCTTTCATGAATAATTATACACCAATCTTTAGTTGTACAATGTTAATTAAAATACAAGTAAATCTTATTCACTTAATCGTGTTACCTTGATTTGGCTTCTTTTTTATCCATCAAGTACTGCGTCTCTTGTTTGACATTTGATTACTTTCATTCCGCCAATGTACTTTGATTCTTGATTATTTTTGAGTGAATACGAGTTTTTTATTGTTTCTTTACACCTGGTTTCCTTGCCTAGAAGTTAATAAAGTATTCATTGGATCCGCATATGTAATATTGATTGATTCGATGCACTTTTGATGTAATAGTGTTCGAAGTTGGTTGTGGAATGTTCTCGATGAGTTTCGGGCATGAGTGTATTGATTTTAGGGTTCATTCGTGTGGTTTCGTGTTCGGAATTGGTTTCTATTTATACAATAGATATTATCTTCCATTTCTAATTGATTAGTATGATTCCAATGATGATTATAATCGGATATGATTAGATTTGTTCACGAGTGTGTTCAGAAGGCTTAAGAATCAAAAAACTCCATAGCATTGGAGGTTATTACGAAAAGAAAACCATTATTAATGCGAGAACTATTGTTGTTTAATTTTTTAGTATAACAAGTTCCTTTCCCATTTATTTAGTTAAGCTTTCATGAATACTTATACACCAATCTTTAGTTGTACAATGTTAATTACAAGTTGTGATAGTGTTAGAAGTTGGTTGTGGAATGTTCTCGATGAGTTTCGGGCATGAGTGTATTGATTTTAGGGTTCATTCGTGTGGTTTCGTGTTCGGATTTGGTTTTTATTTATATAATAGATACTATCTTCCATTTCTGATTGGTTAGTATGATTCCAATGATGATTATAATTGGATATGATTAGATTTGTTCTCAAGTGTGTTCAGAAGGCTTAAGAATCAAAAAACTCCATAGCATTGGAGGTTGTTATGAAAAAACAAACCATTATCAATGCGAGAACTATTGTTGTTCAATTTTTTAGTATAACTAGTTCCTTTCCTATTTATTTAGTTAAGCTTTCAAGAATACTTATACACCAATCTTTAGTTGTACAATGTTAATTAAAATACAAGTAAATCTTATTCACTTAATCGTGTTACCTTGATTTGGGTTCTTTTTTATCCATCAGGTATTGCGTCTCTTGTTTGACGTTTAATTACTTTCATTCCGCCAGTGTACTTTGATTCTCGATTCTTTTTGAGTGAATACGAGTTGTTTATTGTCTCTTTACACCTGGTTTCCTTGCCTAAAAGTTAATAAAGTATTCATTAAATCCACATATGTAATATTGATTGATTCGATGCACTTTTGATGTAATAGTGTTCGAAGTTGGTTGTGGAATGTTCTCGATGAGTTTCGGGCATGAGTTTATTGATTTTAGGGTTCATTCGTGTGGTTTCGTGTTCGGAATTGGTTTTATTTATACAATAGATATTATCTTCCATTTATGATTGATTAGTATGATTCCAATGATGATTATAATCGGATATGATTAGATTTGTTCACGAGTGTGTTTAGAAGGCTTAAGAATCAAAAAATTCCATAGCATTGGAGGTTGTTACGAAAAGCAAACCATTATTAATACGAGAACTATTGTTGTTTAATTTTTTAGTATAACTAGTTCCTTTCCCATTTATTTAGTTAAGCTTTCAAGAATACTTATACACCAATCTTTAGTTGTACAATGTTAATTAAAATACAAGTAAATCTTATTCACTTAATTGTGTTACCTTGATTTGGCTTCTTTTTTATCCATCAGGTATTGCGTCTCTTGTTTGACGTTTGATTACTTTCAATCCGCCAGTGTACTTTGATTCTCGATTCTTTTTGAGCGAATACGAGTTGTTTATTGTTTCTTTATACCTGGTTTCCTTGCATAGAAGTTAATAAAGTATTCATTGAATCCATATATGTAATATTGATTGATTCGATCCACTTTTGATGTAATAGTGTTAGAAGTTAGTTGTGGAATGTTTTCGATGAGTTTCGGGCATGAGTGTATTGATTTTAGGGTTCATTCGTGTGGTTTCGTGTTCGGATTTGGTTTCTATTTATATAATAGATACTATCTTCCATTTCTGATTGGTTAGTATGATTCCAATGATGATTATTGATGGGTTTGTTAGAACATCAAAACCGAAGTTTAACCATTTAAACTTTCTGAAAAACGTAGCGGAAGATAGACATTATAACATGTTTATAATCTGAAAATTTTGTGTTCTTAATGATGTTTTAAGATGGAGAAACAAACCCAAAACAAAAGGGATCTTTTGTATGTGAATAAACATGCTATGTATACATAAAAGCAACATAATATGACAACCACAAAGGGCTGCCATATCTACCTTTCAAGAGCTCTAAAAGTCGACCAAAGAAGGATGTTTGGATGCTAGAGATTCGGCCAAAGCTTCAAGGTTGGATGTCCTCAAATGTTGACTCCCACAAAGCTCTAAGTAAGCATCAATCTTGCTTGGATTTGGACACCAAAAACACCAAAATGAAAGCTACCAAAAGACCTTCAAGATAGTGAACTTCCAGCAGCAAATTTGATGATGTGGGAAGATGAAATCGACCAAGGTTCCAAGAGGAGGAACCCTCAAGTGTGTATACCCCAAGCTTATCTTGCAAACACACCTTCTTGTTAGGAAGAAACACCACAAAAGCTCCAAAAACCCTCAACTTCCAGCTGCTAGAACCGAGATTTTGAGAGAGAATAGAGAGCTTTTTCTTGTTTGCATGTATTGTGAATAGTTGAGAAAAGGAGAACCCCAAGACCACTTAATGTGTGTGTTCTTCTCAAAACAAAATGGTCCAATGAGAAAATAGAGGGGGGAACGGCCAAAAATCATTCAAAATGGGTTTTCCCTCTTTAAATTAAACACATACACACACATTAAAATGGTCTTGCAACTAGACATATAATTACCATTTAATTGTATGTACAAGTTTTATAACTTATAAAATTAACCAATTAACTTATAAGTTATAATTTCTCATTATTATTTGGTGTTATTTAACTCATTTAAATACCACTTCAAATAATATTGTTGAACAAAATATTCTAATAAGTTGTTCCACCTCATATGCAACTTATTTAGAAAACCCATTTTCTAAATTGGTGTAAATATTTAACTGCATGATCATATCATCAATTAAATATTAATTGGTGTTTGCTAAGCTTGTTATTGGGTATAACCCGACTTGGATCATGACATACTAACCGCATCAATGTTCTATGTGTCTTGGGCATATAGAATCTAACAATCTCCCACTTGCACAAGATTCATAGAAGATTGATGCAAGTAGTAAATACCGCCTAACAACGGTTTACCACCCTTAATACGCATGACATATAGCCATTCAATAACATCATCCCATTCAAGTATCCTACTTGAAATGATTTAGGTGAATTAATCATTTATCCTTTTGTTACAGATGTCATGTTAAATCCAAGAACATAGAGTGATCATTCCTTGTTGATTTAACTTATCAGGCCTTAGACATCTAACTCTCAACGAATCAGAGGAACAAATTCCATCTTGACTACATACGTTTCTCACAAACACCTCGTGTCATACCTGAACATACCCTTATGTTCTGTCTACTATTCCAGGACAGTGAAGAATAAGTTCAAGGTATAACACTTGGTGAATATCAAAACCCAATATGTATCTCAGGTCGGAGGATACCAAATGATATTCGCCTTTACTCAAATTTACTTATGATCAATCAATAAGATTCCATGTAGTAAAATTTGAGATGCGGGTTAGTCCAATATTTGTATCCCACAAATATCTATGAACCTTGGTAGCAACCCATTGCTCTATATTCATCCTTATGAATATCAACCAATCCAAGTTCATATAGTCTTACCCTCACACTTGTTCCCACAAGTATGAACGACTACGGACATTTAGAGTAAACAATTTACTCATGGATTAAACATGCTAAATTGGAACATTAATTGAAGCATTATAACCAAATAATTTTATTCAAATAATAGAGAGTTCCACATATCCAAATACAAAATTTACAGATCAAATCCAATCACTAGAATATCGAAGTCCCATGGCACAAGTATGACCTTCATGCTTTGCCTTTTCAAGGAGCTTCGTGAGAGGATCCGCAATGTTTTGATCCGTGTGAACTTTGTGAATACATATCTTTCCCTTTTCAACTTCATCTCATATGTAGTTGAATCTCCGCTCAATGTGCCTAGTCTTTTGATGAGCACGAGATTCCTTGATTTGAGCAATCGCACCCTCGTTATCATAAAAGATCTCTAGGGGGTCCTGAATGGAAGGGACAACCCCTAGATCGGCAATGAATTTCTTCAACCATGCAGCTTCTTGAGCTGCCAATGAGGCGGCGACGTATTCTGATTCTGTAGTTGATAGAGCCACCACATCCTGCTTGGAGCTCTTCCAAGAGACCGCTCCTCCATTCAGAATGAAAATATATCCTGATTGTGACCGAGAATCATCACGATCGGTTTGGAAACTCGCATCCGTGTAACCTTTTACAACGAGTTCCTCATCACCAGATCCATAGATTAGGAACATATCCCTTGTCCTCCTTAGGTACTTAAGTATGTTCTTAACAGCCATCCAATGACTGTTTCCAGGATTTTCCTGGTAACGGCTTGTCATGCTTAAGGCGCATGACACGTCCGGTCGAGTGCATATCATCGCATACATGATGGATCCAATAGCAGATGCGTATGGGATTGCCTTCATTTTATCTTGCTCATCCTTTGAGCTTGGACATTGAGTCGTACTCAATATCGTTCCTCTTTGAATAGGTACGGTACCTTTCTTAGAGTTCTCCATCTTGAACCTTTTCAAGATTTTATCAATATACGCACTTTGATTTAAACCAATCAACCGCCTTGATCTATCCCTATAGATCTTTATTCCCAGAATATAGGCGGCTTCTCCAAGATCCTTGATGGAAAAACAACTTCCAAGCCAGGTTTTTACACCTTCCAAGGTTGGAATGTCATTTTCAAATAGTAGTATGTCATCAACATACAATACTAGGAAAGTTACTGTGCTCCCACTAGCCTTCTTATACACACAAGCCTCATCAGCGTTTTTGATGAAGCCAAATTTCTTTACTTCCTCATCAAAACGGTGATTCCAGCTTCTCGATGCTTGTTTCAATCCATAGATTGATTTCTTTAACTTGCATACTTTATTAGGATGTTTTGGATTGACAAAACCTTCAGGCTGAACCATATAGACATCTTCCTCAAGATATCCATTTAGGAAAGCGGTTTTGACATCCATTTGCCAAATCTCATAATCATAATGAGCAGCTATGGCAAACAATATCCTTATAGACTTTAGCATCGCAACAGGTGAGAAGGTTTCATCATAATCAACCCCTTGAGTTTGAGTGAAACCCTTTGCTACAAGTCTAGCTTTATAAGTATCCAAGTTTCCATGCATATCGGTTTTCTTCTTGAAAACCCACTTACTTCCAACTACCTTGGAATTAAGAGGTGGTACAACAAGTTCCCAAACTTGATTGTCATACATGGATTGCATCTCAACATTCATGGCCTCAAGCCATTTGTCACAATCCAAATTGGACACTGCATCATGGTATGTGGTTGGTTCATCTGAATCTATCACATAGCATCCATCCATGAAAAATCCGTATCTTTCAGGTGGATTACTAGTTCTACCACTTCTGCGAACGTTTTGTGTGTATTGATCAACCATTTAATCATCTTCAACATCCTCATGTTGAGTGCTAGTTTCAACCAAACGTGCATCGGGTTGTGGTTCTTGATCTTCCTCAAGATCCACTGTTCTACTGCTAGCTCCTTCCATAAGGAACTTTGCTTCTAAGAACTCACCCTTTCTGGCAACAAACACCTTTTGTTCCAGTGGATCATAGAAATAATATCCCATAGAATCTCTAGGATATCCAATAAAGATACACTTGGTGGATCGGTCTTCCAATTTGTTTGGGGTGGGAGTCTTAACATAAGCCTCACAACCCCAGACCCTTAAGTATGATAGGGATGGAACTCTTCCATGCCATATCTCAAAAGGTGTCCTTTCCACCTTTTTGGTTGGGGCCATATTTAGAATACGGGCCGTGGAGAGCAAAGCGAAACCCCAAAATGATAGAGGTAATGTGCTTCTAGCCATCATAGATCGGACCATATCCAATAAGGTTCGATTCCTCCTCTCAGACACACCATTATGTTGTGGTGTTCCAGGTGGAGTAAGTTGTGAGACAATCCCACAACTCCTAAGATGATCTTGAAAAGCATCACTTAGGTATTCACCTCCTCTATCGGTACGGAGAACTTTAATCGACTTGTTGAGTTGATTTTCTACTTCATTATTGAAGATTTTGAACATTTAAAAAGCTTCATCTTTGTGCCTTAATAAGTACACATACCCATAGCGACTATCATCGTCGGTAAAGGTAACGAAGTATCTTTCACCATTCCTAGTCATTGGCTTAAAAGGACCACATACATCCGAATGTATGATTCCTAATAAATCTTTTGCCCTTTCGTTAGTCCCACTAAAGGGTGCCTTTGTCATTTTACCTTGTAAACAAGATTCACACACATCAAATGAATCACATTCACTTGTTTTTAAAAGACCATTCTTTTGTAGTGTTTGAATTCTTTTCTTGTTTATATGACCAAGACGACAATGCCAAAGATAGGTATCACTCAAATCCAACTTGAGTTTCTTGGTGCTAGTTTGGTACAATGAACTATTTAAAGTATATTCATGAACCAATTCATAAATACCATTAATGGGTATAGCTTTAAAATAGAACATATCATTTAAAGAAACATGAATATCATTTTCAATAAAAGATAATACATAATCATAAAGTCTTAATTGGGATACAGAAATAATGTTCCTAGTCAAACTAGAGCATACAAAACATTCTTCAAAATAACATCCAAGCCACTTGGAAGTTTTTGGATGTAGTCTCCACGAGCTTCAACTTGGACTTTGGTTCCATTTCCCATGAAAAGACTAACATCCCCTTGATTGAAGTCCCTACTTCTTGTGAACCCCTGCAACAAATTGCAAATATGAGTTCCACATCCGGTATCCAATACCCATGTAAGATGTAACATTAAGATCAATATGAATCATGTATATTGTACCTGAGGTCTGCCCGGCATCCCTCTTGGCTTTCAACTCTTGGAGATGGACAGGACAATTCCTTGCCCAATATCCAATCTCCCCACACTTGAAGCATGGGTCATTGGTAGCAACCTTTTGCTTCTTCTCCTGTGGTTTGGGTGGTACCCTTACCACTCCTTTCCCCTTTCCCAAAACGGGTCCCTTACCCTTGGCAACCTTTGCCTTGGGTGCGGGATAAGGCCTTTTCTTGTTCCCACCTTCATTGATGGTGAGAACGGGTAAAACCCTTTTACCCATGGCCGCCTCGGCCGTTTTGAGCATTGAGTGAAGCTCACCAATGCTCTTGTCCCAAGCATTCATGTTGTAGTTCAACACAAATGCGTCGAACTTCTTGGTAAGGCCATTAAGGATCAAATCCGTGGCCAATTCCTTCGAGACGGGACAGTTAAGCCTCTCGAGGCGGTCAATATGACTTTTCATCTTAAGAAAATAAGATGAAGCAGATTGGTTGTCGTCCATACGACATGCATGGAGTGCTCGAACCGTTTCGAAGCGCTCAACCCTTGCTTGCTGTTGGAACGTTTCCTTCAGCTGGGTTATAATGTCATAAGCTCCGTGATGTTCATACTCCTTTTGGAGATCCGGAGTCATGCTCGCTAGCATGAACAAGACACTTGGACGGAGTCCTCAGTGTACTTCAACCAATCGTTGAAGGCCTCCTGATCATCCTCAGTAGGTTGATCGGGGATAGGGTCGTCTAAAACATATGATCGTTTCTCTTGCTTGAGAACGATTCTCAAGTTTCGATACCAATCAATAAAGTTGTTATGATTTAGACGTTCCTTTTGGAGGATCGCACGTAATGATTGGTTGGACGCGGATGAGTTATCGTGATTTTCATTGTTGGTGGCCATCTACAAAATTTAACAAAGGTCTATTTAGTATTTTCGATATTGCTATTTTTAATAATTAACGCCTTTTAAGGTCATTTTTATATTAAAATCTAGAACCCAACATTACATTTAAATTGTGGTTAGGTGACCTTTATCCCACGATTTAAATTAATAAGGTGGTCAACGATTGACGGTTGCAACCATTTGCAACTTCTAGAGGCATGGGATCGACTTTAAACATCATATGCAAAGTCGGCATGTTAATCCCATCAACACCATTTGGAAACCATATTTAGGTGATCCATTTAACATGGTTTGCAAATCAAGTTATCCTACTTGCCCACACGTGTGAGTTTACCCACATAAGTGGTTAGGTGACCTTTATCCCACCAATGTGGTACCCCCACCTTAAATCACAAGTTCCCTCTAAATGGTTAGGTGACCTTTATCCCATTTAGAGTTTCCAAATGACTCAAGTGTTGTGCAAAAGGACGGTGTTAAACTTGTTTGTCAAAAGTTTAGAGATTTCATAATTCTAGTTTTAGAAAACTCTATGTACTTGTATTTGCATGCTATCAAATACAAGATACCCTATGGTTCTCTTTTAATAAAACTTCTTTTATTTTGAAATCATTAATCCTTTTAACAACCTTTTATTAGTCACTTAATGATTAGGAACCAAAAAATTCAGCTTGTTATGATAATTTATTTAGATTGTTAAGCATATCCATATATCAAACAATCAACATAAAATGAATAATCAAACAAGCATATTTCATACAACCACATGTGCATAACCATAGCCACTAAGATGACTACACTTGTTTGCCATCACAAGTGTTGTCATAAGGTCTTTCCTAAGGGTTAACAATGACACATCATATGTGTCCATGAACTCCCACTTGATTCCACATCCAAATGCTTCAAGTGTACATGTCTTTGATGTCCATCTTTGGGTCTTGATCTTGTGCATCTTCCTTTTACAAATTTGTATCCTAATACATTTTTCTAATAAAAGAAATGCACCTATTCTATTTATTACATAACCAAATGAATAAAAAATACAACCCAAATAATAAACATAAATATTACAACCCAATTGAATGAATAAAACCAACCATTCCAATCATCCAAATCAAAAGGCCAAAAGCTAGGTTATGCACACTAACATCTATTGGTCATATCATCCAAACATATAATGAAACCCCACTTAAAACCACCAAATTTCAGCCCACATAAACTGAAATTTTGGGTTTTAAACATTGTCCAAACAAACAACATTCCATAATATATATCTTTCAAGATCTAATCACTAGCATGTGTGATATGACCTTGAAAGTTTGGGGAATCATTCATACAAAATATAGCAGCCCAAAATCAGCCATAAAAGGTAGATAATACATCTTTAAAACCGATTTTAAAGACTATGAACAAGCAAGTTATCCACATAACCGGCTCTTGATGCCATTGATGGGTTTGTTAGAACATCAAAACCGAAGTTTAACCATTTAAACTTTCTGAAAAACGCAGCGGAAGATAGACATTATAACATGTTTATAATCTGAAAATTTTGTGTTCTTAATGATGTTTTAAGATGGAGAAACAAACCCAAAACAAAAGGGATCTTTTGTATGTGAGTAAACATGCCATGTATACATAAAAGCAACATAATATGACAACCACAAAGGGCTGCCATATCTACCTTCAAGAGCTCTAAAAGTCGACCAAAGAAGGATGTTTGGATGCTAGAGATTCGGCCAAAGCTTCAAGGTTGGATGTCCTCAAATGTTGACTCCCACAAAGCTCTAAGTAAGCATCAATCTTGCTTGGATTTGGACACCAAAAACACCAAAATGAAAGCTGCAAAAAGACCTTCAAGATAGTGAACTTCCAGCAGCAAATTTGATGATGTGGGAAGATGAAATCAACCAAGGTTCCAAGAGGAGGAACCCTCAAGTGTGTATACCCCAAGCTTATCTTGCAAACACACCTTCTTGTTAGGAAGAAACACCACAAAAGCTCCAAAAACCCTCAACTTCCAGCTGCTAGAACCGAGATTTTGAGAGAGAATAGAGAGCTTTTTTGTTTGCATGTATTGTGAATAGTTGAGAAAAGGAGAACCCCAAGACCACTTAATGTGTGTGTTCTTCTCAAAACAAAATGGTCCAATGAGAAAATAGGGGGGGAACGGCCAAAACTCATTCAAAATGGGTTTTCCCTCTTTAAATTAAACACATACACACACATTAAAATGGTCTTGCAACTAGACATATAATTACCATTTAATTGTATGTACAAGTTTTATAACTTATAAAATTAACCAATTAACTTA